>OV656866.1:108437685-108980628 GCA_927399465.1 Sarcophaga caerulescens
CACAAAAGACAGTTAAACATGGTGGTGCAAAACTAATGATATCGGGAAGCTTTTCATATAATGGTGTAGGCCCAAAACATCCAATTAGAGACATAATGGATAGGAACGTCTATGTCGGCACTTTGAGAGAAGTGATGTTACCATATTCCACGCCTCTAAAATGGATATTCCAACAAGATAAGAACACGAAACACACCAGTAAATTGGCAAATGAGTGGTTTCGGGTTAATGGGGTAAAGGTTATAGCATGGCCAGCTCAGTCTCCTAACCTTAATCCCATAGAACATCTATGGGGAGATGTTAAAAAGTATGCTGCAGAGAAACAACCTTCAAATGCAGAAGAACTATGGATCACAGTGCGCGGATGCGTGGCATAAAATTCCTTTAAACAGATCTTGAGATCTTTTTGACTCAATGCCTCGTAAATGTGCTGTGTGTCATTAAAAACAAAGGTTATTTAATCAAATACTAAAATAGATTTACTATTTTAAGATAACATCAAACTTTTGTGCCTTTTGTTTAAACAATTATTAGGTTGTGTGCTAACACTCCTATTATTTTGAACAATTAATTTTGAGAGTAAGCTTTATTTACATGAAATATTTTTTGTTTTCGTAGTTTTAACTAAATAATTAAGTGTTAAAAAAATTAGAAAATGATTTAATAATAAATTTTAAGTCAAAAAAATTTTGATATTTACTTTTTTATTTTTCATAATTTTAAACTTTGCTTTTAAATGAAGGGCACTCCTATTACTTTGAACACAACTGTACCTCGAATCTGTTTCTCAAATACTAGGAATATCCTTACTAAGATGTCCTTACTGACACTGAGTAACATCCTGTAATTTCAAGTTTCACTTTCCGACTGAACCACCTACGGCGTATACACAATGGTTGTGTTTACAAATTCATAACCATAACAAAGTCATACTCTTTGTATGTGTATACAAACAGAGAGGGACTCTTAACAAGATTAACCAGTATTGATAAGCGTGAGTTAATGTAGTAGCAAGGAAAATAACATAAATAAATACAGCACTACTACTTAATGAGTTAACTAAAGACATTTCGCTCCCCCTCTCTCTCTCTCTCCTTGTCACTCTCACTCTCTCTTTGTGTTTGTATATTAATGTTGTATGTTTTTATTGTTTTTATTTTAAGTAAATGCCTTACGTTTCTTTTCACTCACTACTCATAGCCACTGTTGCCAATTTAGCTATTTTCTCGTCAAATCTAGCGATTTTTAAATCAATTTGCGGGAAAAAATACGATTTAGCTATTAGCTATAAATCTAGCGATTTTTATGTTGCTACAAAATAACACTCAAATAACGATTTTTAAAGAAAAGAAGAATATAAACAAACAACGCGAATTCTTTCTACTGTATTTTTGTGACAAGTGTTTAAGTGAATGAAAATTAAAGTACAAAATTAAGTTGTAAGCTTTTAATAATATTGTCAAGAACTATAACAACTTAAGGAATGGGGCCTAAATATAACCAAAAATTTCGCCGTGAGTGGCTAAATCACGAAAAATTGAAAACGTGGATGGCTCAAGACGAAAAAGACTAAACCAAAGGATTCTGTAAGTATTGCAGATGCTCCTTGTCTGGAAATCTTTACGACCTATTAAGTCACGCGGAAGCTAAAAAACACAAATCAGCCCCATCGCTTAGGGGATCATGTTGGAAAAAAGAAATTTTTCCGAAATGCAAATATTGTTGACAACGTTAAAATACAATTAGCCGCTTTATCTATATTTGTATGTCAACATACGTCGAACAATGCTATTGATCACCTTAGTGATATGTGTAAAAACAATTTTGATGATGCCAATAAAATGATGCCGTGTTTATAGAACCAAATGTACTGCAATAATTAAAAACGTTTTAGAGACCCATACATTAAATATACACCTGTACCTCGATTTACACGGTAGATACGTTCCTGGCCAATTCGCGTAAATCGAAATTAACATTTTTGTATGGAAAAACCGCGTAAACGAATACCTACTGTAAAACATAAACATTTATTCCATTAAAAAATACACATACATATACTATGTACCTCATTACACAAAACATACAATTTTTAAGCTAACTTAATCGCTATCATTTTCAACAACAAGTCTTTTTTACGAATTTCTATGATTTCCGACTCATCACTGGATAAAGTCATCTCATTAGATTGTGCAATGGTTGAATTAGTTTCAGTTTGAATAGAATATAAGTAAAAAACAATTTTTTCTTCATTTTAAAAACCGCGTAAATTCGAAACCGCGTCATCCGAGTTGCGCGTAAACCGAGGTACAGGTGTATGTACATAATTTAAAAAAAATTTTTAATTTAAATTTAATGCGAGTATTTTTTCAGAATTAAGCGATAAATCGTTGCCTTTATACATAATATTAAAATTTCCAAAAAATTAGCTATGTTTTAAGTAAATTTTCTTAAAAACTTTTTAAAATTTATTGTTTTGGCGATTTATCGCTAAATTATTAAATTTTTTAAAATTTAGCTATTTTCTAGCTATTTTTTAGTCGACTTTAGCGATATTTTTTGGAAAAAAATTGGCAACAGTGCTCATAGCGTATTAAAATCTCTCGCGCTCTCTCTCTCTCTCTCTCTTTAGGTTTAGCTGTGTTAGTTTTGTACAGTAAGTAAGTAGTGTTGATAAATGTTTTGTAATAAAATTGATATCGTTTTTATTGTGTTGTTTACTAATTAATCATGGCTGCCATGAGCAGCCGGGTTTATTAAACAATCATAAGCTGTGTTATGATTGATTAGTTTTACCAGTTTTAGCGTTTAAATTTCGAAATTAAAAATAAAACTTCTTTTTTTTTATCATTTAATTAAAACATTATAAAACAAACACTTGTGGGATTAAATCTATTAACACTTAAAAATTAATTCCATTTTTCTTTTTAACGTTACATTTCAGAACAACACTTTTATTTCATCTTTAACTACTTGTCTTATCCGAGATGTGCTTTAAGAAAATAAAAGCCAAGAAGGAGATAGAAAAAAAACGTCCTTTTTTCTATTGTTAGCAAACACCAGATGCTTTTGTGTGGAAAAAAATAAAGAAAACCATCAAAATTGTTATCGCTTGCATTAATCCTTTGCTTTTCCATTCTTTCTTACCAACCTTTATATTTATACCAAAGCCTATGCGACGAGACGTGTCGATACCAATCATTGCTTTTGCAGAGAATTTCCCTTTAAATTATCATAAATTGTCATCATCACAGAAATCCTTTTTTTTTTTTTTTTGCTCTGCTTTTATTAATTCAATGGTTTTTTAAAATAAAAAATTGAAAATAAACAAACTCAGCATTTAGGTCCTATTCAACCCTTTTCTTTCTTTTCCGTTTTCTAATTTGTGGCCATAGTTTAATCTATTGTTTGTTGTTGCTAACAAATGCTTTACGCTAACAAAAACAACAACAAAAAGAAAAATTATGGTAAAAACTGAATCAAATCAAAATACGGAATAATTTGTTACTCTGCTAAGCATTTAAAGACAAACAGACAGACATACCGACATACATATTTGTGTAGCCATTTCCTGAGTTAATAACTAATTCATCAAATGATTTATTAGCAATACTTCATGAATTATTGGTTTTTAAAACAGTTTGCAAAAAACACTTTGAAAACACTTTCAAAAACGGTACCTTTTTCGGGGGAAAAAACTTTCAAGTAGAGAAAAAAGTCACTAAATATTGCGTATAAATACAGTGTTTTAAAAAAGTATGCTTTTAAAAAGTCTCTAAAAATAGTTTGAAAACCAATTTTGCAGAATAAAATTTGATAAAGTACTTGTTTACAAAAAAAAGCTTAAGGAAAAAAGTACTTTTTATGCAAAAAAATCTACGTAATTAATTACGTAAAATTGGTTTTCAAACTATTTTTAGAGACTTTTTAAAAGCATACTTTTTTAAAACACTGTATTTATACGCAATATTTAGTGACTTTTTTCTCTACTTGAAAATTTTTTTCCCCCGAAAAAGGTACTTTTTTTGAAAGTGTTTTGAAAGCAAACTGTTTTAAAAACCAATAATTCATGAAGTATTGCGTAGATTTTTTACTTTTTGAATAGATTTTTGAAAAACAATTTTAAAGTACAAACTTTTAAAAGAAGGGCTTTTGTGTGAAATGTACTTTTATGTAGAAAAAGTCTCATGTAAAAAGTACTTTCTTAAAAATATCCACGAGAACACGATTCTAAAGTGAAAATTTTTTGAAAATCTACTTTTTTACAAAAGGGACTAAGCTGCTAAGCTTGCGTAGTCAAATTGCCACATGTGCTACAGCGCCATCATCAGGTGTTATGATGCTGTCCGGTTAGCAAAATTTGTTATTGAAGAGGAGAAATGTGCAGCGGCAACGCCACAAGACTGAGTTTCTCTAATATTCGTGTATAAACCAGTGTTGAAAAATTGAAATTTTTAAATGGTACTGAACTCTAACTGAAAAAGTACTTTTTCGCATCAAATGGTACTTTTGTAAAAAAAAATACCTGCATACATTACAGCCAATCAGGATTATGACCTACCATGGCAATTTTATTTACTCTCAAAGTTTTTGACAGAATGAGGTCGCCGAAGGAATGTTTTTTCATTTTTCGTTATTTTGGAGATGTCTGACATTGGGTATAAACCGCGGGCTCACATTTAGTATCCAGTACACTATCTACTAGACTATTTTTTTCTTCATATTTAATGCATGTACGGTACGGAACGGAAAAACTAACGACTTAAACGTGTTCCTCACATCATATAAAACAAAAACTGCTGATTCTGAACGTAACAAAACATAAAAGTTCCATGTAGTCAAACGTCGACGGAACATTATGGAACATACTTTCGTTTGTAGCATATGAAGAGCAATGTTAATGCTTACCGAAATCATTTGTCGGTTCGGTAGACGTTCTCATTGCTTTTTGTATTCTGAAAACGAACGTACGTTCCGTGGACGTTTGGCTAACCGGGGCTTAAGTTTAATTCTACCTTTGCTATTGCATTGAACATGTTGGTAATGCATTTGTAGTAGAAAAGCGCAAGACATAAAATATGTAATAATAAAAAAGTACTGAAAGCATCGCGGGGGTACTGCGGTATTTTTGAAATGAAAAAGTACTAAAAAAAGTACTAAAGTACTGAATTTTTCAACACTGTAACAAAACACATACTTTCACAAATATGTATTCAGTAAAGAAGAGCAATGTTAATGATTACCGAAGTCATTTTTCGGTTCGGCAGACGTTCTCATTGCTTTTTGTATTCTAAAAACGAACGTACGTTCCATGGACATTTGGCTAAGCGGGGCTAAAGACAAATTCAACTTTTAGCATTACGTTGCTAATACATTAATAGTTGAAAAGCACATGATATAAAATATGTAATAATAAAAAAGTACTGAAAGCATCGCGGGGGTACTGAGTATTTTTTAAATGAAAAAGTACTGAAAAAAGTACTAAAGTACTGAATTTTTCAACACTGTAACAAAACACATACTTACTACTTTTGAAGCTGTATCAGACGAGGTTGTTACTTTTGTGTTCTTTCCTAGCCGCAAAAAGAACATTGTAATCCGCGTAGTCGAGATTTTCGAGTTGTTTAATTATTCTTCAGCTTTTTCTTCTAATGTCACGTATTGTATCTAGTGTACTTTCGGATTTTTATAACAATATTATTAATAAAATTAAAATCATCGAATACAAGAATAAAAATAATCTTTTTTTTACTTTAAAAATTATTTTTTCTAATTCAGCACTCCTGTGCTGAAATAATCAGAAATTTATTTGGGCAATTCACACTACTTTGTATCGTGTATGTTGTATTGAATACATTTGGTTGTTTGTGAACGCTCAATGCTATGCTGTATTGTGTATTTCGTATTCCAACTTTATTTTTTTAGCATTCAAAAAAATTGAAAGGCACGAAACCATTACAACTTTTGAAAAAAATACACATTTTTTTTATTCACACAATTTGATATCACGAAACCAATACAACTTTTAAAAACATATGAAAATAATGTGTATAAGTGTATCGGTTTTTTACATGAAAATTATCAACTAGAGATCAGCAACGAGTATTCAAAACGATGAGTAGATTCGAGTCATACTTATAATTTCAGCTACTTATGCGCATTCATACTTATTTTAATATCATACTCATACTACTCATATTCAAAGTTAGAAATACTCATCGTACTCATACTTCACAATACGCACGATGTTGTTGATTTCGACTCTCCATGATTCAACATATACACGAAGCACAAAATAAGTATGATTCGAGTACGAACACCACAATACTCGCTAGAATGTTGTGTGTGTGCTTTGCTTGCTGTCTTTGTCTTTTCTTTTCTCTTCTTTTGTAAATGCAACAATAACTACTACTGTAAATTTTGATGAATGATTCGAGTGACTCGAATCATTCGTAAGTATTATAAGTATTTTTCTAAATTTATGAATCTGAATGAGTAGGCGTATGAATCAAACAATGAATCGAATGTCGTGAGTTTGATGTCAACGTTGTACTCATACTCATTGCAACCTATACTTATAAATCAATGTTTTAGCGAGTACGAATGAATCAGAGTAGTTGAATTTTAATACTCTTGACTCACTCATACTCAAAATTTCATAAGTACCTATGAGTAGCGAAAATACGATTCATTGCTGATCTCTGTTATCAATAACAAGCATACACTGTTATATAATCGTGCAACAATACACTCAGTACAACGATACAACGGCTTGTGTGAATTGACCAATTGTTATTCTTAGCATTGCTTTGGCAGCAACTGTGATTATGTTTTAAAAGTGAGTCATTTCCCTTTGCTAAGCCCACCATAATACAGTAACAGAATTACGCGATAAACATAAACAAACATGTTTTAAACACACTCACATGCACTCATCTCTCGCCCACTCTCTCCCCACTGCTCCGCTCTTTGTTATTGTTGTGCGCAGCATAAAAAAATTTAAAAATTAAAACATACTCGTTTAATGCAATGCATGTAATAACATGCCATGACATGCCATGCCATGCTAGCAAATGAACTAGTTTTTCTTGATATGACAACAATGACAACAACAATAATAACAACAATATATAAACAACAACAAAAAAAGGAAAGCAAAACAACGTTTATTTCAAATGCAAGCAACATTAGGTAACAAAACACTTGAAGGAAGAAATGTATTTTTTTTTATTTCACCCTCTCTGTCACTTTCTCTCATTCACTCACTCACTCTCTCTCTCTCTCTCTCTTTTGGTTTTGTTATAAACTTGAACTCTTGTTACAAAAACAAAATAAGCAAACAACGTAAAAAAATTATATTTTTTTTTTCATCTTCGTTATAAAAACTAAAAAACCAAAATAACAAATACTTATACGAAAGCACAGAAAAAAAGAAAACGAGCGAAAGAGAGAGTGAGAGAGAGTGAGAGAGAGAGAGAAAGAAAAGAACTTTAAAAAGCGCGTTATAAGTGAGCAAAACAACTTATATTTTCTGATTTATTAACTCAAGGTTGTATGTGTATGTATGTATGTATCTATATGTGTGAAAAGTATGAAAAAAAATACCTCCTTTAAGAATGAAAATAAAAACGAAAACAAAACTTTTTTTCAATATATTTTTGATAAATAAAAATAACAACAATAACAACAACAAAAATAAAAACAAAAATATAAATACTGTTAAAGAAAAACAAACAAAAACAACTGAACTTAAGAAATTTAAAGCCTTATTTAACCTAAAAACCCTAAGAAAGAAGAAGAAGAACACTTACATTTCGCAAAAGAAAATACAAAGAAAACTATACAGCTTATAAGAATAACTACTTTTTTTTGTTTTTGTTTTACAAAAATGTAAGAAAAGATTTTTTAAGTTTACAAAAAATTAACAATTTTTGTATTAAGAAAGTGTCATAAAATTGCATTTCATTTCAAATGAAAAAAAACATCACACTTTTTCATCAGTTTATACTTGGACGTTTGGCTAACAGGTAGAGCTGCAAAACTATCGATAGTCGGCCCATTCGATAGTTTCGATAGTCCGGTATAAAACTATCGATAGTATCGAATTTTTAGAAGAGTGCTAAATTGTATATGTATATATGTACATAAATAGACGTAGATATATGTATATATGTACAGTATCGGCCAAAACATAAGCACCCCCTCAGTACATTTTTTTAAATGATAATTTTATTAAGAAAACAAAGTTATTAAATTTTTTTTTTCCATTAAAATCAATATTTCGTTGCGAATCCTTTATTCTGGATGACAAACGCACGTCTTTTAGATATAGGGGATATTAAATTATTATCGATCGAATCAATAGTTTTTTATGCACCTTAAATTGGGGGTGCTTTAGTTTAGTCCGCTTATAATTGCGACTTAAATGTTTTTTGAATTTTAACTTTTTTTTTATTAAATTCTGAATTCCTTAAGTTTGTGTTTTTCAATAATAAAGATATGAATAAATAAAAAAAAATTTAATAACTTTGTTTTCTTAAAAAAATATCGTTTAAAACAATGTACTGAGAGGGTACTTATGTTTTGCCCGATACTGTATATAGTGGTGGAAAAAATAATAGAAACACAAAAAAAATGTATAGATATCCTACTTTTTCCATAACGAAATTTTCTGTTTTGATTGTATATAACGGTTCATTTTACAGCTATTCTATAAGTTTAAATTATTTTCTAATAGTTGAAGTCCTTAATAAACATTTTTTGAACTTTGTTTCTATTTTTTTTTTTTTTAACCTTAACTTTAGAAATGAATAAAATTTCTGATGTCACGTTTTATACGTCGATATTATATTTTTTTTGCGTTGAAGCCGTCGCAAAACTGAAAATTGCCGCTTAAATTTCGATACTATCGCTATCGAAAAAAACCCATCGATAGTCCATTAAAAATAAAACTATCGATACTATCGATAGTACTATCGATGGTTTTGCAGCTCTACTAACAGGGCCTTCTTGCTATAAACACAATAAACGCAACACAGCCAATACAGCAGTTTTGCAACAACAAGTAGCTTGTTGTTGCGTTGCCTTTAAAATAATCATTTCCATATACACCTATGTATGTATTCTGTTGTAGAGAGATTGCTGTGTTTGCTGCGCTGCGTTTATTGTGTTTATAGCACCACAGGACATTTGTAATTTGTGCACCAATACTACTGCAGTTTAACTTTAAGCATCACTGCTTAAATAGCAACCCATACACGCCACGCTGAGAGAACAATGGATTGTGATATATAAAAAAACATGACGGAATCGGCACCAATTTCCCTCAGGGGAAGAACATCTTCGGCTTTTTACACACATAGAACACGAACATCAAGAATAAATGTATGAATGAGAATAACAGGTTGCTGTTTATGCTAACAGCACTCTTATATTTGTGTCTGTTTATCACAAATTGTGCATGAATTTCATAAAAACAACAAAATAGTGGTTAATACAGGGGAACAAGCAAATAATGGGTTGCAGTCTTGACTGAGCGGTGTTGATATTAACAGACGAACAAACGAAATTATAGTGCATACATCCAAATGAGAACGAGTTGTTGTATATGCTAATGGATTTTAAGATTATTTATTTTTAAATAACGGAAAGACGGTGAGAAATTCTAAATATAGATGGCGTGTGGTATAGTTAAACGAAAGTGTTTATTTTTAATTCAGTGTTACAAAATTGAAATTTTGAAATAGTATTTGATTTATAACTGAAAAGAGTACCTTTTTGCATCAAATGGTGCTTTTATAAAAAAAAATATTTATTTATACTTATTAATATAAGGAATGGAATGGAATTTTGCTGAAATTAAATTTAGATTCGAAAAAGCCCAAAAAAATATAAATATTTCGACAAAGAATTTCCAATTTGTAGTTTTTATTGCAAGCATTTTGGATAAAATATAAAAGAAAGAATTATTCTTTTACAAAATAATTTAAATTTAATTTTATTTTGTATGCAGTTTTCTAATTTTAATTTTTTTAAAGTATAATAGAATGACACATTGGCAACACTAGCTTTTACTTCAGTGTTTCACAAATCGAGATTAATTATCCTTAATCCAAACACAAACCACACCGTAGGTAATCCAGTCATTGTAAATGTCGGTAAATGCCTCCGCTAACGGAGATGAAAAGTACTTATTCTAGACACACACACCGTCCAATGTACAGTGTATTGGTCTATGGTACAGTACCATTTCGAATAACGGCACTTTGGTGAGTTTCGATTTTATTCACCACTTCAGATAAATTCACCACACTTTGTAAAAACTCACCACACTGGAAACTCACCACAAAAAAATCACCACACTTCAAAAAAAATTTGAATTAAATTTTATTGCCTTCCATATGGAACCAAACTCCAACAATAACGAAGAGTGGATGCAGCAGCCACAATTACAACAACGGCAAAAGGAGGTGCGAATTTTAAAAACATTTATTTTTTTGAACGAACAAAAACGAATTTTTCACCAGTGCTGCCAGGAAGAAAAAACTTTGGTACTCAACTGCATCAGTGTTGCCAGGAAGGAAAAAATATTCAATTATAGGAATTATACAAAGAAATTTCTTGAAATAGAAGCGGAAAACAACAAAAACTAAAGTATTTAATTGAAAAAACTAAAAATAGAGAAAGAAAAAAACCACAATTGTTATTGAAATCCTTATCTCAAGTGCAAATTTGTTTACAGGGGGCCCGTTTTATGAATATGATTTATGAAATTAAGCGCAAATAATTTTTGTTTATTTATTTATAAAACCACCATCGGTTTTTTTTTGTTGGTTTTTAGATTTTAAAATAAGTATGTATCAGATTTTTAGTGCGTAATTGTTATTAAAACGGAACCTTAATGAACTTTATACCACTTTGTTCGTGCCATTAGCCGTGAATTGAACATGTGCATTATTTGATACTGAAAAAAACGCAATTTTTCAAAATTATCAACATTTACAATCAATAATAAATAATATCACAAACAATAAAACAATGAAAGCAGCCAGATGTGAATTATTGTAACAATAATTGAATAGAATGTAAAATCAAATTAAATTCAAAGAAACAAAGAAACAAAATTTGATTAAGAATAATGCATTTTGTTTTAAGGTTTGCTTTTCAGTTTTCATTACATTGTTTAAATTGTCTTAATCAATCAATTAAATATTAATACAATCTTTTGTATTCATATTGCGCAATCATGCTCAATAGACCTCTAATTAGAAGTATTATTAAATCTTATCTCTTTATTAAAGAGGAATTTAAAATCATTGTTTTGTCTAATTGACGTCATAGTTTTAAGTCATAAAAAAGTACTTCCCTAAACAAAAATGTTTTTTCAACGCTATTTAAATGATTAGTTAGGAAGAACTACTATAAAGAAACAATTTTTAGTATTTAAAGCTTCACTTTATATATTTGTTGTTTAAAAATAGTTTTATTCAAATTCCACAAGCAATAAATTTATGGTGTTTTCTTTTCTACCAAACAATGTGCATTGTGCATGTGCAAAATGCAATTTTGTGTTTGTTTCTTAAAAATGTTTCGCCCTCAAAAAGGGTGGTATGTTTTATTCTAAATAATTCGCATTTGCCAATGGTGGAGGGCATTGCATTTTATGCCCTGTATAAATCGAGAGTGCTGATAATGCCCTTTAAAGCAGATGACTTTTGTTTATTGATAGGGCTACCAGATGAAATTTAAAAAAAGGCGCATGGTATCTTTATCCAATTTAGAAGTTAATTTTTTCATTGTTTTGTGAAGTAACCTTAAGGAAACATTACATTATTAAAGATACATGGTCAGTAATTTAAAAAAATTGCATTCAGTGTTAGAACAGTGTTAAAAATTTTTTTTTTGTCATAAAAAACAGCGCTCAAAAAATGAAGTCGAAAATTTAGCTATCTGGCAACACCTTTCTCATATTTACATATTTTATTGAAAACAAATCAAATAATACAACATATTTTTAAATCTGAAACCTTAACGTTAATAAATATAAAACATTTAATACGTAGAAAACACTTTTTTTAAATTAATTTTAAATATTATTATTTACATTGAACTGCTTTAGAACAAATTGCCATTTCCTCATTCATTTTCCTAATAAGTGGTAAACACAGGCCATACCCTTTTTTAATATTTGTGTTATGTTCTTCTCAAATAAAAAATTACATTACAACAGGGTTGGTCAGCAATTTTTTTAATGCACCTTGTAAGAGGGTGACATTTTCTTTGTAGAAAAGAGAACACCATTACTCTTTTTGATATGACAGAATTACAAACATATGTATTTCACATAATTCCATTTCGTTCCTTGTATAAATAATCAGATTTTCCTTAAAATTATTTCAAATTTATAATTTGTGAAACATTTTCTACAGAAACTACCAACTTTGATACATATTTCCAACATGTTTCACTTAATTCCATTTCGTTTCATTTTAGCATTTAAACTATATTTTTATTATATCTTTTATTATTTCTTTAAATTGTATACTAATTTTCCTATAAAATTTCTTAAATTTTGTCCATTTTCAAAGTGTTTCACTTCATTCCATTTCATTTCACTGCAAAATTGTTAATGTTTTTCAAGCTATTGTGTATGTACACTCGTTTTATGCGGATTTTTTTATGCGAATTCGTATTTATGCGATTTTAAATGTAAAAATTTTTTTTTTAGATTTTTTATAGATTTTAAAATATTATGATACTTTTTAAACTTTTGCATCATTTTTAAATTAAAATAAGTTTGCACCACTGATATAATCATTATTGATAATCCTACCTGAAGGGATTGTAATGACCAACGCTGTTGATTTAGAAAGCGGCAGTGATTTCCCTACGGTTAGAAAACCTTTTTTATATGGGAATCTCTTGTGAATGTACGCTGTAGTTTGAGCCTGACACCTAATACTATCAGATCTCTATGCCGAATAGCTTGTGAAAATCAATCGTTCTAGTTTGTTTCCAATTGGAAAGTCAACTGTTTAGCATCAGATTGCTCTAACTATGACAATAAAAGCCTTCAAAAGTCAATCCTTACTTATGATTTAAAGAATCTTTTATTTAAAGAAGCAGCTCCTTTTTAATAACTGGCACTTTAATACTCTTATTCAGAAGAAACAATTAAACTTTCTAAAAATTCGTTGATCTAGTCTCCTCCATATGTATGCACAACCTGATAGGTATGTAATGATAAAAGTGACGTCGAACCAATTCCAAAACGATACAGAATGATTGATCGCACATTCATAATATTTCATATTTTTTGGATCATTTTGTTTTTTCTGTAAATAATGAATTAATATTTTATTTTTTAGAAGTTTTTGTTTTTATTGTTTAAGAAAATGAAATAAATATACTTTTGTTAATTTTTTTTATGCGATTTTGCTTTGATTTTTCAATTAAAATTTGATTTTATGCGGTTTTTCAGGATTTTGGAACGAATCGTTAATTTTTATATGAAGCTAGAGTATCGTTTTATGCGAATTCAATTTATGCGATTTTTTTTTGGAACGCATCTATCGCATAAAACGAGACCTGAGTGTATTACACTTTAAAATTATGTTTGAACCGTTTTACACACTAATAACCGCTAATTTAAAGCTAAATTCTAATCATTATGAGCTTAAATTTCATTAAGATTTCTATCAAGTGGGTGCAAACTACGTCTAGATTAAGTAGATTAAGTAACGAAAGTGCACGCAATGAATACTTTTATTGCACTTCAATAAAAAGTTAAAATCTAATCGAACAAATCTTTAATAACCGTCTATAATTAAAAACAAATTAGTCACGTCTTGGAAACAAAAAATATTCTTTTACAGGCATACGATTATTATTCCCAGTAAACAACAATAAAATGAAATCATTATTCAAATAAAAACACGTTTTCAAACAAGACAAAAAAAGTAATAATTTACGTTACCATATTTGTTTTCGTTATTAAATTATAAAAAATATTTCAAAATATTTACATGACAATAAATTTGCTGTTGTTTACAAGCGAGTCCAAAAGTGAAAAACACATCGGTATCTAGGCAATAAACGATAAGTGCATAAAATACCCTTTGTATTTATTTATTTATGCATTACTAATGGTGTTTTCTTTTCTACAAAGAAAATGTCACCCTCTTACAAGGTGCATTAAAAAAATTGCTGACCAACCCTGTTATAATGTAATTTTTTATTTGAGAAGAACAAAACACAAATTTTAAAAAATGGTATGCCCTGTGTTTACCACTTATTAAGAAAATGAATAAGGAAATGGCAATTTGTTCAAAAGCAGTTCAATGTAAATAATAATATTTAAAATTAATTTAAAAAAAGTGTTTTAAACGTATTAAATGTTTTATATTTATTAACGTTAAGGTTTTAGATTTAAAAATATGTTGTATTTTTTGATTTGTTTTCAATAAAATATGTAAATATGAGAAAGGTGTTGCCAGATAGCGAAATTTTCGACTTCATTTTTTGAGCGCTGTTTTTATAATACTGTTCTAACACTGAATGTAATTTTTTTAAATTACTGACCATGTATCTTTAATAATGTAATGTTTCCTTAAGATTACTCCACAAAACAATGAAAAAATTAGCTTCAAAATTGGATAAAGATACCATGCGGCTTTTTTTAAATTTCATCTGGCAGCCCTATAAATAAACATCTGCTTTGCAGGGCATTATCAGCACTCTCGATTTATACAGGGCATAAAATGCAATGCCCTCCACCATTGGCAAGTGCGAATTATTTAGAATAAAACATATCACCCTTTTTGAGGGCGAAACATTTTTAAGAAACAAACACAAAATTGCATTTTGCACATGCACAATGCACATTTTTTGGTAGAAAAGAAAACACAATAAATCAATAATAAATTATTAATTGACATTATTACACTATAAATGTAAAAAATAAGAGTCAGAAACGAAATGGAAATTAGTGAAACTGGTGTAAAAATATATACATACATACTATATCGTAGAAATACACAAAGGAACGACATGGTATTAAATGAAACATAGTAAAAATTGTAAACACATTCAGTTTGTTTCGAAGTTTTTTTTATTATTTTAGCATAGTAGTATTTCACATTTGGAACGAAATGGAATTTAGTGAAACATTGAAAAATTTCTTACAAAGCTTGCTTAATAGTTATAAAAAATAATTTTTTATTATTCATATAACATTTAACCATAGAAACGAAATGGAATTTTACAAAACATGACAAAAATTGCACACCACGCATGTAGTGTTGGTTTGGAAATTGTGAAAATTATTTAACTAGTGGAACGAAAAGGAATTTAGTGAAACTTGCTAAAATTGCATAAGACTTAATTTTCATAAAAAAAAAAAAAAACAAGAAAAATTGTTTTTTCTTTTCATCGAAAGTAAATAAATGCAGCAAGGAAATGGAATTGGGTACAGCATTCACATTTTTGTTGAAAATACGAGCTTAGGTTAGGTTAGGTCGGCGTGGAAGCTCTGAATATCACAAAGCTCACTTGAGCACGCATAGCGGCCCGTTGTGATGCCACGGGTGAACGCAGTCTCTGTACTAACCAAGTTCCACCAAAATCAAGGAAAAGGAAGAAGTTGGTCAGCGCAAGGGCTGCACAACAAAAGCACGACTACCCCGCACTGGAAAACCAGCCAGAAAGGCACTGACAAAGAAAGTGAACAACAGTCTCCTCTTCCTCAGCGGACCTGCAACCACGGCAGAAGTCGTTGAAAGGGAGCCTCATTCTTTCCGCGTGTCTATCCATGACGCAATGACCTGTAAGCACGGCCACTGTAGTCGAGATGAGATCACGACCGAGACCAAGTAATCGGTTGGTACGACTTCTATCCATCTTGACCCAGGATAGGTTGGCGTCCCGAAAGAACTTCCGCACAATGGTCAGCTTGACCGAGGCAAGTGGCATACCCAATTCAATTCAGCTCGTCGGCCCTACAGTTTCCCGGAATATCACTGTGCCCAGGGATCCACACCAGAGAGACACTGGTGAAGCGCCCCGAGAGAAGGTCGAGACAGCGGCGACATTCCATAACGATCCTAGAGTTATTCACGAAACCCGATAGAGATCTTATCGCGGCCTGACTATCAGAAAAGACCGAGACGCGAGTGAAAGTAGCATCGTTGACGAGGATCCATTGAGCGGCCCGGTAAATTGCCATCACCTCCGCCTGAAACACGCTGCATTAGTCCGGTAGACGGAGAGAAATATTCAGGTCCAGTTTCCCAGAGTAGACACCGCTTCCAACCCCATTATCGAGTTTAGAGCCGTCGGTATATATATCCAGGACTTCCGGGGGGACGACCGTATTAGGATTCCAGTCATTCCTACTCGGAATCAAATACGAGCTTACTTCTTTAAAAAAACATCATTCATTCAGCCTGCTGTTAACCAGGGAACGTAATGGAATCCGGTGAAGCATATGCCTACATCTAAAGTTTTTTTTAATAAAATTTAATTGAAATGAAAGAAAGTAAACACTCGAAGAAATTCTTTTGAATTTATATTGTGTTGGTTTTTCTTTCTTTTCTTTATTCTCTTTCTTTGTTTTAATTTAAAAATTTTAAAACCAGTTGAACTTGACATATAAAGGCGCCACATAATCATTTGGGCAAACGCACAACCACACCCACAGCAACACTTCATTTAGCCACTATGTACTACGTATTTGGAATTCAAATCAAAAATAAAGTGGAATTTACAGAGGCCCATCAAAATCAATAAAACAACAACAACACATAAAATAACAATAAATTTATGACCAACAACTATGACAGTGGACGACATACGGTCCACAAAGTATGTATTATAGGTTACACACACCCATACATACTTATAAAAATATGCCTACGTTTGAATATACGCATGAACATGTGTTTCATTAGTTGTTATTGCTTAAAGCTTTAATTTATTTGGTTTTTTTCGTTAACTTTTTATTTTTCATTTCTATATTAGACAAGCCCTCTTTCGTTGTGGGTTGTTTAAGATAACAAACACAAAAAAAAGCTTTTCTTTGTGTCTATATTTCCGCATAGAAATCCTAAGATTTACAAAACTTTACAGCAGTAATAAATACATACTATGTATATATAGATGCGTGTGTATGCATACATGCCAACCAAACCCTTTTCTGAACACACCTACTTTGCTACAGGAATAACTATACAACACAACATAAAAAAAGCTTTTTTTTTCCAACACACACATTTTTCCTTCACAGAATTTAAATAAAGCTACTGTAAATATTTACAAAATAATTTCTGTATACTCGCTCTCTTTCTGTCAGTTTGTTACTCTCCTAACAGTATATTTTACGCATACGCAGCGTTGCCATTTGCCAAGTTTTCCCTTTTTTTCAAGTTTTTGGAGATGCGAAAAAGTTTTCATTAAATTTGTTTTCTAACAAAACAAGTTTTTTCGACAAAATTAAATTTAAAATTTTTTTCAATAAATTCAGTATTAAAACAGGAAATATTTTTAACATTTTTAAATAAAATATTGTGTATTTTATTAGTCCCGGACAAAAAAACACCAACAGAGGGTACCGGGCTCCGGAATTTCCTTTAAAAATGTTGATACTTTTGTAGAAAACAAGGTATTTTTGTAAAAAAAAAAGTTTTTTTCACAGAAATAAAGTTTTTTAAAAAAAAATCTGGCAACGCTGCGCATACGATTTATCAATGTATGGTTGTTGGAATTTAAAAAATGTTGTGATATAAAATAGCAAAATCACTACCCATAAAGAAATGTTATGTGCGGTTTATCGTAAGGTAATGTATGTATTTCAAGAGACTATGAATTTCTGTTTGCATATTGTGCACATAGAGTACAGCGTAGGCACGTGACAAAAATAAAATAACAAATAAAAAAGAAAAATTTAAAATAAAAGAAAAAATTTAAAAAATAAAAACAGAAAATTTGTATTAAAACTTATATTATACGAGCATCTGTTAGCCTATTAAATAAAATTGTTTTCAACTGAAGCAGTGATGTCAGACGATAATTTTAAAAATCCCTATGTTTCGGAAAAAAAATCCCTTCTTTTCCCCCATGTCCAAATTTTTTTTCCCTACTTTAAATTTTTCTTTCCCTTCGCTATAAATTTAATGATGTTAATAAAGAAAACACTATTTTTTAAGAAAAGTAAATTTTATTTACATTAACAATGTTTTGTACATTAATTAATTCAGGTACAATACAAAAATATAAAAATAAAAAAAAATATCACAAAAATAAAGCATAAAGTAGAAAAGTTATTTTTTAAAAATAATTATAGAGTTCTTCAGAGATCATTCTTTTAAAATGACTAGCTGTGCACTTAAAGCTAACGCAGTTCATTATATTAGACTATAAATGAGATCTAATTATACAAATTGAATTTAAAATATCGTGACTTAATTTGTTTCTTTTCTTTGTTCTTACATCTGTAACCACAGAAAATATTCTCTCGGCATCCGCATTGGCGTGTGGCTTTACCACAATATGTTTACCACTTTTGCGAAGTTTGGAAATACCAAAAGATCACTAAAGTTTTTTTGATTTGCACAGATGAGACCAAAATTTCTCCATGTCTAGTTTAGATAAGCGCTGCTTGTCATGCTCGGAGAAATTGTATTCTATTGTCAACTACTCTTGTGTAAGACTGTTTATATCAATATTAAATTTTTGGCACACTAATTTAAATTGAAAAACATGTTTATTGATGCCAAAACTGGCTACTTCTGGGCTTAAAAATTCCATTTCTTTAAAAATTGTATCATTTTTTAAAGGTAGTCTTCTATGGGTTTCCTCTAAGGCAGTTATGTAAAATTGGAGACAGTCGGATTTTATTTGATAGGCACTTTGCTGTGGAAAACTTTTTAATAATTCTTAGCACTCACTTCCAACGTAAATTTCCTCAATTTTCAACGAAACATGTGGCGATCGTACAACGCAATCAAACCTCAATTCAGACTTTTTAATGAAATTTTGACCAAGCTTAAAAAAGTTTTAATGACTCAAAATGGAGTACATGAGCTAATGGTTTTTTTGATTGGAAAAGTGCGTTCATCGAATTATTTGGGAATGTTGAATGTTATTAATTTTTTTTGATTAATGTGTTAAAAAAAAAGACAATTTTAAAAATTCCCTACATATCGCTTAAAATAAAAAATCTCTCCCTTTTGCCCTAAGTTTTAAAATTTTTGAAAATATCCCTACAAAAAGGGAAAATTCCCTACATCTGACATCACTGAACTGAAGTATTTTTTTGTACATATTTCGTATGAAGAGAAAAAAATACATTCTACATGTTCTCGAGAACATTTAATTTTAAACATCAGTGTGTAGGACTACGCTAATATTCGTTTACCATCGCTACCTGCTTTAAAAACTGGTATTTCTTCTTTTTTATTCTCTGTCGCTCTCTCGGTCTATCTCTTCAAGAGCACATTTATTTTATCTAGTAGTTTCTCTTAGCTCTCTAGAGTTTCGCGTTGAGCAGCCAATAAGTATAAGTACCAGGGTGTTTGTTTGAAGAAGGCAAATGGAAAAAGCTTTTATGATATGGTGTGATGTGATTCAATTATTGTTGTTGGTTTTTTCCACACATTTTTCGGGTATGTAAACAATTGTCAGCTGTAAGCAATGTTCAATGACTTTTGAAAACTCGTTGTTGTTGTATTATATTGCTTATGTTGTTGGCTGATCTATAAGTAAACTGATGACGATGTTTACATTAAATAGTAAAAGCTTCCCGGTATCTGTATTTACAACAACAAAAATAACAAGAAGAAAGAAAAAAGGCAAAAACAAATCATCATCCACTGCTTGCGATGTATATCGTGTCACTCTACCGACTTTAAACATTATTCTTATGGTCGCTTGTCGTCAGTTTTAGTTTGTAAATTTGCGCAGAAACAACGCGTTTTCGGAGAACGAGGGAAAGAAAATAATGAATTAATAATACACAACGACAATTGCTGTTAAATAGTGATTTATTTTAAAATAAAAACATTATAAAGAAATTATTAAACGAAAACAGTTGAACAAATAACAGAGAAACATAAAATAAAAACCAAAAACCTTATTGATGATGAGTTTGAAGAGAGTGATGATTTGTTATTGTAAAATTTTGTATTGCCAGCCGAAAAACAGTGTTTTAAAGTGTTAAAATAAAACGAAAAATAAATAAATACCTACAAAGGGAATGCAATTATTTGTTTAAAAAGGTGAATTAAATAATTTTAAATTAATTAAAAACAAAAACAAACTAGAGACTTTATTATATAATTTAGAAAGGAAATAAAAAAAAAAAACTAATTAAAATAGAACGAATAAATTTTTTTTATATTCAATTTATTTACTTAAATAACTTAGTTTGGCAAACTTGTTTTAAACTTTATTTCGATTAATGTTTTTTAATTCTTTTTTTTTTTCTGCATATTATAAATATCCTTTTCCACACTATACATACATATGTGGCATAATATATGCAATATACAGCCATGGACATTAAATTAGCACAAAAATTTGTCACAAAAACAATCTAATTTTTTATAGTATTTTAAGTCTATTTAGAAAAAAAATTTAAACATAAAAGGCATATTCTTCTTTAAAGCAAAAACAAAAATTTTGTCTAAATTTGTCTAATTTTTGTCTAAAATGCTAGATTTTAGCTGGACAGTAAAATAGCACAAAATTAAAATTTTTTAAATAAAAATAATATATTTTAATAAATAGTAAAAATATTATTGTTTTTCGTTTACTTGGTCAATATTTGTTAGAATAGCCTTTATTTTTCAGCACCGCGTAGCATCTACGGGACATGCTTTCAATCAAATTCTGGCAACGTTCTTTGGGAATCGAGTACCAAGCGTTCCGTATTCCAAGCCACAAATCGTCCAAATTTTTATACTTTTGTTGAGCAATTACACATTTCACATCGTGCCAGAGGTTTTCAATCGGATTTAAGTCAGGACTTTGCGCCAGCCAGTCTAAAACGCGAATGTGCTCTTTGTAAAACCAATCCTT
Source organism: Sarcophaga caerulescens (assembly GCA_927399465.1). NCBI lineage: Eukaryota > Metazoa > Arthropoda > Insecta > Diptera > Sarcophagidae > Sarcophaga > Sarcophaga caerulescens. Next base: position 108,458,758 of record OV656866.1, read on the forward strand.
TACCAGCTTAGACGTGTGTTTGGGATGATTATCTTGAATAAATATGAATGAAACTGGCATGTTTTCAAAAGCATATGATTCCATTTTGTTCTTCATAATGTCCAAATACTTGTAACGGTCCATTTTTCCATTAATTTTGACGATTGGACCCACACCATATGCCATGAAAATGATCCCCACACCATGATGCTTCCTCCACCACGCTTTATGGTCTTTAGAGTGTAACGTGGATTAAATGCCTGACATTTTGGCCGACGAACAAAGACTCTACCATCCGGTCCCAAACGATTTATCTTTGTTTCATCACTACAAAGTATTTTTTTTTTCCAGAATGACAGGTCTTTATCCTTGTAGGAAAAAAATCATAATCAAACTATAAATGGATTTTGTGCTAATTTAATGTCCATAGCTGTATGTATATATGTAGCACTTCAAAATTTTTAATTGAAATTATTTATGGTGGTGAGTTGCCAACAGGTTGTTTTGGTTTATTGATATTGGTTTTCCAATACTCATAAGCAATGTTGTTAAGAAAGTTGTTTTCAATTTTTTTTTTCTGTGTTCAAAATTGAAAAAAAAAACCTTTTTTTGGAAAATCAATATATTTTGGGTAATAAAGGGTGATTTTTTGTTTTGCTATTTGGTTGTACAATGTAAAAGAAGATGCATGACTGACGGTAACGCCAAAGCCACAATGCCAGCTGAGGAAAACAAAATTACAGATGCTATTTAGGAGATACCGGCTGAAGTGCTGCAAAAAGTATGGGTTTAAGGATTTTATAATTAAATCCCAATAGGTGAAGAAGGACGAATTTTTAAAATAATTAAATATTATTGCAAATATTTTCATTCAATTCTTAATAGGTATACATATCTCTTTTGTTAATATTTAAAACAAATACCTATAACTTTGTAAACTTACTCTTAAAATTTACAAAAAGCTTGAACATTAAAGAGAAAAAGGAAAACAACACCTTAACTTTCCCTTTTTACTTTCAATTTCAATTCACTTTACTCAAGCAAGTGTTGCCAACTGCCTAAGTCAATATTTTTTCTTTATTTTGTTCGCATTTTCCAATAACTGGATTAGACAATAATAGCAACAATTAAGCAAAGTATTACAATAACTTTCATATGCGGTAATATATTACACGTTATTTTTTTAATTATTACCTGTGCATTTTACGCCGGTGTAATAAAGCAATTGCAATTTAAATGGCACTTTTATGTTAAAAAAAAAATTTAATTATTTAATACCTAAAATTTAAACTGACTTTTCAAATATTAATTGACTTAAGGAGTAAACGATTATTAACGGTAAATGCGACAGCAAGGAAATGTAAACAATAATTACATTCGAAATAGCAAAAAATAGTAGGGTCTGCTTAAGAGCAAGAAAAAAAAAATAGACAGACGTTACTAGAATTTACTTAAGAACCCAACAGAAAATAAATAAACAAACTCAGAATATAGAGGGAGCAAAGGAGAGAGAGAGAGAGAGAGAAGGGAGTTTATATTGTTTACATTTTGTTTTAGAGGTCATACAAGAACAATTGCTAGAGACTGTTTAAAATTGTTATTATTAAACAAACCAAAACAGGACAGAAAGAGGGAGCATTAAAGAATGATACACATGAATAAAATGTGGACATTGCTTACGAGCAAGAGCTCCTGAAATTATGTAAATAAACAACAGAACAAAGCAAAAGTCAAGGATAATTCATTACAGAAGATCATGAATAAAGTGTGGGGTATTGTTTGCAGCACTTTTAGGGAGATTGCTTGTATTAACAGCAAATAAACAAAACCAGACAGAGAACACTAAAGAACGCTATGAATAATATCAGAACATTGTTATATTTTTAGTTTTGATGGTCACATAATAAGAAAAAAATAACAGGAAACTCCAGAGATTATTTCATATAAAAGTAAATAAATAAAGGAAATTTTTATAAAGTTTTATGGGTTACCATCCGTTTTTGCATATATGAGGCATTTTTTTTTTGTTCCATAGTAAATGGGCAATTTCGTGTCAAGTGACCCAATTTATAAAATCGATGTCTTCCGATTTGAATGAAATTTGCACTAAGGTTAGTACTATTGGATAGTTGGCCAGACACAAATTTTCAGCTCTATCAGTCAAGAACTGCCGGAGTTAGAGGGGGTCAAAGTTGGACATTTTGGTCATACAGGGTTTTTTTAAAATGTGTGTAACTTTTCACCTATTGATCCTAGCAAAAATTTTCCAAAGGATATTAGATAGCTATTTCTTCAATCTTTCCAAAAATAATTTTTTTCACTTAAAGAGATGCGAGTGGAAAAACTTTAGCGTGCGAAACTGAAGCTCTAGTAGCTCAATTTTATCAGCGAGATGATATGAGTCGAATGATGCCAGGAATGAAAGACTGAGTGTCTGTTCGAATCGATGGCCAGAAAGTCCAAATGCAGAAGAGGATGATGTTTTTCCACTCGCATCCCATTAAGTGACCACAAAGCTCTTAAAGGAAAAGAACTAAGCTTTCTTTGAGCAAAAAAAAAACGTCCATTAAAAAAAAATATAGTGCATATGGTAAAATTTATAAACTTTGGTTTTGAGTTAAAATATTTTTTTTTATAGATATGCCTCTTGCTACTAAGTGCCCACAAAGACCTTAAAGGAAATGGTCTAAGTTTTCTTTTGAGGAAAAATAAAAAAAAACTCCATTTCGAAAAAAAATGGGGGCAAATGAAAATGATACATGTGCCAAATATTGAAAAATTTTATTCTTGAGTTAAAAAATAATTTTTTTGAGAGATATCCCACTCGCATCCCATTAAGCGATTATGAAGGCCTTAAAGGAAATTTTATAAGCTTTCTTTTAAGCAAAAAAAAAAAAAAAAAAAAAAAAGGGCCCAAATTGAAAAAAAAAATTAAAAAAAAATAAAAAAAAAATTTTTTTTTAAATTAAAAAAATTATTTTTGGAAAGATTGAAGAAATAGCTATCTAATATCCTTTGGAAAATTTTTGCTAGGACCAATAGGTGAAAAGTTACACACATTTAAAAAAAAACCTGTATGACCAAAATGTCCAACTTTGACCCCCTCTAACTCCGGCAGTTCTTGACTGATAGAGCTGAAAATTTGTGTCTGGCCAACTATCCAATAGTACTAACCTTGGTGCAAATCTCATCCAAATCGGAAGACATCGATTTTAAAAATTGGGTCACTTGACATGAAATTGCCCAAATATATACTATTTACTTAAAGTACACATATTGTAATGTTTATTTACATTTATTTGGAATTATTTTATTGTATGTATTTACTTAATTACTCACAGTTTTCTTTTTTCTGTATTTGAAATTTTTAACCTAATTTTTGTGCAAATTAAATACTATTTGCATAACAAAATGATTATTTATTTATATTTCAGACAGTATATAATGCTTAATTGTTTAAATATTTAAAAATTGTAATCAAATCGCTGTTTAATTAAATGCAAAACAATCTATTATTAAGAATTTAAATTTATTTGTTTTCATTTCTGGCTTCATTGGCTGGCTGATAATAAGTTATTGACACGTTCTTTACAAATTTTGTCTACTTCAAGTCGTATTTTTTTTTAAATATGTATATATTTTTTTTTACTAAAATATCATTCAGAAATCTTAAATGTTAGTTAAATAAAGAAATGACACGTTTAATTTTACATATATTTTATATACCTACATTAATTTTTATTACTTATTTATTTTAGAAGAAATTTAAACTATTGAACGAATGTATAAAATCTATATACATATATTATATACAGCTATGGACATTAAATTAGCACAAAATCCATTTATAGATTGATTATGATTTTTTTTCCTACAAGGATAAAGACCTCTCATTCTGGAAAAAAATACTTTGGAGTGATGAAACAAAGATAAATCGTTTGGGACCGGATGGTAGAGTCTTTGTTAATCGGCCAAAATGTCAGGCATTTAATCCACGTTACACTCAAAAGACCATAAAGCATGGTGGAGGAAGTATCATGGTGTGGGGATCATTTTCATGGCACGGTGTGGGTCCAATCGTCAAAATTAATAGAAAAATGGACCGTTACAAGTATTTGGACATTATGAAGAACAAAATGGAACCATATGCTTTTGAAAACATGCCAGTTTCATTCATATTTATGCAAGATAATGATCCCAAACACACGTCTAAGCTGGTAAAGGATTGGTTTTACAAAGAGCACATTCGCACCGGCGCAAAGTCCTGACCTAAACCCGATTGAAAACCTCTGGCACGATGTGAAATGTGTAATTGCTCAAGAAAAGTACAAAAATTTGGACGATTTGAGGCTTGGAATACGGAACGCTTGGTACTCGATTCCCAAAGAACGTTGCCAGAATTTGATTGAAAGCATGTCCCGTAGATGCCACGCGGTGCTTAAAAATAAAGGCTATTCTATCAATTATTGACCAAGTAAACGAAAAACAATAATATTTTTACTATTTATTAAAATATACCTAGGTATTATTTTTATTTAAAAAATTTTAATTTTGTGCTATTTTACTGTCCAGCTAAAATCTAGCATTTGATATGTTGCAGGCCTTAATGAGCATACGATCGGCAATTTAGTCAAAATTTTTGTTTTTAATTTAATGAAGAATATGCCTTTTATGTTTTTATGTTTAAATTTTTTTGTAAATAGACTTAAAATACTATAAAAAATTAGATTGTTTTTATGACAAATTTTTGTGCTAATTTAATGTCCATGGCTGTACATATAAAAATAAATGTATGTTTGTATGTACCTTATATAATCGTAAACTATGCATTTGATCATGTTATGATCTTTAGCAAAGTTGTTGCGCATGAGCCGGGGAAGGATTCTAAGTTGGTATGACCAATTTTCGACAGGTGGAGCCACTGAAAATGACTAAAAATGAATTAAATCGTAAACTGTGCATTTGATTATGTTATGATCTTTAGCAAAGTTATTGCGCATGAGCCGGGGAAGGATTCTTTGATCAATTTTCGACAGGTGGAGCCACTGAGAATTACTAAAAATGAATTAAATCGTAAACTGTGCATTTGATTATGTTATGATCTTTAGCAAAGTTATTGCGCATGAGCCGACGAAGGCTTATAAGTTGGTATTACCAATTTCCGACAGGTGGCGCCACTGAGAATTACTATAAATGAATTAAATCGTAAACTGTGCATTTGATTATGTTATGATCTTTAGCAAAGTTGTTGCGCATGAGCCGGGGAAGGATTCTAAGTTGGTATGACCAATTTTCGACAGGTGGAGCCACTGAGAATTACTATAAATGAATTAAATCGTAAACTGTGCATTTGATTATGTTATGACCTTTAGCAAAGTTGTTGCGCATGAGCCGGGGAAGGTTTCTAAGTTGGTATGACCAATTTCCGACAGGTGGAGCCACTGAAAATGACTAAAAATGAATTAAATCGTAAACTGTGCATTTGATTATGTTATGATCTTTAGCAAAGTTGTTTCGCATGAGCCGACGAAGGCTTTTAATTTGGTATTACCAATTTCCGACAGCACTTCAATAAATGTTCATAATCGAAAACCTCTACATTTTTAAAGTTTATGTCAATTTTTTTTTTAAATGAACAAAATCAATAAAATGATTCAAATTTGTTTTAGTTGGAGGCGTAGCAACGCGCGCAGGCTACAGCTAGTTTTTTTTTATAAATTTAAAAAATTTGAAATTTTTCAAAAATTTCTTGTTATTTTTTTTATTTCCCTTAAAAATGTAGATATTTTTTTAATTTTGCAAAATCTTTCCTCTAGACAAAAAAAACCCCGTTTCCAAGCTCGTAATATTGATTGTAAATTTCTTTTTTTTCTGTTTTTTCAGATCTCAAAACCCAGTAGTAAGTAATCTTTTTTAAACAAAGGAAGACTACAAACCTCTATAATTACAACACACCACCAACAGTAATAATTATTAAATCAATAAAATAAAAAACTACAATAAAAAAAATCAGCAAAATCAAAATCAACGTCATTAATCATTTAAACAAGCAAAAAAAAAAAAAAAAAAAAAAACAATTCAAATTCTTATCAATTTTGAAAACAATTTTTTTACTCAATGAAGGCAATATACTAAGAAAGAAAAACTTAAAACAAAAACAAATAAGACTTTGTGAAACAATTAATGCATTTATTGTGAAAAAGAAAAATATAAACAAAAAACAATAACAATTAGATTAAGATTTTATACTCAAAAAACTGACCACATGGTTTACTCATTTTTAAAAACGAACCCCTTCTTAAACAAAAAAAAACAAAAAAAATAATTGAAAAAGCCATAAAAAATAAATAAAATTTATGAACCAAAACACAAAATAAAAACCCAAACCATAGATATACGCAAAAATTTGTGTTTTTTTTTTTTTTTTCAAAGTTAGTTAAAGAAGCAAATAATCGTTCATATAAAACAAAAATAAAGTGTTTAAATTTATTATTAATTTTTTTGCACACCAGCGAGTTAAAAAGGCTGGTAGCTTAAGCAGCCAGCTACTCAGTCCAGTTTAAGTGGGTCAACAGTTTGGACGCGCTTCATCGAATTGTCTGAGAAAAATAAAAATTAATTTTACAAAAGAAAACGAAAACTAAAGTAACAAAAAATTGTTTTTTTTTCTATTAAAAAAAAAATCAAGTGTTAGTTTTTAGTTGTAATAGGCTGTTTGAAATAAAAGAAAAAATATTAATTACAACAGCAGTATTTTTTTTTTTTTAATATAAAATATTTAATAAAACAAAAACTAAAACATTAAATTGCCTCATAGTGTTTTACACAATATTTGCAAAGCAAAAATAAAAAAATAATAAAGCAAAAGTAATTGTGTGATTACAACATACTTACAACAACTAAAATACAAAAAAGCCTACAACAATAATAATAATAAACAATTTAATAATGTTTATAATAAATAAACGTTTTAAATGTAAACATTTTTGGCACATTGCATTTCTCTGGTTAATTGTAATAAATTTTGCCACACAATCTCAAATAGCGGAAGCATTTAAAGTAACGGTAAGTCTTCATGGCATTCCATTCTTTTTAATTTTATCAAACCAAAAAAAAAAACGGAAATACTGGCAGTTATTAATTAAAAAGAAACAAATTTGCATAGCGATGGTAAGAAAATAGACAAAAACCAAACAATAACAACAGCGATGCCAACAGCAGCAGCGGCAGCATGGCAGCATCATCATCAGCAATGAATTTAAAATTCAAGTTCAAAGTTAACATAGAGAGACAGACACAAACACCATAAAGAAAGCAAGCATACTAATAACAACAAAAACAACACAATTTGGGTGGTATTTACAGTGTCTGTGCTGTTCATTGATAAAACATAATAATGTAAAGCGAAGAGAATTAGTCGTGACAACAGGAAGAAAATACTCACACGTGCATAATTACAACACAAAAACAATACACAATGTGGGTAGTAAAAAAGGGTTAAATTTTTAGGAATTACTTTGTAAAGTAAAGGAAATTGTCATTTAAACAGTGTTGTAAATTGGAAAAATAGTGTGCATAATTGAAATAGGGTAAAAAAACACCGTTTAATTCAAAAATTAGGAATTAAAAATTGAAAATAATAACAAATTCCATTAAATATAAATATTTTAGGCAAATTTTAGAAATTTTAAGGCATGGAATTAGGAAATATATGAAAGAAAAAAAAAATAAACATTGTTAAAGGACCTTTTTTTAAAGAGATATTTTTACACTCAAACTATTTCTATAGGCTTAAAATAAATTAGCTGCCCTAAAACTAGAAAAATAAATATTTCTTGTTTAAATATAAAAAAAATATAAATTTAAATATAAAAAAAACATTTCAACCAGTTAAAGAAAAAAGAAAAGTAACAAAAAAAATAACTATTTCATATCTTTAAAGTTTTCTCTAGTTGTAGAAATTTTAAAAAAAAAACTGTGTAAATCTAAATTGATTAAAACCCAGGGCCGAGGTTGTTATAGGAATTAGGTCACATATTTGCAGTGTTTTTTCTACATAAAAAATTAAACATAATAGGTAATTTTAAAACTATAATAATAATAAATATATAATATTTTTATTTAGTATCACAAGGTTAACAAAAATAATTAAAAAAGTAATAATAATTTCAAGCAATTGTTACCATGTTACATTCAATTATTGTAACATGGTTTGTTTGTTTGTTTGTTAGCCAATCACGCCTATAAATCTTTTCAAAATTTTGAACAAAAGGGGAGAAAAAATGGGACAAATGGAGAAAAACTCGGCAAAAATTAGTACTTTTATGCATAAATGCTGTATTTTATCTGTTTTAAAGGTATTTTTTTACGATTTAGCTTGGTTAAGTTTCCCAAATAGCTATTGGGGGTGTTCCGTTTCTAAAGTTGAACCAAAAGGGGTCCAAAAAGGGGGAAAGGGGCCAAAAACGGGCAAATTGAGTGCATAGCCAATCACGCCTGAACGCCTGGACCGATTTTCTTGAAATTTGGGATATTGATCAAGCTTTTGTCAGTGCAGGTTATAGGCAATAAATCTTTTCAAAATTTTGAACAAAAGTGGAGAAAAAATGGGACAAATGGAGAAAAACTCGGCAAAAATTAGTACTTTTATGCATAAATGCTGTATTTTATCTGTTTTAAAGGTATTTTTTTACGATTTAGCTTGGTTAAGTTTCCCAAATAGCTATTGGAGGTGTTCCGTTTCTAAAGTTGAACCAAAAGGGGTCCAGAAAGGGGGAAAGGGGCCAAAAACGGGCAAATTGAGTGCATTTATATTTATTTATATTGAAAAAACCGGGTTGTTTGTTAAACCGGTTTCCGAATAATTTGAAAAATTGCATTTTTTAAGAAACCGGTTTCAAAACCGGTTTCAAAATATATAAACCGGTTTTTTATTTATTGTTATTTTTAATGCAAAAATTACCCAATAATAATTTTTTTTAATTTTTTAAACTAATCCAAACTACATAACCATAACATAGTTATTAATAAATTTTTAAAGAAAAAAAAAATTCAATCACAATTTTTCAGCTAATTAGGCAACATTTGCTGAGGATTTAACTCAGCTATTTTAAACTCCTTTTTCTTGTCAACCATCCTCAATAAGGTTTTCATCCAAATTAGCGTTATCTAAGCCTAAACCATTGTAAACCATAAAACATAAACTATAAAATGTTTCAGTGTTTGCTTTAAGGATCCAAACATTATTTTAAAGAACTTTGTGCCTATAATTCTAAAATGCGTATTACAAAATGTTTTAAAACTGCCTGTATTTTTTATATTTTTTTCTAAATAAATTGAAAGAAAAAGAAAAACAAGGATTCTTGTATAGAAATTATTTGTTCAATAACCTCATAGTGTCATTAGAAAAAATTGTACAAATTTAGCGTTTCTAGTAAAATTTTTATAAACATCATAGTAATGTCACTTATTTTTTATAATTTATTGATTATATTTACAAGAATCTATAATTTCTTAATGGATTTATGCAAATTTAAAAGCTGTTAGCGTGACAAAACGCTTTAAACTCTTTACGATTACAAAAGAAAAGCTTTAAAGCTTTGGCACCACTGACAAAATCAATAATAAGGAAACTACCATTGCCTTGCCAACACCAATGATCTCAATTCTAGAATATTGTAAACGATAATAAAACAGCATTTACATATGTATATTACTAGCAGTAAATAAAGTTGCCAGATCTTAGGGAATCTTTTAGAATAAGTAAGAATTGGGAATAGAATTGAAAATGTTGCAGAAAAAATAAGAAATATGAATGAATTTAAAAAAATTATAAAAATAAATAATAAAAGTTTGTAGAACGGCCTTTAAATGAAATTCAATTAGAAATATTTAGTTTTCTCTTAAAACTTACAGTAAATGAAGCAAAATTAGCTGATATAAAAATATCTGTGAGTTATCGCTTACTATTTATTATCTTTAGCATGCAATTTTTTAATTTCCCCGGCAACTTTTAGGTCTGCGTATAAAAAAACGGCCTTTAAACTCTTTTGTACGTAACGTTATTTTGTAATCTTATCTTATACAACTTATTTTTTCTTTTTTGCTTTAATAAAAAAGCATAAATTATCTTAATAGGCTTATTTTCTTTATTGATTTTTTTTATAATGGCAAATTTAAAAATAAATTTGGGCTAATAACCTGAAATTGGTGGCTTTAAAAATATTAAGAAAAAAGTGAAAAAAGTGCATTTCACTACGAATTGCTTTAAATTATTGTTCTAAAAGCCATAAAAGAATTTCATAATTTGCTAAGATCCCATTTTATTTCACATCTTGCTAATGTTAAAAAAATCTTTATAACTTCCTGCAGACATTTTTATCAGTTTCGAACACCCACTAAATGATTAAAATGACTTCACAAAAGCCAGGTGCAGCAATTTTAAGTTAATTAGTTATCAAAGAAGAAACCTTATCAATCAATAAACTTCACTAAATATTAACACCCACCCACCACCTGATGTTTATAATGCTTTAATTTAAAAATGAGATCATTTTTGGCAATCTTATTTCAAGAGAACGTTAAAAAAGATAATAAAACTATTAACGATAAGACTTTAAGTAGTGCATAGGTCCTAAAGTCCATTGAGGAAACTAACAAAGCCTAATAAATAATAAATTATGGTTTCTTGCTAATAATTTTGAAGATAAATAAATAGATTATTTAAAAAATAAAAACTTCCTTTTTAAAACCCTTTCACCTTTAATTTGAAAGCAAATTAATGTCTTTGTTCTAATTATTTGAAATACTATCTTCAATTTCTTTATAATCTTCAATAAATTTTTAATTTTACTTTCTATTTAATAGTTTTATTAGATATGATAAGAACTTATAGTGCGATAACATTATCATATGATTTTTTTTCCTACCGAAACTATAGGCCTAATTATCAAACTAATCAAATTGCCATTGGCCATACTTTAAAATTATCACACCACAGTATATAAAAGTTATCAACACGCGTAATAAAAGACCCCCCAAAAAAAAAACTTGTTTATGTAGAACGGAAGAGCTTAAATAAAACTTTTACGCACATATTTTGCAGCCGAAATAGTGAAATAGTTTTTTTTTTTTTTTTAACTGATAAGAAAATCTAACGTTGCCGGCAATTACAATTGAAAGTAAATTCACAAAGAATTTTTATTAGAAACGTGGAAATTTTAGGCAATTTATTGTTTTATTTCACTTATAAACTTAATGGGTTAAAACCATAAAGGAAATCATTGCGATACACCGTGTGTAGGTCCCTCACCCATTCAACTTCTTTCAACCTTTCTCGACTGGCTACTATGAACGGACAAACTTGAAAAAATATGAAAAAAATTCACATTTTCCAAGTTTACCGCATCAAAACTCATAGAATATTAAGTCAAATAATAGATATATGTATAGCGTTTTAAGGGTCCATCTCTCCCCTTTCCAACAAGATTTAAATTTTGGAAATCGGGTCAGAAATGTTTGAGTAATCCAGAAATTTGTGCTAAAGTCTAAAAAAATATTTTTGAGATCTACTCAACAAAACTCACAACCTACACTATGTCATGAGCCGGGTGTATTTAATTTTTTTTATTTTGTCGCATAGTGTAATTAACCTCACCAGAATTGCGCTCTACGCTTTGGTTGATACCTGGGAAGAGTTTCGGCTTGCCGCTGCCAGTAGGTTGGCTTTCTTTCTTTGGCCGCAACTATTACTTTCGTTGTCAAAATATCTGGCCTCCCACAATACATTTCACTCACAGGCCTGTAAGTCTATTAATATTTCACCACTGATTGGCACTACCAACTTAGAAACTGGTACTATACGCTGACGCCATCCTAAGTAAAGTGGCTTGTTGAACCGACTACAGAATTTTCATTCTACAAAAAGTTTTCTTTGCATCTGCCAAGGTTTTGATGCCGTACAGGGTGATAGATTTCGTACTGTGTCAACAATGTGTCTCTGATGTGTAGGCTCACGAATAGTAGTCATGAGTAAACTTTTGACTTTAAACAAGAAACCCATTTTTTAGGATTTTAATCAATATCAACATCTGGCAACTTCATTAAGCACAAGATTATTCAAGTACAAGGCAGAAATCATAACAAATACACAAACAAGTCTTTAATGATGGATGACACACATAAATTTTGTTGTTGTGGTTCTGAATTCAACGAAAGTGGAAGAGTAAAGGCAAAGGGTATGGTGGAAAGAGTTGTTAAAATATCATCAGACATATTTGCTTAAAAGAAGGACAGAGAGAGAGACACTGAGAGAGGAGAGGTAATAGGGATAAGTTGTTGAGTGAGAACATTGGATTTGTTCGTTTAGCATTTAGTTGTGTGGTGGATAGGGGCGGATAGGGAGGCAATGCTAGGGGATATATTTTATTTAAAGTAACCGGTAAAATGCGATAAAAATAAGATGGCAGTAGTGGTGATTATGTGGTGTGGTATACGTAATATTTTTGCAAATATTTTGATTGTTGTTGTTTTGATTTAAATGGCAAATAATGGATATCAAAACATGAGTGGTGCATGATTGTATGTGTAAATGGACTTTGATCATGGGAATGTTTTGATTTGTTTTTTATTTTTTTTCTATTATTGTTGTTTATTTGTTATTGTTTTGATTGTATGATGGTAGAAAGGGTTACCTTTTTACACCCAAAGAAATTGATTGGTAATCGTAAGGCAGGGAATTATTTGTTTTAAAAATATTTTTCTAAATATTATCAAATATTTACGAATATATTGAAATAAATTCACCACAAACTACCCACCTACCTATTAGCGTTTATTAAACGTTTATTAATGAGAATGTTTCCGTGTATATTTGTTTTAGTTGACGTAAAAATTTAAAAGCTATTTTTGTATATTTTGTATACCTACTCAGTGTAGTATACATATATATAAAATTAATGTTTTTTTAAAGTATAATTTCTTTTTATTTGTTTTTATAATGAGTTCATATGTCTAAAAAACATTTTCCTGCCACTGTCTACTGCTGATGTTGCTGTTATTAAGAGTCATGTATTATTTATTAATTAAAGGCTTTAATGTTTAATTACTTTTAATTATGGAGACATAAAAACGCAATTAATTTGCATATTAAGTAATATGCATTTAATACATATTCAATTAAAGCACCGCATTTTTTCTGTTCTATAAAAAGTTGAATAAACTTAAAAAATGTATAGAAAAATAAAAACTATATTCAATATTTTATTTTTTATTTTTTTTTAAGGCCAAATTGATCTCCAATTATAATTATCCCGTAGAAGAACATACAGTCCATACACCCGATGATTACATTCTATCTATCTACCGAATACCCGATTCTCCAAAATTGAAAAATCACAGTAATACCGTAAAACCGGTGGTATTTTTGCAGCATGGCATTTTATGTGCCTCAGACGATTGGATTATTAATGGTCCAGAGAATTCTTTAGCTTATATGTTTGCCGACATGGGCTATGATGTGTGGCTAGGTAATGCACGTGGTAATACCTATTCACGCCAGCACAAACATAAACATCCAGATTCCTCAGATTTTTGGAACTTTAGTTGGCATGAAATTGGTGTTTATGACTTGGCAGCCATGCTGGATTATGTATTGGAAGAAACACAGCAGCCATCTCTACATTTTGTGGCTCATTCTCAGGGCACGACGACATTTTTCGTTTTAATGTCTTCTTTACCTTGGTACAATGAGAAAGTACGCACCGTACACTTATTGGCACCCATAGCCTTTATGAGAAATCATTCGTTTGTGCTTTCAAAAGTGGGACGCATATTTCTGGGTTATCCCTCATTTATGAGCATGATTTTGGGCGGTTTGGAACTATTGCCCACGACCAGTATACAGAAATTGTTCTGTGAATATGTATGCTCGCAGGATTCTCATTTTAAATTTTTATGTTCGAGTATATTGGACTTTATAGGCGGTTGGGGTACCAGGCATTTTAATCATGTAAGTTAATTGCAAACATTTTGAAAAGTAATCTTAATTATACATATTGATTCTTATAATTCTAGACACTTTTGCCTCATGTTTGCGAAACCCATCCCGCCGGCGCCTCTACTACTCAAATCATACACTATCTTCAGTTGTATACTTCGGGTGATTTTAAACAGTTCGATCATGGCATTCATCTTAATCTCAAGAAATACAATCAGGAGACACCACCCCACTATGAAGTGGGCAACATTAAAAGTTGTGTTCACATGTATTATAGCAACAATGATTACATGTCCGCCGTTGCCGATGTAGAATATTTGGCTACTTTGTTACCCTGTGCCGAACTCTATAGAATACCCTATGAGGACTGGAATCATTACGATTTTCTATGGTCTGTCAATGTCAAAGAAGTTATTAATGATCCTATTATTGCCAAAATTGAAGAGTACGAAAGAACACATCAACATTTGCAAATTTTATAGTTTTTTACAAAGATTTTTATTATAATTAAGTGTATATATAAATGTTGATAATAGTTTTAATTATTTTTTTAAAGTTATTGTTATTTTTATGTGTAAAGAATGTATTTTTTTAAGACTTTAAACAAACAGAATTACAAACGACAACAAAGAAACAAAGTGATACTATTTAATAGGACTCAATACTATATAAGAAACGCTTTTTTATATTTTATGTACATATATTAAGTAAGCTTTAGTAAATAAATAAACAAAACAAAAAAAAAATCAAAAGTAATTAAATTAATATAAAAACATTAATTGAATTAATGTTAAATATGTATGTATGTATATTTTATGTATAAAATTAAAGTTACTTTTATAAAAAGAAATTAAATAAAAGCAAAAAAAATCGATAAAAATTGAAAACAAAAAAAATAACATATTCATGCTATTTTAATAATAGAACAAACAAATTTTCAAATTTAACGTTCAACTCTACACCATAAACCGCCCTCTATGTGTTAATTTTTGTTAACGTTTACCAACACTAAATTTAAATAACAGAAATCCCGTCTCTCTCATTTGCTTTGCCTTAACCATCTGGCATTTCTCTGTTGTTATGCAGTGTGAGAAAAACTTTTCACATAAAACAGCTACACAAAAGCAGCCATTTTTAATAGAGAATATAACGCCATAACAGACGTGTCGATTTTTCAAGGTGTATACCAACAGCGCCGCAAAAGAGAATAAGAAAAAATATTTTTTCTTCCTTTCATACTAAAGTTACCTCAAGAATAAAATTAATTTCACCAGTAATTTTTTAATGTGTAAAAATTTCAAACGAAGACGAGAAAGAAACAAAAATCACAAATAAACAAAACAAATGTGCCGTTTGTTTATAAATTTAATGCAGATGAGAATAAAATAGAAAATCAAGCATTATGTATATAAGCAAAAGTAGAATAAAATGTGAATTACAAAAAGAAAAAGAACCATAAAATAAAACAAGAAAAAACTACACAAGGAAAAAATTAGAAAAATTAAAAATATTATTTACTTGCATGCAGAATTAAATTATTGTGCTTGTTTCAATAAATATGGGTGAGTTAATCAAAGTGTGGGTTTTGTTAATTTATTTTATCTTGTTTTGCACTAGTTTTAATTAATTTTTATGCACTTTATCGTCACTTTTTTCGTTTTTGTTTAATTCCTTGTGTCTGGCGGTGTTCACTGACTATTTTCCCACTTTTTTTTTTTGCTTTCCATAAACAAGTATCAGTGTTGCCATGCAGGCTATACAAAATAAAGTACTTTTTTAGTCAGCAAAAAACGTATTATCTACGTTTTGTTTATTTTTTTGTTAAATTTGAATTTCTTAGCTTACAAAATCTAATTTTAAAAATTGTTAAAAAGAAAATGTTTAAATTTCTAAAAAATGTATTTTAATCTCACAAGATGGTGATGCCTCAACTTCAGCGGCTGCTGCTGATCAAGCCATGCTGGTTAAACTTTCCACCGATGGTGTACCCAAGCTCTTTTGCCCGGTATGTAATAAAGCCTTAGTTTCCTTAGCCGGTTATGTTAAGCATGTAAAGAAACATGAACCTCCCGGCGGTTTTGTATGCCGTTATTGTGAAGCCCGCTTCTGTTCGGAGGAGGAATTAAAGAAACACCGTGAAACCGAGCATACCACCATAGCTTGTCGGCTATGCAAAGATGTTACCTTCACCAATGAAGATGACTATCGTAACCACATTAGAGATATACATCAGGGCGTCGATCGCGAAATTTTCACTTGTGATAAATGTGGAGCCGCCTACAAAACTATTGATCCCTATCGCAGGCATATGAAAACCGAATGTGGTAAAATTAAACCCTATAAATGTGTCGAATGTCCGATGGCATTTGTAACGAAATATAATTTAAAACAACACATGGAAAATCATTCCGGGGAACTAAAGTTTTGTTGCAGTTATTGTGGCCGCAACTTTAAGCAGAAGGCCCGATTGGTTGAACATGAAAGAACACATACGGGCGAGAAGCCCTATAAGTGTGATGTGAGTATCAACTGTTTATTGATTTCCTACGTGTTAAACTCAATTCTGTTTGAATTTTAAAGGTATGTGGTAAACGTTTTTCCCATCGTGAAAGTATTGTTACCCACTCCTCCATTCATACGGGCATACGTTTAGTGGAGTGTAGAGGTTGCAGTTCACGTTTCTCCTGTCATTCCAATCTCATTAAACATAGACGCAATCGTCCGGACACTTGTGGCTTGCCCGAATTTGATCCGCCACGAAATCGGGTGAGAAAACACACCTCAAGAAGTGAGTATAATGACCTAATACGCTCAGCTTGGTAAAGATTTTCTTTGTCATCCTTCAACTTTTAGTACCTGCAACTTTAAATCCCACATCTGAAATTAAAGTGGTCAATGTCAACAAGATTATTAAACCCGATGATCAAGAGAAAGTGGCCGCCTTGAAAAAAGAGTCTATAGTGGATAAGCCGCCTAAAGCAAAACCCACAGCAAGGAAACGTACGGCTGGACCAGCACGTCCCAATTTGCGCAAAAGAACAAGTCGTAAAAAGGTTATTGAGTTTGATGACAACAGCTCGGATGTAGAGGAAGAAGAAGAAGAGTTTCTAAAAGTTGTGGAATTAGAAGATGACGATGATGATGATGAGGACAACATTCCTTTGAAACCGCCAGCAAAGCATGGATTAAAATCTAATACCGAAGAAGATTGTATGCTAAGCTTAAGCGCAAATAAGGATCTGGATACCCTCGACAATCATACATTGGCCAACACACGTTGGTCAGACGATAGCGAAGATGAATATTTGCCTGATTTCGATCCAGCTGATACGGATACTGATAATGAGGAGGCCTCAATGAAAGACTTTAAATTACCTTTGGCCACGGATACCATTAAACAAGAGTTCAAAGAGGACGTAGACGATGATGACACTGATGCGGTTATAACCTCCAACATAGAAATCGAACCATTAGCTGACTTTGAATATTCCCGCTTGGATTCGTATACACTGGATGTAAAATGCGAAGATGAGGATGAGAATAACTTGTTTGATGAAAAAGATCGTATTTTAGAGCATTTGCTTAACGAAAATGATTATACTCAGACCCAAAGCGAAGTGCACAATAATGCTAACCACTTTAATAGAAGAAAAAGAAGTCGTAAAGCTTTGGAATCAAGAGAAAATCAGGACTCTGATGACATATTAAAGGAAACCGAAGTGGTTTATATAAAATATGAAGACGATGACAATACCGATTTACCCAGTGAAGATATTTTATTGGAGCAACACAAGGTAAACATATACGGAAAGAAAACTCGATTATTGTTGTTATTTGAACTGACCTATTTGTACTTAATTTTAGACCAATGCTGGTGTTAAAGAGGACATCCAAGAATGTTATATTTTGCTCGAAGATGTGACCAACTGTTTTCCCCAGCTTAAAGAGCAACATACGATTAAAGTGCCTCGCAATGTGCAGCCGTTCTTTTCGAAATCCGATAAAATTAAAAGATTTATTAAAAAACGTGGCAAATATCGACCTCGACGACCTAAATCTATGAAAATGGAAGATGTTTCAGATGAAGATAGTAAATCGAATACGGGTAAATCTTATCGTTTGGCCTCCATTTCAGCCAAGCAGTTGAAAGAACGCATTAAACTGTTAAAGAAACGCGATAGAACTTGGCAATGTCCGGATTGCATTAAAATCTATTACATGCGCAAGCCCTATGAACGGCATTTAAGAGAGGACCACAAAAAATCCGAAGATTTTATTAAGGAAATATTCAAAAACGATTTGGAAGAAGTCAAAACTGATGACGTATTCAAATGCCATATATGCGATAAGATATACTTGATGGAAAAACGTTTACTGTCACATATACCCAAACATGGACCGGAAGGTAATTTAATACACAAGTGTCCCTGCTACTGCACTTTGTATTTTGCCACACGCCAAGAAGCCACCAGTCATGCCCATGACAAACATAAAGATTTGCTGTGGTGTGAACTTTGTGAGAAGTTCATGACCGGCTGTGATGCTCTCAAGTCCCATAAGGCGCGCATACACGGTGGCAATAAGGAATACAAAAGTTCACGTAATCTAGTGTGCATGAAGTGTGGAAAGAAATTTCTGGGACGTACGCAACTTACAGATCACGAACGTTCGGATTGCGGCCGTTTGCCTTTATACCAGTGCCAGGAGTGTGGCAAGTGCCTAACCACGGCGGGCATATTAAAAACTCATATGCTGTTGCATGACGATGCTCGCCCCTATCAATGTGACAAGTGTGGCAAAACATTTAAGATCAAGGCACAGTATAAAACACATATTAAGTATGCTCACACCGATGAGAAACGCTTTAAATGCCATGTAAGTTGTATAGTTTTGGTATTTTATTGAGAACAATAATTAATAACTAAACTTTAATATATTTTTGTTTAGCTTTGTCCTAAGGAATATCCCTATCGGGAGAGTTTACTTACCCATATGTCCGTGCACACGGGCATCAAGCGTTTTATGTGCAATGGCTGCGGCAAACGTTTTACCTGTGTGTCAAATCTGCAAGCGCATCGCAAGGTACAGGCTGAAACTTGTGGCCAGCTGCCTCTAAATGCAAAGGCTACACAATATATGGGCGTACAAAAGGGTAATTTACTAATAGGTGCAAAGCCAGAGCCAGGTTTAGACTATATAGAAACGAGAACGTTTGTAGCCAAAGATGTCATAACTCACGATTCGCCCATGGCTCAAGAACTGCACAATCAAAATAGATCTTTGCAGCAAGATAACTCTCTAAGTGATGGCATACCCTTGAATTATGTTACGTCGGGTTCTGAAATAATTTTAATGTATAATAATAATAATAATAATAGCAATAGAAGTTAAGAAATTCAACAGATTTTTCCCGCATAATACAATTATGTTATCATTTAAGGTTTATTTAAAGAATTTCACAAACTCTGCAGATTTAAAATTTGTAAATCTTTTTAAGGTCTACGATATACTTATAGAAACTAACAAAAAAAATAAAAATTAATTATTATCGAATGAAAATCATGCAGACCATCCATAGTTTTCTTGTAATTTTTGCATAATTTGCTGTTTTTATTTTTCTTTTATTATGTTTAATTGGTTTATAGAAAATGTAATAGGATTTCTTGTTCATTTTTTTTAATGCGTAAAAAAGGATTCTTTAAAATAACTGCTTCGAATAAGTGTTAGAATAACAAAATTATTTATTTATAATGCGGAACTCCTCCCCTTCCCGTTTCTTGTCAGTGTTAATCGTATATATTTGGATAAAATGTAATTAAAAAAATGAAAGTGTGTGTCAATGTTGGTTTCCAACAGCAGTTTGAAACAGAGCGATTATATTCTGGTAACTGCTATGAAATTAATTAAATTTAATAATCATCGCCACGTGATACAACTTCTTTGCAAGAAGGACGCAACATAATAGTGTGTTCATACTGAGCTGTATAGCAACCCTTAATGTCACACAATGGTGGATAGGCTTCCACTACACCCTTATCGCACAGATCCTTAAGAGCCATTTGATATTTCGTAGCACCAGCACGATCCAACCAACGTTTACAGAATGCCAAGGTACCGAAATTTTTATTAATCAAACTTAACAATTTACTGGATGACTGCAGACGTAATGGCACAAAAGAAGGTGCATCGAAATTCTTCATGTAATGTGAACAATCCATGTCGTCATGTACAAGACCACGACCAGTCGAACCGAAAGTTTCAATGGCATAAAATTCATTCTCTTCCATGCGTGTAGAATCGCCACCCTTAACGATAGGCACAGTTTTGCCAGAGTGAATGCCTTGAAGAGAAAGTTAAATAAAATTTCTGTATAAAATTGATAAAAAGGAAAATTTTATGGTATCAAAGAGGTGGTGATATGAAAGCGAAAGCTTTTTCAGTTCAACAGTATAATCTGTATAGTATAGTGTAGCAAAACGAAATCCGTTATAATTTTTCAATAGATTACCTTAGTAATCTGTATGACGCTGTGTATAAGCTCGTTTGAAGTTATGGGAACTTGGTTAGAAAGTTCTCTGCTTTGCTAAATAAACTCTTAAATTTCATATAAAAATAATGGATTTCTTTTTACACACTAGGAACTCAACAAATAGCCACCTTAAACACAAAATTTACAATTAAGATGAAGAGATGCTTTACATAAAAACTATACTTACGATATGGACTAATCGAATGACCATTCAAATTACGTATCGCCTTAATAGGATAGACTTGGCCGTCCAATTCAATTTCGTATGATTCCATAACCTCTTGAATGGCAGCACCAATATCACATAGACGTACATCAATACCGGCCTCTTTAATGCCCGTATTTGTGGCATCCTTAACAGCGGCCAACAAAGGATCATATTTATTATTGAACGTCAATGTGAAGGCACAATCAATGATGCGACCCTTGATATGAGTGCCAAAATCAATTTTGCATACATCATCGTACTGCAGCACAGTGGTATCACCGGCATTGGGCGTATAATGGGCAGCACAATGATTCAGAGAGCAACCGGTGGGGAAAGCCAAACCGGCTTCCAACCCGTTTTCGCCAATCAAACGGCGAGCAGTATTTTCGAGTTCTTCACAAATTTGTATCATTGTCATGCCAGGCTTAATATAACGCTGCATATATTGGCGAGTTTGTCTGTGGGCTTCGGCAGCCTGACGCAATTCCATATAAATGTCATTGTGGGCACGGTCAAGAGCACGTTTTTCTTCGGAAGTAAAACGATTGGCAGCCACTCGATCGTCCGGCATATGCTTGGGAGTGGGATGTTGCATAATTTCACCTTCTGGGAAATTGCCATCGGGATAAAGATCCGCAATGGGTATGGATGGTGGTTCAGTTTGAACATTTTTCTGGCTCTTATTTTTGTTTTTATTTTTCTTTTTGTTTGCCGACTTTTTCTCGGCCTCCGCTGTGGTAGCATTTTCACCGTTAGTAATGCTGTCACTTGATTTTGCTGCTTCTTGTGCCACAGGCTCACCTTCGCCACCATCGGCTGCCTTTTTGGCAGCTGCTTCAGCTATACAAGTTAATTGAAAATAGCGTTAAATAACCGCAAATTGTTGTACAACAAATTGATTGATTGCCATTTACTTACCCTGCCTTAATTTTTTATTGTTCGGTTTGGGTTTCTTTTGTTTTTTAACCTCTTCTTGTGCTGCTGCTGCAGAAACGGCCTCATTTGCTGATTCGGCTTTTTCAACATTGCCATCGACTTTGGTTTCTTCAACACTGGACATGGTTGCTTTGAGTTATCAACAAATAATGTTTGTAATACGATTCAGATTTCTTTTTTTTTTATAATATTATTTGTCCTAAAACAACCGTACAAAATGCAGTTATTAAGCAAAAAGAAGGGGGTAAAGAAAAAAACGAACACGAGTTTTTTCCTAACCCGCTAGAGAAAAGTCAAAAACAAAAGAGCAACACAAGATAACAAAGTGTGGTGAAACGTTTCACAACACTGAAAATAAAGTAACAATAATGAACGTCGCCAATAGCTAACAGATTTCAAAGAACTACTTTATTTATAAATAAGTATATATCTTTTTAACATCAAAAATGTTCTTTAATATAGAAATTGTTAAAAACAATATTTAATAAGATAATATTGTTTTAAATGACGTTATAGAAAAAATAACTAACATTAATATTTTACAACACTGTTGATTAATGAACAAAGCCTTTTGAAAGTTATTTTCATTTCTTTTCCCTCTCTTCTAAACAAAACTCATATTTTAACACTTTACATCACTGGTTTCAATGACACCAAACAATATGTGCCAAAAATTATAAAGAATTTAGCATTTGTAAACAAACTTCTGGAAAAAAGACGCAGAATTATTACGTTGTGTTAAAAATTTAATTTATTTTAGTTATTATTTAATTATCATGGATGATATATTCTTTCCCACACCAAAAGCATCCAGTCTCAATGATTCAGATGAAATGGATTTAAAATTCTTTGACTCCCATCATGAACACAATAAAACCACCAGCGAAAGTAGCCAAAATTCCGATTCAGACACTAAAACGGATGATAACAAGGATTCCGATGATAAACTAGATAAAAAGTCAGACATAAAGAAAGAGAACAAAGATGACAATGACAGCCCGCCAATTAGGAAACAAAAATCCAAAAAAGAATTGGAAGAAGAGGAACGAGAAAAAATGCAGTGAGTTTGTTAGTGAAACAAAATGAAGGCGATAATAATAAAATTTAAATAAATCTAGAGTTTTAGTTTCTAATTTTACGGAAGAACAATTAGATCGCTATGAAATGTACAGAAGATCTGCTTTTCCCAAAGCAGCTGTTAAGAGGCTGATGCAAACGATAACAGGCTGTTCCGTTTCGCAAAATGTTGTGATAGCCATGTCGGGCATTGCCAAAGTATTTGTGGGCGAGATTGTCGAGGAGGGTAAGTGGACAATATATGTATATACAAAATTCTTTTTCTTAAGCTTATGTTTTCTTAATTTCAGCTTTAGATGTTATGGAGGAAATGGGCGATACTGGCGCCTTGCAACCCAAGTATTTACGTGAGGCAGTACGTCGTCTACGCCAACGTAATCGAATGCCAATAGGCAAATTTCAAAAACCTTACTTTCGGCTGAATTAATTAATTTTCATGTAATTTTTAATTTAAATTTTTTATTCTCTAGTTTTTACTCTTTAAACTGATTATTGTGTAATAATTAAAATCTTTTTTTCTGTGAATCTGCTTTACTTTTCCTGTATAAATCTCACTTAGCGTAGTCTGTTTAGAAACTCTGTTAATCTTCTGTATAGTTGTTAAAAGTTTAAAATTTCTTTATAATTTATGAATTCTTTATCTACAGGTCTGCAAGAACATTTCTGTTCCGGGGGGTTACAGTACATTTCAAAACTCATCAAAAGTTAATATTTTCGGAACACTTAAAGGTATGTGGCGAAAATTGATTACGAAAACAATATAAAATGCAAAATTAAATAGAAATTACACTGCCTTGCAAACGTTAGGTTCATAAACACATACAGACCTCATAAATTCGAACTATAATTGAAAATGTAATGTAATCCAATTTATCAAAACAAAGTAAAGAATTATTTGCCATAAGGCAAGAAGTAAATTATCTTATGTACGTATACATAACAGAAATACCACTTCGGAATCTTAAATGGTGATGGTCAGGATACACCACTTCCTAACGACATTAGATGACACAAGCACAACTATTAGAATATTTGTGGCCGAGGCGCTAATGCTATAAACATAGATTATCCTGGCACAAAGTAAATATATTTCGACACAACCTTCAGCACATATAATGGTACAGTCATTAAGCAAAAAATACTTTTAAATACTGGTTTATATAATTGGCCTTTAGTCACGATTACGTTCTAAATTTTCACACCACACATGAAAGACGAAAAACGAGGGCAAAATGTTAGGAAGAAAAAATTCCTTATTTTTTCATTTCCTCTTCTCTTGTTGTACGTTTTAAGCTTTTTTTGTGTACTTTTTTCGGATGCATTTACTAAGGTTTCATTTTTCTTTTACATAAATATTGTGTTACATTTGTTATAATATGTTGTATGATTGATTATATGTTGTATGATTGATTATATGTTGTATATTAATATATATATATACATATATATATGTTCCTTTTATTCCTCTAGGGAGCATAGGGCCGCGTATATTCAAATGGTTATAGTTTAAGTTGACGGTTTTTTTAAATCGTTTTCCTTTTTATACAAATTCAAAATGACTTCATCTTTAAAAATGTCCATATCAACAGGCTGTTTCGGTTTCAATTCTTGCCAATATAAAGTATAAGCTGGTGGCGGATCATTATCCAACTCCGTTGTTGCAGTTGTTGATATACGAGATAGTTTACGTTGTAATTTTAGTTTCCAATTCTCAAAATGAAGAGTAAAAAATTTACCAGAAGCAAAATATAAAATTTCTATGTAACTAATGATGCTAAAGCCATACATTAAAGACATAATGCCACCAAAACGATCTGAATATAAAAACAAACAAAAAAAAACAAAGTGAAAATCTCTTTAAAAAGTTCGTAAAAAAAAAACGATGAAATACTTAGTAAAACTACCCAATCTCCTACACTATCCATTTCGGTGGTTTGAACATAACGATTTTTGAAGTATAATATCACAATTGCTAAGTTTTTGTTATTTGTCAGGCCTTTTCTGTAAGTCAGGGAAATATTGTGATGGAGATATGTTTGTATGTATGTATATAGGGAGATACTTACAATATGCCATGGCCATAAAATTGTCCATATGTCGGCCTTAAAGTCCTATCATCCACTTCAATGTTATAGTCAACACCATTACAATTGGGCAAACAGTGCGGACAGCGATGTCCTGTTGTTAAATCGTCTTTAAGATCTTTATCATTCTCATGGACATACTCGAAATCAACCCAGCCATACCAAATGGCTTTCCATTTCTTCAAACAATTCAAATCACGAAAATTACAATATTTGATCTTTTTGTCAGTAGCCGCCATTGGTGGTGTTACACAGCCGCAATAGGTAATCATGGACTCCATGCGACATATTAATAAGCACTCATCTATGGAATAATAAGATCTGTGGATGAGAGTATAAAAATTACTTGAAAATTACACAATCATAGTGTTCTTTCAATTCTTAACTGATTTAGAAGCTTTTGTCCTTCTTCGGGAAAATAACAATTGCGTACATGAGCATCAAATTGTTGTACACGTTGCGTAGATCCAAAAAATTCTGGTTCTATTGGTACCTCCACGATGGTATTGTAATCAATTAGAACTTCTCCTATACGATTTGATTGTATTGTGGCATAATCTTGTGGTGGGAAAATGAAAAGCTAAAACAAACAAAAACGTAAGATTAGCCTAACATAGGCCAACTTTGTCCCTTGCGTCTTTGTCCCAAGTTATGCAAGTCATATATGTAAGTCATGCAAATAGTGCAAGTCATCATTCATGTCATGGAAATCCGAGTCCAAAATAAATCATGCTGTCGACTATACCCGCTGACTCTGAGCCGTCTATACAGATTTAAACCATCCAGTTTTTTCCTTCACCACTTGGTCAATGCATTTGTCAATATACTAATATGGAGACGGTGTGGAATCCTTAGTTAACTAAATGTTATGAATATTATGTATATGGCACTTCGTGACTTGATTTGAATGAGTTTAAATGAATTTTATGTAATGTTACTATATGGGATTATGGAGTTCCCCTCTGTGCTATGTATGTAAACAAATTCAAATTTCTATTCTTTTTTTTTTTTACGAAATCTTACTTGAAATGCAAAGTTATGAAACTCCGTGTAGACATAATCATCGGGATCACTTTGTAATACAAACTGTAGGGCATTCAGAGATGTGCTGGATTGAAATTTGATTTTTGCGGCATTCAAAGCAAATTTATTATCAGCCTGACGTGTTTTACTGAAAATACAGTGGCAAGTAAAGTGTTCATTAAAAGTGTGCATACACTTTAACTAAGTATATTAATACTCACGCATCAATTGAATAGCCCTTCCGTTGATAATTGAACATACAACATACACTTGAAGATGTTAAACGCTTATTTATGTAATCTGTAGTTTTTATGGTTCGATCGTATATCATGCCACGAATTACTAAACCTCGACAATCTGGTGCTAAAATTTTCAAATAATCTCTTATCGGATAATCGGTGGTATTGAAAGCGAAGGTAAAAATCCTATGTAAACGATTCAAGACGGTTAAATTAAGCGGCTGATTATCGTAAGGAAACACATAGAAACCCTTAAGGTTACGCAAATATTTGAACATTTCTTCGGTGGTACGTGCTAAGTAGTAGGGACGATAGAGCTGTTGTTTCTGGAATCTATAAAGGAAAGAGGATGTGAAAAACTATTTTAAAATTAAAAGTATAATATTCCCTCCAAAGTTAACAAGTTTAACAACGCTTGGAGAACTTATAGAGTTCGCTAGTTGGTTCCTGTCGTCATGGACTGCGCAACTTGTTTTGTTTTTACGTAGTTATGGAACTGATACCTTCTGAATGTCGAGGCCTAATATATGGGCGTTAGTCTGGACAGTAAGCTGGGCTGGAAAAGGAACGTCCACGAAAGGATAAAGAACGGATCTGAATATTTTAGACTAGTATCTCAGCTCAATTGACAAAAGTTGGAGACTAATGCCAAGGAGCAGTTATTGGATTTATACGGCGGTCGTTCAGGCAGCTATTACGTATGGCTGTATAGTTTGTGAGCGTGGGATATATTGCATTCACCAATACAAAGTGGATTGCCTCATTGACTGGATTCCTTAAGAGACATTGTGATGTCAGGATACTGACGGGGATATGTGGAGATGAGAAGGTATTGGAAACGATACAGCTTCTTTTCTTGGAGAAGAAGTTTGACTACCGTCAGAGAGGGTTTTTGAAGGTTTAGACTCTCTGTCAGAAGTCCATATTTCGGCTTTTCTGAGATTTGTAATGGAATGAGCTGACTAAGGAGCCTGCATTTATCCTTGTGTAGCTAATCCTTCTGCTAAATTTTCTGGATTTTTCTTTTACTCTATATATATATATATACAGCTTCTTTTAATTCACTCCTTTCCCCTTTCTAAGGAGAGCGCAGTGGGTCTTATGACCTCCGTACGTTTTTGGTCTTCCTTTTTGAAAGCAACAACCACGGAAGAATGAAAATTATTTAAAAATAAAAAGGTGTTGTATGTCAGCATGACTTTTTTGACGACCCTACAAAAATTCACTGCAATTAGCTGGGAAAAAGAAATGGCCTACCAAAGAGCCGCTAAAAGTCGTTATCTTGAACGTGAACTTCTTTTTGTTTCATTTGCCAAACGCCTGTTTAAAATGCAGTTGGCGTACGCGAGTTAAAATAAAAAAACCAAAAACCAAAAAAAAAACCTAAAAAGAGTCATAAATTGTTTAATCAGTTTAGCCTGTGGTATGTTAGTAGTACGCTAGCACTGAGCCCGTATAAATATGTATTACAACATGGCCTTATCAATTCTAATGCTTGTTCTATGGTAGAAATACCCACTAATTTTTATATTGTGTTGCTTTCTTTTGCTTGTACTTGTGCGTTATGTTATCTTGATGCATAGGAAAAACCTATAAAAGCTTAATTTCCCGCAGTTGTAAAGATCATTTGTTGCTTAAACCTTCAGCATGAAGTACGCTGCCATTATTTTATTGGTGGCCATATTCGGCTTGGCCTTGGTATCCTGTAAGGCAGAAAAAGTGCGCTACGATAACTACCATGTCTACCAGTTGAAACCTGAAAATAAAGAGCACTTGGCGTTAGCTAAGCAGTTGGAAGGAGCTGGCAATTCGTACATATTCTTGGATGCCGTGCACTATTTGAAGTCCAAAATCCATGTAGTAGTTGCACCTGAAAAAGTATCAGAGTTTAGACAAACTTTGGAAAATAACTCAGTACCCTTTGAGCTGGTGGATACCAATGCTCAAGCCTCTTTGGAAGACAATGAGGTAGCTGATCCCAAGAGACGCAATGGTGACTATGACTGGTCGAACTATCATTTGTTGGAAGAAACTTACGATTGGTTGCGCAGTCTGAAAACCAAATACCCCGGTATTGTAACAAACTTTGTAGCTGGCCAAAGTTATGAGGGACGTCAAATTTTAGGTGTTAAAATCTCTTATGGACCCAACCGTAAGGGTATCTTTATTGAGGGTGGCATGCATGCTCGTGAATGGATTGGACCTGCCACCACTACCTATATACTCAACCAAGTGTTGACCAGTGAAGATAAAGAAGTGCGCACAATTGTCGAGAGTTTTGATTGGTACTTTGTGCCACATGCCAACCCCGATGGTTATGCTTATACCCACACCACCAACCGCTTGTGGCGTAAGACTCGTACTCCTTATGGTGAAGATTGCTTTGGTGCCGATCCCAATCGTAACTGGGGTTTCCACTGGAATGAAATTGGTGCTTCTGCCAATCCCTGCTCGGATACTTATGCTGGCCCTCATGCTTTTTCCGAAATTGAAACCAAAACCTTAGCTGACTTCTTGGAAACTGCATTAGCTGGCAAAATCCATGCTTATATCTCCTTCCACTCATACTCGCAATTGTTAATCTTCCCCTATGGCCATACCAGCGAATTGCCACCAAATTACTCCGACTTGAAGCGTGTCATGGATGTGGCCATCGATGCCATGAAACAACGTTATGGCACTAAATATACTGGTGGCAACATCTATGATGCCATCTATCCAGCTGCTGGCGCTAGTGTCGATTGGGCATACGGAGTTCAAAATATTAAATATGCCTACTGCTACGAATTACGTCCATCTTCCACCGCTCTCTGGACTGGTTTCAAATTGCCAGCCAATCAAATTATACCAACCGGTGAAGAAACAATGGACTCTTTGATGGCTATGTTCAAGGAGATTGGTATTACGAAATTCATGTAAATAAACTCGTTATTAATAATAATTTTTAATAAAAAACAAAACAAATGGAAACCCCATATTTTATTCAAAATCAAACGAAAATGGAATTCCCTTAAAATTGTTATTCTTGAAAATTAAATGATCAAGAGAGCCCATAAAGACTTTAGTCTAAAGTCCAGTAACACTTTGGATTTCTAAATTAAAAACCTGTTGCATAATATCATCACACACGTTTAGTGTTCTTTGCTTCTTTTTTTTTTTTTTTTTTATTTGAGGACACTTGTGCCAGCTACTGTTGGAACGTTAACTTTATTACGTGTTCTAAAGACTCGTTATAAATCATTACAAAATTTCTTTTCTTATCTTACGCTGCCTTAACTTTGTTTTCAATCATTGAAGCATTTCACTTTCATTAGGAGAACATACATAATTCCTTTATCGATTTGATTACCCGATTAAATTTATGATTACGATTTTAATCCACGCGATATATGGCGTTAGGGGGAGACTCTTATCATTTAATTTTTATGATTTATTATATCGTTGTCGTAACAATTATAACGATTTGATCAATGAATTGACAAAATTCCCACAGTTCTCTTAAATTCTTAATAGTTCTTTTTTTTCTAAGACTTACTCATAAGAACAGCTACCAGTCTTGAAAAAACCCCACAATCCATTTCACCACAAACCGTTTTTACAATGCATCTCCCACCTCTATTCCCGAAACCATGTCACTGATTCATCTTTCTCTTCTTCATCGTCTCTCTCTACAACTGCAACAATATTCAGCCATGACTTAGACAACTACGCCGAGATGACTCTTTTCGAGTTCAATCGAACTTTACATGCAGCTACTATCATTCAGTCTTCGCGGAACCTAATACTACGTTGTCAATGCTAAGCTAGCAGGTTCTCATAGGATTCCTAATTTAATCAATCATTCAATCGTTGGAGAATTTGTTAGCCACGAATCGTTTGGCCAATTCATCTTTTCTGCAGTCAATATACGCTGCTAAACGGAGAACGTTTGAAAGCTTTGAAAGTATTTGTAGCAGCATGATTTCGGCTAAAGAGTTGCTATTAGAATTTTGCGTGGTCGGAAAAAAATGTCTCAGATGTCTTAACAAAATCCTTTGTTTCTTGAATAAGTTTTCTTACCTCAATTTCCTTAAAAAATGTCA
Organism: Sarcophaga caerulescens; assembly: GCA_927399465.1. NCBI lineage: Eukaryota > Metazoa > Arthropoda > Insecta > Diptera > Sarcophagidae > Sarcophaga > Sarcophaga caerulescens. The sequence continues at coordinate 108,488,911 of OV656866.1, forward strand.
CGTTCGCATCGAATGCTCCGAGAGTTCATTACAGCTCTATCTCTGATAAGAGGTCAAGATTATACTATTTCTTCCTGGTGGCCGTATACGTGAACTCTTAGTATATCTGTGTGTCCTGTTCAAAATCTAAAGTCAAAGCAAAGGTCAATAGCTTTACAGTTGAAGTCTATTGGTTTGAGAAACTGCTTTAAAAAAGTGCAAATACACCCAAACCTGTTTTTACACGGTTTTTTTTACGCGAATTTGAAATAAAACGGTTTTTTTTTAACAAATTTACCATTTTTTTTATATTAAGAGATCTTTTCAGTACATTTTAAATGAAATAGAAAGTGATGCTAACACTACAGTTATCGACGCATGGAAGAAATTTTCGATTATGGATTGCATAAAGCATGCTGCTTTAGCCTTTTCAGAAATAAAACCATCAACTTTAAATGCCTGTTGGAAGAGCATTTGGCCAGAATGCGTCTAAGGCAAAGACACTTGTGCGAATGATAATTCAGGTGGTGAAGTGTATGCAGATATAATTAATTTAGCGCGAGAAGTTGGAGGTGAAGGGTTTGATAATCTTAACATTGAAGATATAAACGAAATAATTGTTGATAAAGCTCTAAATGAAGAAGAGATATTGGAGGTTGCGCTGGGAAATGAAGATCAAAATGTCGAAACTGATGAGATTGAAATTCAAAGTCCAATAACTGCCAAGTTGATACTTGACGGCCATCAAATGGCAAATAAGTTGGCAGAACACTTTTTGACATGTGATAACATAATTGAAAGAGCTGTGAAATTTCATTCAGACCTACAAACATGTATGGCTAGATACAGAGAGCTCTATAAAGAGCTTTCCAAAGTTGGATCACAACGCACTATAACAGAATTTGCTGTTAAAAGAAATAAACCAGCGCCAGAAGCAGCTTCTGAAGATGTAGAAGTAATAAGTATTTCTACTGACGAGACTGATATTGAGCCACCCCAGCAAAAGAGTATACGCTTGCTATCAGAAACTGACTCCGAATAAAATAAAAAAAATTTTTTATTGAAAATAATTGCGTTCCTAATTGTCTTAAGAGTTTGATAACTAATTTTATTTTTATAAATGGAAGAGAATTTTTAAGTTTTTTCTTTATTTTTTTATAATCATAAAATGAAATTAAATAAAAACTCTGTGTATACTATTGAACTAAATCTGTGCATTTTTATAAAGTTATTCAATTTTATAGGCATATGTAGGCTGCTGCATCAATCCTATGTATATCTTTTCAGTTTGTTTATACACTAACATACATACATAATATTTGTCTTTTTTTACGCGTTTTTTTTTACACGGTATCAACTGTAACGTATCTACCGTGTAAAAAAAGGTTTGGGTGTATTCGAAAAAATTTAGTACTTTTTTTGGTACTCTTTTAGTACTTTTTTTTTAACTCGTTACCAAGGTTGTAGTGTGTTGATGTTCCTTTTCTTTTAATCTAATCAAAATTTTAAAATTTCCAATGAAAGGGGAAAGCATTGGAAGACTGTATTTTTTTTCAACAGAGACGTACAAATAATATTTGTTGACTGATTGAGTACCTTGACACCCAAAAGTTTTAGTACTTAAGCCGGGATTGAACATTGAAAAACGTGAACTGCAACATATGTATGTTTGACCAGGGTATGTAGAACATGATTAGTATCATTCAACAGATGTTAGTGAAATCATTTATAGCTACTTGTTGTTCTATGCGATCTATGTCAGCAGAATGTTTGACTGAATAACTGGGCCACAGGCTGTGGATTGGATATAAATCCGGAATACGACAAGAGAATGTTCGATCGGTTTCGAAACGGATAACCCCTTTCAAGGGTGTCAAAACACTAAAACACTGCTACATCTACTCCAAATTAACTTGTTTATGTTGGCAAAAGCGGCTTGATGTTCAGTAAAGCTTGGCTAAAAGATCGTTTACTGTCCTAGGACTACTGCTGGCTGCTCATGAATCAAATCTGTTCTAATTGTATTATCCAAAAAAAAAGTTTAGATTGCCTCAAACCCGTTTGGGTTGAGAACAGTTTCTTATTGCTGAGTCTCGTTACAAATTTTATTTATTTTCCAAAATCTTAGAGTTTACTGGTTCCATCCAGGAAACAGTTAACAGTTAGCTGTCAGTCAATCGATTTGTAAGGTTACGATGATGAATTATTTTTTTTTATTTTTTTTTTTTTTTTTGTCGAAACCAGCACTCAGGGGATGGCCCCTACTCATGCAGTGCATTGTGCAGGTTTTAGGAAAATGGGTTATAGGAAGGTGGAAGAGAGGGAGTAGTGTTTGTGGACATCTCAAGATGCGAACGGCAAGGAAATGAGTTGCTGTTAGGTGACTATAAAATGGCCAGTGCTATACCTTCACCATTAGACAGTCTACAGCAATCGTCCCCAAGAAGCTCGCACCTTTCAGTCCTAGCTTCTCACACTACTTATGTTGTGTGTGTTAATTTTATACATGAGTGGCGGGACCTACAGTTTAAAGTCGACTCCGAACGACAAATTTTATTGAGAAGCTTCACATGGCAATTTTATTTACTCTCAGAGTTTTTGCCAGAAATCTGCTGCGAGAAAGTCGCCGAAGATATATTTTCGTTTTGATGTCCTGGGATTCGAAGTCGGGCCTTCAGTCTAATAAGCCAACACACTACATACTAGACCACGGCGACTTCGTATATGACTTGCCTCCTATTTGCCTAACGAAATTGTTCATAACTCTGGTTATGCCTATCATACGCAACGCGTTTGAATCCAGCAGAGCTCCAGCTCCGTTGTAGGACAGGTTTTAATTTTCTTCATATTCTGCCGATTATTACGTACTAATATTCAATCTTAACCGGGACTAAACTTATTGTTTTATACGTAATACCTTTAACACGGATTTACGCTATCAACCATCATCAGTCTATCCGGTCTATCTAAAAACACTTCTACTTCCCACTAAAATCTAAAATTAGCCAAAAATGTGTGCGTTGAACTATTTTTTCAAAACTATCGTTTGTCATAAAACTCTTGAGATCATGAAAAAAAAAAAATATTCTATCAGCGGTCGAAGGCATTAGACACCCGTTCAAAATACGCGATTTATTTTGATTGTGATTTAAAATTTATGATTGAAGAATTTATTTTGATTGAAAACAAACGGCTGGTAATGAAAACTGGCAAAGACGAGATAACAAATCGTAAAATATTGATGCAATATTTTAAATTCAATCCAGCCCATCAAAGTCTAGTGCTACCGTCACTCGGTCTATCTGCATATCTAAGGAATATTCAAAAAATCAAAAAAACAAAAACGGGGAAAGAAAAAGATTTCCATTCTTAGTATGGCGAAATGGTATTTGAAAATTTACAACCATACTTAAAGCACACACATACATACATATACACAAATGTGTGCCCGTATGTGTGCTTGTATAAAACAGATAACAAATGTTTTTGTTTAAAAAAATTATTTTTTTTTTTTATCAACAATTTTGGTTCTATTGTTGTTGTTTGACAAATTTATTGAGCTCGCTCAATGGGTTGCAGTCTACCCATACTACGCGTTTTGCTATATAAGTTGTGGTTGCGGTTGCAAATAGACAACATTCGCTACAAGAATGGCATTCAAGTTTAACCTAATTTTGGGCCTATGCCTTTTGGCCGGCGCCGCACAAGCTGAACGTGCACGTTACGATAATTATCGCGTTTACCATGCTACGGCATCCAGTGAACAGGAATTGGCAGTTTTGAAGGATTTGGAAGGTGCCAGTGATTCAGTTATGTTTTTGGAGGGCATTCATTCCATTAACAAGCCCATTAAGGTGGTTGTAGCCCCCCATAAGGTGCCAGACTTTTTGGAAATTATGGGCTCCAATGAAGTCGACTATCAGTTGTTGGAAGAAAATTTACAAAGTCAATTGGAAGGCGATGAAGAACAGGTGGGCAGATATAATCCCATGGAACGCGCTGTTTCCTACAACTGGAAACAATACTATCCTTTGGACGACACCTATAAATGGTTATCCGAATTGGCTGTACAGTATCCCGGTGTGGTAACTTTAGTTGAAGCCGGCAAAACCTATCAGGGACGTTCCATTTTGGGTGTTAAGATCTCCAAGAGCAAGAGTGAAAAGCCTGGCATCTTTGTTGAAGCTGGTATACATGCCCGCGAATGGATTGCCCCCGCCACTGCTACCTATTTGATCAATCAATTGTTGACCTCCAATCAGGCCGGCATTAGTCAAATTGCTGAGAACTATAACTGGTATATCTTCCCCCATGCCAATCCTGATGGTTATGTCTATACCCATACCACTGATCGCTTGTGGCGCAAGACCCGTACTCCTTATGGCAGCTGTTTTGGTGCTGATCCCAACCGCAACTGGGGCTTCCATTGGAATGTTGTAGGCTCTAGCAACAATCCCTGCTCTGATACCTATGCCGGTCCTTCTGCCTTCTCTGAAATTGAAACCCGTTCTTTGTCCGAATACCTTAAATCTTTGGAGGGCAAAATTCACTTGTATATTGACTTCCATGCCTATTCGCAGTTATTGTTGTTCCCTTATGGACACACCGGTGAATTGCCAGAAAACTATGCTGATCTAAAACAAGTTTACGATGTTGCCATTGCTGCCATTAACAAACGTTATTCCACGAAATATACTGGCGGCAATATCTACGATGCCATCTATCCCGCTTCAGGTGCATCCGTCGACTGGGCCTACGCAAATGTTGGCACCAAAATGTCCTTCTGCTATGAATTACGTCCTTCCTCAAACTCTTTCCTGACCGGTTTCAAATTGCCTGCCTCTCAAATCATACCCACCGGTGAGGAAACTATCGACTCTATTGTTGCCATGGTCAATGAAGTCCAGAAATTGGGTTATTTTAACTAAAACACAACGATGTCTTTGAAAATTTTATAATTTTTATGAAAATGGAAATGGTTTTATTGTAATTAAATCAATAAATAAATAAACAAATAATAATATTGTGTTTACAAAATAAATTAAAATTTTTCGCAAAAGAATCGGTTCATTTTTATTTACACGCACGCTATAATTAAAACAATAGGCCACTTGAGTGGCTGCTGGAATGCCTCTTATATGGTATGGTAACCCACTTTTTTTTATCACTGGTTAGCACTACAGAAATATTTGCTTTGCACAAACAAAGTTAATCAATTGCAATCCAAAGCAATTTCTGCAATTAAGGTGACCATTCTTTAATAAGGTCACATGGAAAACAAAGATTACGGAATTATTATTATAGTGGAGAGCAAAAATATGACTTTAAGCAAAAAAAAAAAAAAAACAAACGGGGAAATATGGAGATGTCATGCGTCCTGTCAACATCTTCTGCTGTAATGACGGGGACCACAAAATATTTTCTCTGGCTTTGTTCGATACTTGGGAACCTGAACCAAAGGATTCTGATGCACCCAGGAGTTATTGACAAAACATGTCTGCAGTTTGCATAGAATACATATATACCTTCCTATGGCTATCGGGATGGTTAAATGCCGGAGTATTTTCAATATTATAGGGGGACATTATAGGACCCAAGTAAGGTATGCTTTTTGCGGCGTTAACCAATTTAACCTAAATTCATTTGATTTTTTTTTAACGGAAGCCTTGATATAGGCATCTTTTACAAACGAACATATGTGTTCCCCAGGGGTCGCCGTGGTCTAGTAGGTAGTGTGCTGGCTTATTAGACGTAAAAGCCAGGGTTCGAGTCCCAGGCCAGACATCAAAAAATAAAAAAAAAATACAAAAAGTATTTTTTCGGCGATTTCTTCTCAGTTTCTCAAAAAAAAAAAAAAATCTGTCGTTCGGAGTCGACTTTAAACTGTAGGTCCCGCCACTTATGTATAAAATTAACACACACACCATAAGTGGTGTGAGAAACTGCGGGCTTCTTGGGGACGATTGCCTGTAGACTGTCTAATGGTGAAGGTATAGCACTGGCCATTTTATAGTCACCTAGCAGCAACTCGTTTCCTTGCCGTTCGCATCTTCCCCCTTTCCACCTTTCCTAAAAAAAAAACCTGCACAATGCACTGCATGAGTAGGGGCTATCCCCTGAGTGCTGGTTTCATAAAAAAAAAAAAAAAAAAAAAAAAAGGGGAATGTTTGGTATGCGAATGGATTCTTACTAGACTTTCTCTGTACGAATACCCCATTTTTTACCCTGGCAAAGGATGGAAAATACATTCCCTAAATACCGTAGCATTAGCGATGTGTCGGCCATGATCATTTCGACGACACCAACTAAAAACCATTCTTGTTTCGTCTGAAAGTTTGTTGGTTAATCTCATAACCTCTTTCGCTTTATTTGGAGATCACTTCCACTGTAGTAATATCAACCTGCTGTTCACACAGAAAGTAATCTTTCGTACTTACATTCTTTCAGCAAATTTTTCCATTTTTATGCGGCTAAACCTATTCGCACTGCATATGGCAACACCGGGAAATGGTGTATTTGAAATGTGTATTAAATTGGTAGACATGTGAACTTCCGTTGGCTGTTGTACATAACGGATAATTAGGGTTATAATGATGAAATGTGTCCAAACTATAACGGCAAATAGAAACACAATCCATAATAGCCTAGACAGACATTAAATAAAATTTAAATTAAAATTTTTTTTTAATAAAATATTTAAAGTTGGTTGATGTTGCTGTTGCATATCTGTACTTACCTGGCATATTTAAATGGGGTGTAGTATAATAGTAAGCGTAGACCATGTATAGCGCTTTCATTAAGAAAATCTTTCAAGTTTTTATTTTTAAATAGTTTGCCAAACATATTCAAACTCAAGACGAATGTCACAGGTATTTAAGGCAGCATAAGCTTTTATAGCGCATCCGATTTTACTTGGCATATTAATCATTTCCGAAGGACAGGTGGTAATTTGATTTAATTATTAAGCAATAGAGTAATTGACTGACATTGACAACAATTAGCCTATTAAGCAGCATGTTATGGGAAGGTATGCGCCTCCTTGAATATTGAGAAACATAGATTTCAAATTATAAAATTCTGTTGTTGAATTTTCTTTAACATGAAACAGAGCTGCTCAATATTTGGTTGCGATACGTAAGGGGTGATTTTTTAAGAGCTATAGGAAAATTTTTCAAAAAAAAAAAAAAAAAACACATAAAATTCAGAAAAATGCATGAAATCTTTATTTGAATCGATAGTACGGTCCATATAATTTAATGTTTGAAGATTATTTCATGCAAATGTTGACCGCGACTGTGCCTTAAATGGTCCATCCGCTTAGTGCAATTTTGGCATACTCTTTCCAACATTTCGGCCGGTATCTCACGAATAAATGCTTCAATGTTGTCTTCGAATGCGTCAATTGAAGCGGGCTTGTCTGTATAGACATGAGCTTTAACATAGCCCCACAAAAAATAGTCTAAAGGCATTAAATCGCACGATCTAGGCGGCCAATTGACCGGTCCCGAACGTGAAATAAAATGTTCACCGAACTCGCCTCTCAATAAGTCCATTGTTACGCGTGCTGTGTGGCATGTGGCACCGTCTTGTTGAAACTACATGTCATGCAAGTCAAGCTCTTGCATTTTGGGCAAAAAAAAGTTGGATATCATCTCACGGTAGCGCTCACCATTCACAGTTACGTTACGATTCGCAGCATCTTTGAAAAAGTACGGTCCAATGATGCCAAATTCAATGATTTGCAAGCGTTGTTCGTTTGTAAGACGATTCATGGTTAAATCATAGACCAAACTGAAGATGTTTGACAGTGAAACAAAACACGAAACATGCGTGAGCTGTTTAAACCAGTGTTGCCAAAAGGATAATAGCTAAAAAATCACCCTTTATAAACTAGTGCTCTGCAGATCATTCTTACGAAGGCTGTCTTTGTTATGCTTAATTAATTAGCTTCCATTTACGTTACTGGCCAGAAATCTGCTGAGAGGAAGATGCCGAAGAAATCATCCTTATTCTGGTTGTCGTCGTCGTCGTTACCAAAAATGATGTCGATGAAATCAGAGTCGACAAAATCAGAGTCGACACAACACAATATCGACGGCGTATTGACTCACAGAATACCAAATGTGTGTCCGACAGTCATCTATAACTGTCAATAACGCCAAACAGAATACCAATTTTAAACTGTCGACGCAAGACGACGTCGACGACGACAACCAGAATAAGGGTGAATATGTTTTTTATATTTCGTTTTGTTCGAAGTGTCTAAGTCGGGGGTTAAACCGTGGCCACACATCTACCAGACTACGTCGACTACCGCAAGACTTCGTTTATCTGAAAATTACGTCCACAAAGATTGTAGTTTGCTTGAGGAGGAAGGTAGTAATTTTCACTTTGTTTGCCAATAACTGCCTCTGGCTCGAATTTTTATTTATAATTCCATGTTGCTAAACAATGTTGCGCAACATTTGTAATTAATATTAATCATACGTAATGCTGGAAATATTTTTTAATTCTTTTTATTTTGTTTACAAAACTAATTTAACGTGTATTAAAGTAATTGAAAATTGGTCTAAAAGTTAAGAAATATAAGAATTCAAATGCTGACACAATACTAAAGCCCATTATTAAACCCAAAAGGCCGCCAAAAGAAGCTGAAATAAAAATTTAAAAGAAAAAATAAAAAATTTATATTTTAAAAGTTGGTTTATAAACTACTATATTTACCCAAAGCCGATAACCAATTTTGATAGATTTCCTTGCGATATCTGGTAGTCATTAGGTCGCTATAGAAAACATGCAATAAAATGTTGTTGTAATCGTTGGGTGTTTTTCTGCAAAAGGAAAGAAAGAAAAATTCTATTCAATTCAAAGGCTGTATTTAGGAAATAGGGTTTGAAAAAATATGAAACCTGGTTTCGAATCTTAATTTTTCTTTTGCCTTTTACTTACAAATCATTTTCCTCTTGAAAGGCCAATTTCACATTCAACTTTCCCATGGTAATTTCCGAAACATAATGATTCGTTTCACAATCTGGCAGACAGTCGCAGGGAAACTTGTCTGTACTTAAAATGGTGGAGAAAGTGCCATTGTTCTCATTTAAGGCGCGGGTAAATATTTCTGCAACATTTCTTTGTAATTAAAATTTTACATTCCAGTAAATTTACTTTGTCATTACCTCGACTAGCCAAAATACATTTCAATTCTGTTATGCCGCATATGGGATAGGAACCATTATTCGGCAGATTCTCGGGTAAACAACCACACTTATTAAAGGCTGTGATAATACGGCACTCTGACATGCAATTGATGAAGGAATACTTTTGCATCACCACCAGTTTACGTTCGTAGGCAAATAAACAATTCCTTAGTTTAAGATTCATGCCCTTGACATCGTCGGTGGCATAAGTAGATTCGGGACTAATGCGTACAAAACTTTCTCTTGTCGATGTTATGACTTTTGTTTCGGCATTTTCATCGGGAAAATCATAAGCATCGTGTATCATAAAACGAAAACCATAACTGCTAAAATACGTGCCGAAATAATCATAGGCCAAGGGATTTAGTAGTATAGATAGACCGGTGGGATAGCCACAACCGGTTACACGATAGGGACGTTTGGGTATCTGATAGGCAATTTTCCTGGGAGTACATATATAAAACAAAGTCTATTATTTATTGTCTCTTGACAATACTGTACTTACTCTGGAAAATTATTTTTTGCCACACAAAAATAGTTAAACGAACAGCATATGCCTTCAATGGTGGGTATTCTTTGGAAGAGGCTATCACAACGCGAGTTGGTACCCTTCCATATACACTTTGAAACCATTTCCAAACAATTGGGTGCTAAGTGTTCTCCTAATTCACTCAAGGTCATGTTATTCAGTTTCAATATCTCCTCAGCCAAAGTAAAATTAATTCTCGATTGATTCAAAGCGAAACTGTAATACATGGTAATGGGAAATATGGCCAATACCTGTGATTCTGTTACATTGGCAGGACGTTTTCTAGCAATGAAAGGCTTTAAGTACACAATTTTAAACAATTCAATGATGATACTTACAATACTTTTACCAGACTTAAGGCTTTTTCTCGGGAGATTTTATTAAAATTGCAAAAGGTTACAGCCGGAAATGGTATGTTCCAGGTGGGATGATGTGAACTTTCGATAACTGTAACCGTGGGGTTTTCACGATTCCATAGATACGATACTATAACCAAAACAATGGACACTATTATGGATAATATAACCACAAATAACCAAAAATAGCGTTCCTTTTGTGTCAAATCCGTACGCGTTATATAATTGAAACCATGCAGCGAGGTGGTATTGCAATAATTGCGCAGATTTTGTGCAAACCATTGTTGTATGCATTTTAAGGTCCAACGAGGCTTGATTTTCTTTTGCGACGACTTCTGCGATAGAAATGAGGTATTCGTAGTACTAAAAGATGATTTTCCATAGGCCTTTTGCTGCAGTTGCAGAGATTGGGTGTAGGGCAATACATTGCGTATGGTAAAGATTGTCTGAACTTTATCCGATGGCGACATGCGTTTTGATTTTATTTTCCACTTTTCGATATCATTTAGCAGACTGAACAGCAGAAATTGAATTCAAAAAAATTCAATAAAATGTACACACACTCACCACAAGTGTTAAATTGTTTTTAATTAAAGGTTTCAGCATTAGCAACTAACTTGTGAACCCGCCTAAGTGCCTTGTTAATCCCAACACTGTGTCATTAATACGAATGCACTTGGCCTAATTATAGTTGTAAAACAATTTTATTAAACAATTTATTTTTATATTAAGATTAATAATTAATACTTTATTTATATTGACCTATTGAACTCCTTTTTTATTTGCTTCAATTGTATTTCTTTCATTCCCTTGTTCTTATTCACTTTTCAATCTTAGTTTCCTTTGCTTTCTTGTGCCGCTGTTTAATGCGATATTGGATTTGTTTTCTGGTCAGCCAATTGCAAACTGGCCGTACGAATACAAAGAATATCAATTCGAAACCGGATACAAAACTATAACCCATATAGAGGCCGGTTATGCCGCCAAATGTACCAATAAATGACCACCAATTCTCATAGACATTCAGGCGTAAACGTTCAGCATAAAGTTCTCCAAAGTATACGTGCAGCAGTACATGATCGGTGATGTTTATGGACTTGCTGTAAAAGATAAGGAAGACAGTGGATTCAAGGTTAGGTCAATAACCTCCACCCTGAAATCAGAGACGTTCCATTGTGGGTCAAACCAAAAATAAAAAAGATAGGCAATAGAACAGGAAAAAGATGGAAACATTAGAAGGTTAATTGATCTAGCAGTGATGAAAGAAGGGAAATGGTAGGAAGAGAAAGAGAGAGAGGGGGAAACAGAACTAAGCTAATCCCACTAGAGGTTAACTCCCCAAGGAATATAACCCAAGAATTTTAAGCCAGTTTTTCAGGGCTTTGCTCTGCTCCACTTAACCTCAAAATTATATAATCCGAGCCATTGGCTTTCAAATAATTTTGAGGAATACCGAAACCTTTAAGATGATTTCAATAATTCGTCACTTACAAAAAACGTTCATCGGTCAAAGAATACTTTCTCATTAAGCTTCCCGAGTCCATGGCTATGGAATACATATTAAAATCACACAAAGGATAACAATCGCAAATAAATCGTTCATTATAGTGTCTTAGACGATTACCAGCATGACTTGCTTCGCTAGATTGCAGTTCCAAAGCTAATAAAGCTGAAAACGAAAACAAAATTTAAGTAGAAATGGGCGAGCCTATTTCAATAGGGACACTTACATTTATAAGCTGTAATGCAAGGTTTATCCTCTAAGCCGCACAGAGACCAATTCGCCTTTTTCGGCCAGTTCGGTAAGGCACAATGACACTTTTCGTAAATTAGTAGGGAACGGCATTCTGCCAAGCAGTTGGTTAGCGAATAAGAACCAAAGTGAAATAATTTACGTTCGTTAGGCAGAAAGCAATGTCGCTTGTAAATGTGCTGAGAGCTGACATAATCGGTGGCATACGTTTGTAAGGGTAAAACGTGGATTTTATTATATGTAGTGGTGGTTATAAGTTCTTTAGGGGCTGTAAAATCAGGAAAGTCATAGGCATCGTGTATTAGAACCTGATAACCGGGTATGGAGGTTTCTACAGCTTGATAGTCTTTTAAATGGGGTTGCAGTAACACCGTTAGACCAGTTTTAAAGCCACAGCTCGTGATATATTCCACCTCATCATTTAAAATATAATCGGTACGTTTATTAATGTTACGCTTAAGGGCTTTATAGTTGAAGGCACAGCACAGGCCATAAGAAGTTCTAATCTTTCGAAACAGTTGACTGCAACGTTCAAAGCGTCCTTGCCATTTGCATCTTAACAGTTCCAATTCACAATTGGGCTGGACTTTATCTAATAACTGTTGAAGAGTATAATTGTTTTGCTGTAAAACATGTTTGAATAGCAGCAATTTAGCAGGGGCGGCCTTAATATTGTGGCTCAAGGAGAGTGCCAGGTTGAAATATTCAGCCAATTCCATGGAAGTCATGTCAACAGGTTTAACACTGTAAGTTATGCAAGTTGTGAATAAATTTTATTTCGATTGAATACTCACTCACAATTTCTCTGCCAAATTCAAAGCCTTATGTTTTGATATACGATTTAAATTGCATATGGTAACCGCTGGGAAAGGTATCGACCAGGTGGGATATTGAGTACTTTCGGCATACAGAATGGTGGGTGTATTGGTGTTCATAAAATGCGACAGTAATAGGATAAAACCAGACATTATTACTGCTAGCATAATTACCGAAAACCAAAAAGCCCTTTGCCAAGTAGTGGCATTCACAAAATTAATAAAACCGTGTATGCTCGCCATTTCACAATAGATTTCAAAGCCTGACTTGCGTTTGCACAGACCATCATCATTGCGTGCTCTTAGAAAGTGTAAAAACCGAGGCAATTGTATGTGACCCCAGCCAATCCAAGTAGGCTTGTTTACTGTTTTGTTATACCAAATAGAGGCCAATTGTTCAACTTTTTTTTTAGGTTTAAAATTTAAAGACCGTTTTTCTACCGCGTGACAGTCAAATAATATTTTATTTAATTTTTCTTTTCCGTGTTGCCAAAAAGGTTTCCTTTCCGTAATTAGCATAGGCTGCTCCAAAAGTTTTAAATGCAGCTGACGTTTCGATTTTACATCATGGAACGGTAGTAAGTTTTTCGTTGGCTTTATAATACTTCTCGGCTTGAGATACTCTTCAAAGTTAAGATAATAAATTGTGTGTAGATAGTCTTCCTCCGTGACTTTGGGCTTTGTATTCGTAAACATTTTTATTTTAAATAATATTTTTTCTAAACAAATTCAATGTTTTTATAGCTTTTTTTTCGAAGCAATTAAAGCTATTTCTTTCTATCTTGATAGTACAATGGGTCAGTTCGACCTCCGGGTACTGTACTTGTCACAGTTGACAAGTACACGTCCTCTAACCTTCTATCTTGATTTCTTAATGAAACGCCTATTCAATGTTGGTGTGTTGTTTTTCAAACCCCTTAAAATATGCTTTAATTTAATTGCTTGTAAACATTGTACGTAGTTAATAGTCTTAGATGCACTGCTTGAATATTCCTTTAAGAAAGTAAAAGAACTATGAAAATAAAAGTAAATCATCTATCTATCTCTCTCTCTCTTTTCTTCTGTATTCGAGCAGTAATTTCTTCAATGGGCTTTCTTCTAACCAAATATGCCTTGACAGGATAAACACTCTGAGAGTGATTACTAAACAGTCGATGTTTAACCGGACTCCACTCTATCTATCACTCTTCAAAGTTAAGATAATAAATTGTAGGTTGATGATAGTCCTCCGTGACTTTGGGCTTTGTATAACATTTTTATTTTAAATAAAATATTATTTCTAAACAATTCAATGCTTTTTATAGCTTTTTTTTCGAAGCAATAAAGACATTTTTATCTTGATTTCAGTGATTCAGTGAGTGATTCAGTGATTTATCAGTGTACGTAGTAACGTTGCCACAAAGAAAAATTTTTCCCTACCAATATCTTACCAAACAAAACCTACCAAAATTTGAATTAAGTAAATTTAAATTATTCAGTATGAAATTAACGTTTTATTGCCAAAATTAACAAACATTTCGTTGTTCCTTATGTAAACACAGATATATGTTAAACGTTAAGGTATGTTAAAACAGGGTTTCTACTAAATACATACATAATACTTAAATATTTTATTTTCGTTTTTAGACCTAAAAATAAATAATACTCCCTCCCAACTTAAAATCTTACGTTAAAATAAATGAAATTTGAACACAAACCAACCAAAAACCACACACTACCCCAATCGTCGTAGCATTTTTAAATAAAAATTACCAATTTTGGTCCAATTGGACAAAACAACGGAAACGCTGATCGTGAGTGCATGAATTACAAAATTTGATAGAAAAGCGTACTTTTAGCCTTAAACCAAGAAATGCAAAATGTACATGCAGCAAAATTTTGTGCTGCATGCAGTAAATTGCATAATTTTTCATGCAGCATTTTCGTTTATTTCAATTGTTATATACTTTCAGGCATATTATAAACTTAACTTTCTTCCAAAACCGCTCAATGAAAAATGAAAAAATGCAAAAAAAAAAAATACAAAAGGAAAAAAAATTTTTTAACGTAATTTTTATTTTTCTTTCTTTATTTCTTTCGCAAGCAACTAACTAACTGTAAAATTTAAAAAATTTTTTTTTTTTGAAAAATTGCAAATTTTTTCTATGCTACAAATGCAGCGTGTAAAATGAATGCAACATTTTTACTGCATGAAGCACAAAATGATGCAACATTTACTGCATGCAGCATAAAATTTTACTGCATGTAAGTAAATTAAGCTTAAGCCTAAAAATATGTCAAATTTTTTAAACCTACCTTCCTTCCTTCTTCATGAGCAATTTAGAGAAAATTAACCCTTTGCGACCGTATGTCTGCTCTCAGCCACAAAAGCTTTTTTACCATTCCAGTCGTATGTCTGCTCTCAGCCACCAAAGCTTTATTACCTACCGTCTAGTCTGCTCTCAATCGATAACCTTTCGAAATTCGTTGAAATCGAATGATATTTTATAAGTTGTGCTTAACTTAGATTTGGCGATTCTTAAATCTTAAAATATTTCAAAAAAAAAAAAAAAAATACTCTAATAAAATGGCAAAAAGAAATTTACCGAAAAAAGTGTTCCGTGAACTTGAAAGTAGCGATGACGAATTTTAATTTTTTTTTTTTGACTACTTCCTTCAACACTGGCTTTTTCCTTCACAATCTTGCATACTTTTTTTACTTGTAACTGTTTTTTCAACGAAAATTATAATTATTTTATTAGCATGCCATCCATCCATACATACATAATAAAATTAATACGGTCGCAAAGGGTTAACAACTGATGACCCGGTTATTAAGGTGCGTGTTGTGTATGTCGGTTACCATTATCCTAAAAATATGTCTTTATTTAAAAAAAAAAAACATTAAACATTTTTTTTTAAGTTTTACATGAAAAACAAACCAACCAAACTACCAATCGTACCATTTTTAAATAAAAACTACCAATTTTGGTCCAATTGGCCCAAAACGGCAACGCTGGTACGTAGTAAATAGTTTTAGATTCACTGCTTGGGTATTATTCCTTTAAGAAAGTTGAAGAACTATGAAAATAAAAGTAAATCATCTATCTCTCTCTCTCTCTTTCTCTTCTGTATTTGAGCAGCAATTTCTTCTATGGGCTTCGTTCTAACCAAAGCTGCGTTGGCAGGATAAACACTCCGAGAGACTATGGTTGACCGGATTACACTCTATCTCGTATCGTAGAGCAATTTGAAGTCCTGAGACGAAGATGAAACGTGTGCCTTCGTTCTGGACGATGGATGTCATGCAACGGATCTTTTAAAGAAAAATGCAAGACAAGCTAAATTTTCTAATAATACAGTGGCTGTCACCCAAGAGGATAGACGGAATTTAGTTTCTTGCAGTAAATCTTCTATCTCTCATTTTTATTTCTGTATTTCTTCTATAGGCTTAGCTCTAACAAAAGCTGCGTTGTTAGGATAAACACTCTGACAGCGATTACTAAACAGTCGATGGTTGATTGGACTCCACTCTATCTCGTATTTGTAGACTTCTAATAAGGCTTCGATTAGGTCATGACTAGTGTCATTTAAAGAAGAAACCTATGCCATCGTAATGGACGATATCATACAAAGGATTTTTCAAAGAAGAGTGCTAGATAAGCTAAATTTTCTCGGTCTTTGCGCTATAGAGGCTGTACTCAAGATGAGTGCAAAACACACTCACAATATACATATCAGAGATCAGCAACGAGTATTCAAAACGATGAGTAGATTTGAGTCATACTTATTATTTCTGATACTTATACGCATTCATACTTATTTTAATATGATACTCATACTACTCATACTCAAAGTTGGAAGTACTCGTCGTATTCATACTTAACAATACGCATGATGTTATTGACTTCGACTCGTCTCTACTTAACATTTTCACGAAGCACAAAATAAGTATGATTCGCATACGAACACTACTATACTCACAAGAAGATTGTGTGTATGCTTTGCTTGTTGTCTTTGTCTTTCTTTTCTTCTTTGTTTGTATATGCAACAATAACAAAGGCTGTAAATTTTGATGAATGATTCGAGCCACTCGAATCACTTATAAGTATTATAAGTATTTTTCTAAATTTATGAATCAGAATGAGTAGGCGTATGAATCAAACACATTTCGAATGTTGTGAGTTTGATGTCAACGTTGTACTCATACTCATTGTAACCTATACTTATAAATCAATGCTGTAGCGAGTACGAATGAATCAGAGTAGTTGAATTTCAATTCTGTTGATTCACTCATACTCAAAATTGCATGAGTGCTTATGAGTAGCGGAAAAACGATTCATTGCTGATCTCTGATACATATGTACGTATAAGTAACACAAATGGGAACCATCTAATAATATCATGGCTGTCACCCAAGATTGACGCAATTTAATTTCTTCCTTTGAAACCATTTAGACTTAATTACACCCATAAATATTTCGTATTGGCAACACTGGCCTTCACTTCCTTCTGTTATCTGTGTATGCATCTTGATTATTTACAACATTGTTGTTGTTATTATAATTGTTATTGTTGTTGTTATTATAATTGTTATTGTTGTTCTTATCATTACTATTACTCTTTTCCGCCCATGTTGTTTATTTGTTTTGTTCGCTGCCGCTGCCGCTGCCGCTGCTACTGCTACACATCTATTGGTAGTTTAATCCAAAAAATAAATTTTCAACAAAAATTGCTCAAAGAAAAAGTGTAAAAGAATAGTAAAAAATGTTTACATTTCATAAGGAAATATAAATAAATTCTCAGAATTTGTTGAATATTTAATTTACGATGCTGGTCTAAAAAAAAAAAAAGAAGTTTTTTTTTCTGTCTTTAGAATAGTACAACGATCCATGTGAGGTTGTTTTCTTTTTTTTGTTCTTAAGTTTTAAATAAATATTTAAAATTCAAATGAAAAAGTATCATTTAACTCTATACACACACACACACACAAACATACGTATACATTTGTGGATATGGATGCATGTGTAAAATAATCATAAAAAAAATTAAAATAATTTGGAAAAATTATTCAAAATTTATTCCACATTCACATGAATAGTGTGGGCTGTATGCGAAAGAAGTGGATGGAGGACGAGAGAAAACAATGCAAATTTGGCGCATTTTACGCATTTGCAGATAAAATAAAACGTTCCTTCAAGCCATGGATTCAAAACAATGATAGACGATATGCAAATTCAATATTTTTGTTTTTTTTTTTCTCTTTTTTTTTATTCAAGCCAAAGTAAAATTTTGTTAAAGGCAGTATAGAAGAGTACAGAAGTGTAAGATTTTCCGATTGGCTTTATGAAAATAAAGATATTTCCGTTGAATAACAAACGTCACATCCACATACAGAGGATCAGGCAAGGGGGTGATTAGTCTGTTACAGAAAGCTTGCAAAGAAATTGTGAATTTTTTCCTCTTATGCATTTCAATCAGTGAGCCAAAGATATTATTTTGTATCTCCTTATTTGCAATGGTCTGGTTCACTACAATATTGGCCAATTGAATCCTTTAGTTAGGATTACGGCCTAGCTTTACACAGTAACCATTTTGTGTAAAGGGTCCGCCAAATAACTTTTTTTTTTTTTTGAAAATGCTTTAAAAAAACTACTGAATATTTTCTCAAATTTCTTTTTTTATTTGAAAGTACAATTCTTCCGGTTAATAATGGAAAATAATTTCATTTAAATGGCTGCCTCGGCTGGCCATGCAGTAGCCTACACGATCGGTCCAATTTTTAAGCACATTATCGTTTGTGTGCAGCTGTATTTCACCAATGGCTTCACGAATATTGTCCTTTAAAGCGTCAGTTGTCTCTGGCTTGTCAGCGTAACACTTATCTTTGACGGCACCCCACAAATAATAGTCCAACGGTGTCAAATCGCAGCTCCGAGGTGGCCAAACAACATCAGCTCTGCGGCTGATAATGCGATCTTCAAAAACAGGGCGCAAAACATCAAGTGTAGCTTCGGCTGTGTGGCACATAGCGCCGTCCTGTTGAAACCAAATGTTACCAATATCCTCCTGTTCAATTTTTATGAACAAAAATTCGTTCAATATGGCCCGATAACGATCGCCATTGACTGTAACGGCCACTCCTTGCACTCCAATTATGCCTCTGGACCAAAATCCGCACCAAACAGTGACTCGTTTTGAGTGCGTCGGCTTTTCAATGTATGCGTGCGGGTTTTCTGTGCCCCAAATGCGACAATTTTGCTTGTTTACACACCCGCCAAGATCAAAATGAGCTTCATCTGAAAAGATGATTTTTTTTTTGCCAAAATCGGCATCTTCTGTAAATCGATCGCAGGCCCACTTAGCGAAGCGAAAACGCGTATACACAACCATATTCGTTCAGCGGACGGATAAAACTAATTATCTGTCAAATCAGACATGAGCTAAGTGTTACCATTCACGAAATAAGCACTAGTTGAAAAAAAAAAAAACGTTAGATGGTGGACCCGATATTTCAAATTTAGTCATAATTGTTCCTCATTACTTACTAGACAAGAACATTGAGTTTTTTCTTTCGACGACCTCATAGTTAGTAAAATAAAAAGCTTCTCAATGCCTATCTCTAACATAAAAAATCTTAGTCTACCTGTGTTCAAATGTTAATCTCTTCACTGTCTCAATGCAGTTGTATATGGACATTGCATTAAAGAATTGAATACCAACCAACGTCTCTGTGAAATTACCCACAAGGTTACTAAGTTTTAGTACAAATCAGAACTGGGCTGAGATATTAGAAAACGTTGCAATTTGTTAGCATAGATTTCCTTTTGAAAGAGCTACAACAATGTTCGAGTAAGATCGCATTTTCCATGCTGTAAAAGCCTTCAGTCCATTCTTTTCTAAAAGGCAGACATACATACATCGAATGGTTTACCAGAGTTGTGTATTGCTCCCTAACAGGCTACGCAATAGTCGTATTATAGATTTTTTGTTTCCAATGTAAATTTCTAAAAGTACGAAAAGAAAATTGCATTCAGATAAGCCGAGTGATAGATTTTTACTGTTGTAACAAAGGATCAATGTTAGAGCTTGTATAGGATAAAAATCAGACTTAGTTTTCTGACTAGAAATCTAAACTTAAAGTGTGTTTGTATTCTGTGTTCCATAATAGTCATCCAGGTGAGTGGAGGTCTTCAACTCGTTTAGCTTCAATTGCAATGCGTTTAATTTCAGCATACATACATATCTCTTTCGATAGTCCAAAATGGGCTTGTACAAACAGTTTTATAAATAGGCCTCTATATATATATCTTTGGATAAATGACCCTGTTAATTGGCCTTCAATTTTTATATTGAAAAATTGCTCTGCCCGCATTTAATTTAAAGTTTTAAATACAAGCATTGCCTAGTTTTTGTAGATCTTTATTTCATTGTTTTGGTTTAATTTTTTTGTTTTGTTTTTGTCTTTAAAATTTCTAACAATTCCGAAAGTTCTTTTGTTGCTTCAAAAAAAAAAAAAACAAAAAACCCAAGTTTTCTAAAATCTTGAAATTTATTCAATTTTAGGAATTATTCAAATCTCGACTCCATTGCATTGATGTTTAACACTTCAAAGCTCTAGGAGTTTATTTATCCGATCATCTACCATATACTACAGCAATCAATATATGTATAGGGAGCCCTGTAGGCAAAAATAAAAAAGTGTTCTCTTACACACTTCTGAACAGAACAAAATTGATAAACGAAAACAAAACAATTTCATTTAATTTAATTTAAAATCATTTATTCAATGTTTTTTTTTTATATTTTATTTATTTGCAATCACAACAACAACAACAAGAAAAATGTAACGAACGTACGTATCATCATAGACAGACACCCCATAGTATTCTTTAATTTCCATGTGATGTATGACTGCTGACTGTTGTTGTTGTTAAACAATAATAAACGAGACAATATTTAAATTAAACAAAAAAAACCCAACAATAACAACAACAATAAAACAAATTAACACAATACAACAAATTCATTAAATATTGAATTGTTGTTGGAAACAAAAGTGTGACATAAAACAATAAAAACAATCGAAACAAAATGGAATAGATTGAAACAAAACCAACAACAAAAAAGGTGAAAAAAGGTGAAAAAAAGAGATGATAAAAATACAATCACGCAGATGTTTAACGTGAAAATTTCATTGTTATCGCTGTAAAAACATACCTCAGAACACGGGCCTGCCTATAAAACAAACGATTGTCAAGATCATTATCATTATAATTGCGCTGCTATAAACGACAATGAAAGGATTTTCCAATCTGGCATTATCAAGGACTAGTATTCGTTCGTATTCACACAACATTTACATGAAATTGTTAACGATTCAGACTACGACCTCGAAGACAGTTGTTAGATTCTTCCTCCTGTTCGATAATGATTACAGTGACAGTGACAGTGAAAATACACCCGAGTAACTACATAGTCTACGTTGTTCAATTAGTTGAGTAGAACTCAAAAATACCTTTTTTATATTTCTCGAACCCTCCAAACTTGTTTTATTTGACAAAAACCTTTTTTTTTTTTACTTTACGTAGAAATTTCTGGATTACTCAAACATTTCTGATCCGATTTCCATAATTGAAATCTTGTTGGAAAGGGGAGAGATGTACCTTTAGAGCGGTATACATATATCAATTATTCGACTTAATATGCTATGATATTTGATGAGGTAAAATTGGAAAATTCAAATTTTTTTCATATTTTTCAAGTTTGTCCATTCATAGTAGCAAACTTTAATAAAAAAAATATAGGATAAGTGATAACATTCTTAAAGTCTGTTCTCTTATGAAGAGATTGAGTCATCATTTGATCAAATCGGACAAAACTTACCGTAGTTATTATTTAAAGAGTCTAACAGTCGTGTTATATTTTTTATATATGTCATCTCATCAAATGAACTTTTAGTTCAAAAATTTTCAGAATTTTTTGATGGATCTTGATTGTTTATCACAAAATGTGTCAATTTCACGTTTGCACGTTTGGAGTTGAAAATTTTAATTTTGGTGCGTCTCGATATTTTAGACGATTTCCAAACGGGGTTAAGTTGGTCAAAAACATTGCGTGCCTTATTAATGTGACCGGCAACATCTCTTGATGAACCGCCGGATTTATCGATTATACTGCCTAGATAACAGAAGGACTCCACTTCATCAATTTCCTTTCCGTATATTAGGGATTTTCACGCTGCGTTAGCATTTATCATAAGTGTTTTGGTTTTGTAGATATTAATCTTAAATCCAGCTAGCTTTGCGGTTTCGCTAACTAGATTGAGCTTTGACTGCAAGTCGGAGAAAGAATGACTTAGTAAGTATATATCATCCGCATAGTTCATCTGCAAAGTTATTGCGAATATAATAAGCAAAAGACTGTCAAAGGCAATTCCTCTCAGAAGGGAACAAGCTGGCTTCCGCACCAACAAATCTTGCGTCGACCAGGTCAATAGTCTCAGGATTATTGTGGAACAGTCAGCTGAATGGAGATCGCCTCTTTATCTCGTATTTGTTGACTGCGAAAAGGCTTTTGATACTCTCAGTCATACGGCCATATGGAGCGCACTGGCATGCAAGGGTGTCCCCACTAAAATAATTAACTTAATAAAGGACACTGTACAACAATGCAACATGCCGTGTATTACATGAGAAACAACTGGGCAAGAGTATCAAAATAAAAACCGGAGTTCGTCAAGGATGGGTGCTGTCACCACTCCTCTTTAACTGTGTCCTCGATGTAGTGATGCAAAAGTCAACAAGTCATAGAAGAGGGATTACATGGGGTCTGCAAGATAGATTAGAAGACCTAGACTATGCGGATGATATATGCTTGCTAAGTCATTCTTTCTCGGACATGCAATCAAAACTAAATCTAATTAGCGAAACCGCAAAGATAGCTGAATTGAAGATTAATATCCACAAAACCAATACACTCAGGTTAAATGCTAACGTAGAACGTAAATTCCTAATATACGGCAAGGAAATTGATGATGTAGAGTCCTTTTGCTACCTGGGCAGTATAATCGATAAATCCAGGGGTTCAGCAGCGGATGTTGCCAGTCGCATTAATAAGGCGCGCAATGCTTTTGCCCAACTTAGCCCTGTCTGGAAATCATCGAACATATCGAGGCGCACCAAAATTAAAATCTTCAATTCCAACGTTAAATCCACATTACTATACGGTTGCGAAACGTGGAATTTGGCACCGCGCGATTCCCAGTCTCTTCAGGTATTCTTTAACAAATGCCTGCGTAGAATCATGCGTGTGTACTGGCCTTCCGTAATATCCAATGTCCAACTCTGGTCAGATACAGACCAGCAACCAATTGTGAAAGAAATAAGGAGACGCTAGTGGGGATGGATTGGGCACATTCTTCGAAAGCCATTAGACGACATAACGAGGAATGCCATAGACTGGAACACCCAGGGAAGCAGGCGCATCGGACGACCATCGCGCACTTGGAAACGCCAACTCATAACCGAAATATCCAAACTACGTATACAATGGAACAAAGTCAAACATCACGCTGATGATCGAGCTCATTGGAAGCAACTTGTTGAGGAACTATGCTCCCTAGAGGAGTAAAAGGAACATATATATATATATATATCCGCATAGTTCAGGTCTTCCAATCTGTCTTAATATATAGTAATTAGGTAATTTATTTGAGGACCTCCCAACTGTGGATGAAGTAGTCCTCACAAAATGTATCGCTATTTTATTTACGCTTTACGGTATGCACACATACACACATATTTACGTTAAGCTATCATTTTACAGTGACTGTCGATTAAGAAATTAAAGTAAAATCTGTTGATTTTTGTTTTGGTCGTCCGTCATTTGTGTCGGAACCATTATAATAATTAAAATAACGATTAATCGCATTAAAAATTTAAATAACTGACGTGTTGACTAATGATAATGATGTTGGCAAGTGACTGACTGACTGACTGACTGTCTGTTTTATAATCAAAATTATTCAAGCGTCAATCAATTAAAAGCACTTCATTTAAAAAATACAAAACTTTGACAACAACAACAACAAGAAAAAGCAAAATCAATTAAAACTACAACTAAATCAAATGACAAGAGTTCTTTTGTTTAATTTATTTGAAACGTATTGTTATTGTTTTATTGTCACTGTATAGTATGATGCATAATAATTTAATTGAAAAACAAAAACGACAGTGAAACATTTTAAAAAAAAATTTTTATTATCACTCAAAACCCATAACCAATGTATGTAGACACTAATAAAAATATCACAGCTTTTTAAGCAAAAAAAAATTGTTCGGAAATATTACTTGGTGCCGGAATGCTTATGTCCTCTTACGTTCTTATAAATTACGTTCCTTATAAATTGCTTACACAGTAGATTCATTATGATGACTATATCCACCCATAATGCTCGAAAGCTGGACATGTTTGAAGTATTTTTACGCATTCGCCTTCTCTCGGGACGCTTCATCAGTGTCTCTCTGGTGTGGGTCCCTGGGCACAGTGAAATTCCGGAAAACTGTAGGGCCGACGAGCTCGCCAGAGCTGGTGCGCTCCTTCCGGAATCCTCTTCTGTTGAATTGGGCATGCCACTTGCCTCGGTCAAGCTGACCATTGCGCGGAAGTTCTTTCGGGACGCCAACCTATCCTGGGTCAATGAGGAGTCCTGCTCACCTGGCCCAAGATGGATAGAAGGCGTACCAACCGATTACTTGGTCTCGGTCGTGATGTCATCTCGACTACAGTGGCCGTGCTTACAGGTCATTGCGTCATGGGTAGACACGCGGAAAGAATGAGGCTCCCTTTCAACGACTTCTGCCGTGGATGCAGGTCCGCTGAGGAAGAGGAGACTGTTGTTCACTTTCTATGTCAGTACCCGTCTCTTGCTAGGTGTAGATATAGGTTATTTGGCTCCCCATTCCTTGTCAGCTTAACGGAGCTATCATTTATTGACATCAAGGATATAGCTTCAAACTTTCTGGCTGATTTTCCAGTGCGGGGTAGTCGTGCTTTTGTTAAGCAGCCAAACTGACCAACTTCTTCCTTTTCCCTGATTTTGGTGGAACTTGGTTAGTACAGGGACTGCGTTCACCCGTGGCATCACAACGGGCCGCTATGCGTGCTCAAGTGAGCTTTGTGATATCAGAGCTACCACTCCGACCTAACCTGACCTAACCTAACCTACGCATTCTACGACTGTTAATCCTTTCACTAAATACATACATATATGACACTTTATATGAAAAATATTTAACAATTGTCTGACGGTTTTAAAACCTACTACATTAAAATTCAGATAAGTCGCTATTAGAACCCTTCAGTCAGGATTACAACCTAGCTTCTCGCACCATTTATGTTGTGTGTGTTAATTTTGCACAAGAGTGGCGGGGCATACAGTTCAAAGTCGACTCCGAACGACAGATTTTTTGAGAAACTTTTCATCGCAATTTTATTTACTCTCAGAGTTTTTGCCAGAGATCTGCTGAGAGGAAGTCACTGAAGTCGAGATGTCTCGTCTGGGATTTGAAACGCGGCCTCACGTCTAATAAGCCACTACGCTACCTACTAGACTATGTCGAAGTTATTAGGGTTAAAATATTGAATCGTTGACCACATTTGTTTGTGATCAATTGACCAACGTATTGCATAATAAATTCTAAACAGAATTTGTTCTTCAGTCGCAATATGCGTATGTGGAATGCTCTTTCTTTATCAACTCCATTTAACTATACATTTAACGAGTAGTGTTGGCCTTCAGTCTATGTTGATCGTTAAAAAAAAAAAAATGATTAACACGCATAAATAACAATGAAATTACGAAATGACTTTTGCCCTTCACCAATTTTTAAACGCATATTTAACTGTTGTCTGCTGTGTGGCTAATCGACCACTTCATTCAATTCAGTTCTTCTTCTTCTTCTTCCTTTTGTCTTTGTTTGTCCTCTCACTTTGCTTTGATTATAGTGATTAAAAAAACAAAAATAAAAACTAAAACTAAAAATAAACACGAATTTAAACAGAAAAAAAAGAGCAATTCACCACAACTTGGCTGGTAATAAAATAAAATTGTTGGCTATTGACGTCAATTTGATTAAAAACAAACCAAAAGACACTGAACAAGCCGAACAACTCATCCGCAATACGCAGCAGTAGCAGCAGCAGCAGCAGCAAAAGGATGATGTATCAGCAATTCGGTTTGTTTATCTGTCTGTTGGCATTGTATTCTCGAAATGGTTTTTTGATTTGTGATTTATTTATTTAAATATTGCAATTATTTCTTCTTTAAAATTGTAAAATTTATTTCGAAATTCAAAAACAAAAACCATATTCGTTCGCATAGTTATTTTATAAAAATAAACGATTAATTACACTATGCGACAAAATAAAAAAAATTAAATACACCCGGCTAATGACATAGTGTAGGTTGTGAGTTTTGTTGAGTAGATCTCAAAAATATTTTTTTTATATTTCTCGAACCCTCCAAACTTTTTTTATTTGACAAAACCTTTTTACCTTACGCACAAATTTCTGGATTACTCAAACATTTCTGACCCGATTTACAAAATATAAATCTTGTTGAAAAGGGGAGAGCTGGACCCTTAAAACGGTATACATATATGTATCTATTATTTGACTTAATATGCTATGAGTTTTGATGAGGTAAACTTGGAAAATGTGAATTTTTTTCATATTTTTTCAAGTTTGTCCGTTCATAGTAGCAAACTTTACTAAAAAAATATGAAATAAGTTATAACATTCTGAAAGTGCATTATCTTGTGAAGAGATTGGTATTTCGTTTGATCAAATCGGACAAAAATTCCCGTAGTTATTATTTAAAGAGTCTAACAGTCGTATTATATTTTTTATATATGTCATCTCATCAAATGAACTTTTAGTTCAAAAATTTTCAGAATTTTTGATGGATATTGATTGTTTATCACAAAATGTGTCAATTTCACTTTTGAGCGACCACCAAAAGTTGGTCAATATTTGCGCAAAGAGAAATAATAATATTTGCAAAAAACACAAATATTAGCCAACTTCAGGAAGTCGTGCAAACGTGAAATTGACACATTTTGTAATAAACAATCAATATCCATCAAAAATTCTGAAAATTTTTGAACTATAAGTTCATTTGATGAGATGACATATATAAAAAATATTACACGACTTTTATACTATTTATATAATAACTACGGGAATTTTTGTCCGATTTGATCAAATGATGACTCAATCTCTTCACAAGAGAACAGACTTTAAGAATATTATCACTTATCCTATATTTTTTTATTAAAGTTTGCTACTATTAATGGACAAACTTGAAAAAATATGAAAAAAATTTGAATTTTCCAACTTTACCTCATTAAATCTCATAGCTTATTAAGTCGAATAATTGATATATGTATACCGTTTTAAAGGTACATCTCTTCCCTTTCTATCAAGATTAAAATTTTAGAAATCGGGTTGGAAATGTTATAGTAATCCAGGAATTTGTGCGTAAAGTCAAAAAAAAAAACAGTTTTTGTCAAATAAAACAAGTTTGGAGGGTTCGAGAAAAATAAAAAAAATATTTTTGAGAGCTACTCAACAAAACTCACAACCTACACTATGTCATTAGCCGGGTGTATTTAATTTTTTTTATTTTGTCGCATAGTGTTATTGGCAGGCAATATGGTTTTAATTTATAACAAAACGATTTATTAAACAATAATAATAAGCATTTCAATGCATTCATTATTTTCTTATTATTTTTTTATTCTTTTTTTTTACCAAATATTTGTTCAAAAAAAATTCCTTTTTTTTATTTGAATTTCTCTCCTTTGTTTCCCTCTCAGTCTCTTTTTGCCTATTTTATTAGAAATAAATTCGTTTATTCAACAAATAATATTTATTTCTTATTTATTTTATTTATAATTATCATTTAATAATTCCCTCTGCCAGCCAACTCGTTTTCAAATGAAATATTTATTGCACGGCATTTCAATTATTTTCTCGTTTATTTTCTTCTTTCTTTGAAAAAAAAAACCATTGTTTTCCCCCTCCCCCCACCAACGTTAAAACCAAATTATTCTGAAACAAAACTCTTAAGTAAACTTTAAGTTTTTGTTTTTTATACTTATTGTTTATGGAATTTCAAATATTTAATTTCATTGGAATTACTAGAACAATAACAATAAAAAGTAGCAGAAATTATAAATTATTTTACGAAAAAACCCAAGTGCAAATAAGTGTGGCCAACTTGAGTTTAAGATTTTATCGTAATTGAAATTCTTATTTGATAAACTTTTTATATGCATCTCAAGTGTGATTCATTTACTTAGAATTTTAAATATTTATTTGGGAAATTTCACTCAACAGAAATAAATATTTAAACAGTTATTTTGAATTTCCGGACCATGAACGTATTCTCCCGTATGCAAAGTATTAGTTTAGCTGGTACGGTTTTGTTGATTTTCTTATATGTTGTATAAGGTGTAGTGGAAAGATATTCATTATTTCGCATAGCATGACATCAGAGTATATGATCGAAATCTAGAGAGGATTTCCTCCAATCCTGTTGCCCTGATCAAATTCAGAATGTTATTCTGTATCAGTAAGAATAACTCTCTGCCTAGTACTTGATTAGCATTCAAATGTTTCTGATGTTTTACACCACATAATATCGGGTCCGCCATCTAACGTTTTTTTTTCGTGAATGGTAACACTTGGCTCATGTCTGATTTGACAGATAATTAGTTTTATCCTTCCGCTGAACGAATATGGTTGTGTATACTCGTTTTCGCTTCGCTAAGTGGGCCTGCGATCAACTTACAGAAGATGCCGATTTTGGCAAAAAAAAATCATCTTTTCAGATAAAGTTCATTTTGATCTTGGCGGGTATGTAAACAAGCAAAATTGTCGCATTTGGGGCACAGAAAACCCGCACGCATACATTGAAAAGCCGACGCACCCAAAACGAGTCACTGTTTGGTGCGGATTTTGGTCCGGAGGCATAATTGGGCCATTTTTCTTCGAAAATGAGCAAGGAGTGGCCGTTACAGTCAATGGCGATCGTTATAGGGCCATGTTGAACGAATTTTTGTTCACAAAAATTGAAGAGGAGGATATTGGCAACATTTGGTTTCAGCAGGACGGCGCAAAGTGTCACACAGCTGAAGCTACACTCGATATTTTGCGCCCTGGTTTTGAAGATCGCATTATCAGCCGCCGAGCTGATGTCGTTTGGCCACCTCGGAGCTGCGATTTGTCACCGTTGGACTATTATTTGTGGGGTGCCGTCAAAGATAAGTGTTACGCCGACAAGCCAGAGACAATTGACGCTTTAAAGGACAATATTCGTGAAGCCATTGTGTGCAGGTGCGCAATCGATAATGTGCTTAAAAATTGGACCGATCGTGTAGACTACTGCATGACCAGCCGAGGCAGCCATTTGAATAAAATTATTTTCCATTATTAACCGGAAGAATTGTACTTTCAAATAAAAAAAGAAATTTGAGAAAATATGCAGTAGTTTTTTTTAAAGCATTTTCAAAAAAAAAGTTATTTGGCGGACCCTATATCTGTTCGAAAGTGGAATAATTGGTCATTACAACCCTTTAGTCAGGGTATCGATCTAGTTTCTCACACCACTTATGTTGTGTGCATTAATTTTTATACATGAGTGCTGGGACCTACAGTTTAAAGTCGACTCCGAACAACAGATTTTAAGGAAACTTTTCATGGCTATTTTATTTACTCTCAAAGTTTTTGGCAGAAATCTGAAATTCGAAGAAATATTTTGTCATATTTCGTTTAGTTGGAGATGCCTGACCTGGGGTTTGAGCCGCGGCCTTACGTCTAATAAGCCAACACACTACCTAGTAGACCACGGCGACTTCACAAGTGGAATACAACTTTCAAATATGGATCGTTGCCTCTTTTGAGGCCTCTCGACCGCATACAAGCACACTATGTACTCCATGAACAGATTCCATTCGTTGCACAATTCGTTGATGTACCGGGTTATCCATTTCGTGGTGTCAAAAGTAAACGTAAATAAAATATAAAATATTTTTTTCATGATATTTCTTTTTTAATGTAAAGTTTGAACGTTGACATTAGGTGTGAAACACTACATCATTTGAATGACCTCCACGCGAAGTGTTGCAAGCATTGATTCTTTTGAGGTAATTTTCGACCAATTTTTGACACATATTGGGCGGTATCTTCTTAGCCATAACTTGACGAATGTTGGTTTTTAAGTGCTCAAGAGTTGAAGGTTTATCTGCATAAACACGGTCTTTCTCGTAGCCCCACAAAAAAGTCTAATGGTGTCAAATCGCATGATCTTGGTGGCCAGTTGATATCGCCACGACGAGAAATTACGCGGCCAGGAAATGTCTCTTGCAATAAAGCCATATTCGCTCGAGTTGTGTGGCATGTGGCACCGTCTTGTTGGAACCATATATTCTCCAAGTCATATTCTTCAATAGCAGGCAAAAAAAAAGTCGGTTATCATATGACCATAACGCTCCGAATTGACGGTGACAGTCGTTCCATCGTCGTTTTCGAAGAAGTAAGGTCCAATCACACCTTCGGACCAAAGAGCGCACCAAACAGTGACTTTTTCTGGATGTAATGGCCTCTCTTCAATTACTTGAGGATTCTCAGAACCCCAAATACGACCATTTTGTTTATTAACATACCCACCGAGTGTGAAATATGCTTCATCGCTGAAGAAAATTTTATTCGAAAAATTGCCGATACGCACGATACGTGGCTGTGGCAGAATCACCATTTTTGTAGTAGGTTTTGATAATTTTTATGCGTTGTGTGATAGTTAAGCGATCCATTTTCGTCAATGTCAGACTTTCAACTGAAAAGAAAAAAATTGGTTTCACAACTTAGTTTGACAGATGTCGAATTCCAGTCCCATACTTTTGAAACCACGAAATGGATAGCCCTGTATATTTTGGGCATTTTGTAGTATATATTGCACAAGCTCTTTGTCAAATCAGTTGTAATCTCTGTAAATGAACGTATTTTCTTTTATTAACGTAATAATAATACAGTTTCCATTGCTTACGCAACAGATGTCCTACCCCAAAATAAATTGGAAACCTTAAATAAATTTGCAAAGCATTGAAATTAATTTTAATTGATCATCAATGACGCTTAAAATAATTGTCATCAAATAAAAATTATTCAACAATCAAATCAAATAAACAAAAACCAAAAATGATGACATCCGTAATTTAATACTTTTAACACTTAATAAAGCTTAATACAATACGATACAATAATACACGTTACGTACGTTACGTTTTACTGTGTAATTAAAAAAGAACAACAAAAACAAAAAAAGAAGAAAAAACGTCGTTACGAAACTGGTAATACACACAATAATGACGTTGTCGCTTGATCGACCCCAACGATGCGACCGTTGCTGGCTTTTTCATTTTTTTTCATTTTATTTTTAAGTTTAATGATCTTTTGGCACATATTTATTTTTATTTTATATTTTTCATTCATTTTTAATTTTTGCCGTTATTAACGTTTGTTATTTTTATTTTGCCAACTGAAAAGAAAAAAAATGCTTAATCAATGTTGTTGTTGTTGCTGCTGCTATTGTTATTGTTTAAATTTCCCACCACCAATTAAATATAAATAAACCGCCTTTAAAATCACAGCAAAAAAAAAAATAAAAGAAAAACCGGTAAATTTAGATGTTTTTTCTTCCGTTAAAATTATAAAACATTGTTGTTTACAAATTATTACGTTGTTATTATTACAAATAACGTCACTTCTAACGGTAAAAACGTAGCAGGATTTAAACTCGAAATGATGATGGAATTTATTTATCATTCGATATGGTTTTCAATCCATTTCAATCCTCCCCTTACCCTTATGCCCTCCTTTCATCCTATTCCCTCTATTTCCTTCCCTCTCCAAGGACGTTGTACAATGGGTCAATTTCGACCTCCGGGTATTGTACTTGTCTTAACGGACAAGTACACGTCCTCTAACCTAACCTAACCTATGGTTTTCAATTCACACAGTAAGTGTACATAATGTATGTCATCCATGACCATGATGCATATTTATTTTCTCTTTCAAAATTATTGATAATAAGAAGAAGACTCATACGTTTTTCAATAGAATATTTTGTGATTCATGTTTGTGTGCGATTTTTAAATTGTAAATTAAAAATTAGTTACAAATTAATCACCTTAGCTTTGGGAAAGAGTGAAAGTATTTACAAATAGAATGTCTGCTAGACTATGGCAACCGCAGAGTAGAATAATGTATCGTATTTTGTTTCCAAAGGGATCTTAACCCATTAACGCCGAATGGGTAGAAAAATACCCAAAAAAAAGAAGTTTTTTTAAAAAATTCTATCTTGACCCAACTAAACGAGAGCCCAAACGTTTCTTTAAGAACGAATAAAGAAAACAAAGATTTAAAAAAATTTTAATAAAATTAGTAAGGCATGATATTCACATATTTTGGATGACAGAAAAAGGTCAAAGATTACGAATTTTTCAAAATCAAAATTTTGTAGAAAGAACTTCTGTGGAATATGTATGGATGATATTCTCAGAAATACCTTTAGATGCCATGTAATATAATATATCTTCTCCCCGATAAAAATACTTTCACTTGAATTGGTCTACTTACCTAAGCTACAGGTGTGATTAAATGACATGGGTATAAAAATATCCACTTAGGCATTGGTATGAAATATTTTTCATAAAACTTTTGAAAATTAATTTCAAATAGAAATTTTAAATCATTTATTTTTCTCTATTTTTTTATATATTTGGTAGTTCTGGCATGAAATTGTGCAAAAGAATCCCTTGGATGCACATTCAAACTGTATTTTGCACAATCGTACTCTGTTTTCCCATTACATTGCGCACAGCGACAGCGTTTTTCAATTTTATCAATCATGTGGTCAAATTTGTCAGTGTGTTTTGCTATTTGCTGCGCATTTGTGACAACTTTTCCATCATGGCGTCGATTTTCACGAATTTTTACCAACGTTTCAACAACGCTAACCCAAAAATTGAGTTGGCTCATAGGTGGTAAACCTTTACATCCCCTGCACAAGCAGTGTAGTTTGCATGCATTTACCAAAGCTGCGTCAATAGTGTTAGTGAGTAATGGGCAATACCACTTTTTTCCGCGGACTAGAATGCGATAATTGTAGACGCCATTATCGAATAAGTCAACCCCACCCATTCGCTGATTATATGCAAGTATTATGTATGGTTGTTCAACGACAGCCATCATGCGATGTTTACGGTCATATCTTTTGGTTTTGCACATCGGTTTTGCACCCAAAAAATTAGACATCACAGTTACCACCTTCAGAAAGATTTAAAATATACACATACATAGGTATAACATGATAATAAATATGTGTACAGGTAATTACCGAATTATCGTTCCAGAGAACTGCGATAATATTGTTGTTTGTCAAAGCAAAAATCTGATGAACCCAGAGGTTTCTTTTTCATCAATTTAATATCATCCAGCAATGCGTGATTGCTCCGATTATCTCGAACAGTACCTGTTGCAAAATAACCTTTTCGAGATAATGTACATACTAAATTATGGCTTGTCGAATGTAACATTATATTGGCTTGGATCTGAAATATTCTTTAATATAGTCGTAGTACCACGTTTTCTCCAAGTCATCTTCGTAGTCAGCATTATTTTTAGCAGAAGCGCCAGCATATGGGATAAAGGAATAACAATATCCTGTCATAGAAGCCAACACCCAGTATTTGTAGCCAAATGGCGACCATAATATGCGATCATCTGTTCATCCACAGAAAGACTATGAGAAAATATGCCAAATTGAATGAATTTTTTATTCAGTGCAGTGGTAAATGGAGTAATTTTGGCAAATTTATCATTCTTGTCAGGATTATTATTGTCACAAACGTGTAATTTTCATTAAAACTCTCAAAAATAGCTTAACTATGTTGTCTAGTCGCCATATAATAAAGAGAAAAAAATTTATTTTAGAACATATACCCATGCCCTACAAAGGCCCCCACGACACTTAAAAAAAAATAAAAATATTCATATCAATACAAATACTCCAAATACTATTTGTGCCAAATTTCACCGAAATCGGACCACGGATTCTGGGGTCAGGCGTTAATGGGTTAAACTACTAGAATTTTGCACGTGTCTTCTGGTTACAGAAATATCCCATCTAATTATGTAGCCTCTGTTTGGCTATCTATTAGGCAAAGATATTCATTTGTCGCTACTAAATCCTAAACTAAAGAAAAATCTTGCTTTGTTACCAGACTCATACATACATACATAATTGGTCATTACAACCCTTCAGTCAGGATTATTGACCTAGTTTCTCACTTATGTTGTGTGTGTTAATTTTATACATGAGTGTCGGGACTTACAGTTTAAAGTCGACTCCGAACGACAGATTTTTTGAGAAACTTTTCATGGCAATTTTATTTGCTCTTAGAGTTTTTGCCAGAAATCTGCTGAGAGAAAGCCACCGAAGAAATATTTTTTTAATGTCTGACGTGGGGTTTGAACCGTGACTTTACGTCTAATAATCCAACACACTACCTACTAGACTACGGCGACTTCAAGATTGTTAGGCTCACTCGGCCTAAATTTCATCAACTATCGTAATTAGATTACTGAGTGTCAACTGTCATTATATATATTCACAGTTGTCATTACGTATTGAATTGATGGATGGACCCGTACTTCTCTCGTTTGATTCCTTTCTTCACTATCAGATTTCATTACGAGATATCGGATTGATCGCCAAATTCATTAAACTTTAAAACTGGTTTTTAGCTTAATTCTAAGGGAGTTTTGTTTGAAATGTGAAGCTGTATTGCTGGCTGTCAAGATCCTTTAATCATAAGTTTGGTTTTTAATTCTGGCGTTAGTTAGTAGCTATTCTAAACAAGCATGCATACATTTTTGACTTGTTTGGGTTTAACACTTTCACGCCTTCGTTTTAATTCATGCTTGTCGCCTACGGGCGGCTGCGCTTAATACTTTTCGCTCTATCGTGACGTGACTATCAGGTATTTTTTTTTCGGCAGTCGAAGTGTTAAAGATCTAAATATTTGGTAACGGGTGATTTTTTAGCTATTATATTTTTGGCAATACTGGTTTAAACAGCTCACGCACGTTTCGTGTTTTGTTTCACTGTCAAACATCTTCAGTTTGGTCTATAATTTAACCCATGAATCGTCTTACAAACGAACAACGCTTGCAAATCATTGAATTTTATTATCAAAATGCGTGCTCTGTTAAGAAAGTTCATCGCGCGCTTCTTCCATTTTATGGTCAGTTTAATTGACCCACTGAAGCGGCTATTCGGGCTATTGTGACTAAATTTCGCACCAAATTTACATTGTTGGACATTAAACCACCAACACGCTTATCGCAGCTGTATCGGCCAGTGTTAATGATGACCATCAATTATCGATTCGTCGCCGTTCGCAGCAATTGGGCCTCTGTTACTCAACAACGTGGAAAGCGTGGGGCTATGTTAAAGCTCATGTCTATACAGACAAGCCCGCTTCAATTGACGCATTGGAAGACAACATTGAAGCATTTATTCGTGAGATACCGGCCGAAATGTTGGAAAGAGTATGCCAAAATTGGACTAAGCGGATGGACCATTTAAGGCACAGTCGCGGTCAACATTTGCATGAAATAATCTTCAAACATTAAATTATATGGACCGTACTATCGATTCAAATAAAGATTTCATGCATTTTTCTGAACTTTATGTGTTTTTTTTTTTTTTTGAAAAATTTTCCTATAGCTCTTAAAAAATCACCCATTATTACGTATCGTATAATAGCATGATCAATTGCATATCACGGGTGGTGCACGTCGCCCGATGAGACAATCTAGAGCGGGCCACCGGTGGTACGTGCCAGAGGGAACGTGTTAAAGTCATTCAATGCGTTTGATTTAAAAAATTTTTATACGTTGCCTTTTAATCTCACATCAAATCCATAAAATTTAAAAAAAAAAAATTTTTTGTTGCCTAAACAGCGTCATAATTAAGAAATCATTCCATTTCCATTTATTTTAATATATTTTATAGTAAAAAAAAAAAGAAACTTGTGTAATGACGTCAAAAGCATATTTTTTTTTTTGTTTCTAGTTTTACCTACCATGACAACTAAATTAAGAACGTAAAACCCTTTTTATTTATGATTAAAATAAACCGATTAATTCGAATCAAATTATTCGAAAAAAAAAAAATGATAATTTTTCTAAGAAACGCCCAATCGTAGAAAATGAAACCGAAACTGTATTTTTACACTGTACACCATACGTACATATCGACGAGTTAATATAAAAAAGGCCTAACTCGATTTTTGGTTACTTTACAGGAGAAGGAAAAAACTTAATAAAATCCGTAAACTTTTAAATACAACAAAAATTTTAATAAAATTTTTAATAAAAAAAAAACAGCAACCCATTTTATTTCTCATTTAAAAATTTTTTTATTTTTATTTTAATGAAGTTATCAAAGATAGGCCCTTTTCTCAATGTTATTTTTGAAAAGAAAAATTAAGTTAGGCCTTTTTTAAACTGAGTTGAAAATGAAATATATTATAATAATTCAGATTTAAATAATAAACGGAAGTAATTCATGAAATTAAGAGGATTAAGTCAAAAGTTAACTGTAAAAAATTAGTTCTTATAAGGCAAATTATCATAAAAAAGATGACGATCTGCAGCAGTGTTGAAAAATTTAAATTTTGAAATGGTACTGAACTATCACTGAAAGAGTACTTTTTCGCATCAAATGGTACTTTTGTAAAAAAAATATATACATACATACAACCCTTCAATCAGGATTATGACCTATCTTCTCACACCATTTATGTTGTGTGCGTTAATCTACTCCGCACGATAGATTTTTGAGGAACTTTTTCATGGCAATTTTATTTACTCTCGCAATTTTTGACAGAATGAGGTCGTCGAAGGAATATTTTTTCGTTATGTTGGAAATGTCTGACGTGGGGTGTGAACCTCGGGCTCACATCTAGTAAGCCAGCACACTACCTGCTAGACTATTTATTTATTTATATTTAATACACGTACGGTACGGAACAGAAAAACTAACGACTTATACGTGTTCCTCACATATGAAACAAAAACTGCTGATTGTAAACGTAACAAAACGTAAAAGTTCTGTGTAGTCAAATGTCGATGGAACGTTATGGAATATACTTTCGTTTGTAGCATATGATGATGCTTACCGAAATCACATTACGTTTCGGACAGCGTTCTCATTGCTTATCGTATTCTAAAAACGAACGTACATATACATATATGTTCCTTGGACGTTTGGCTAACCGGGGCTAAAGACTAATTCTACCTTTCGCATTACGTTGCTAATGCAATAGTAGCTGAAAAAAGCGCAACACGTAAAATATGTAATAATAAAAAAGTACTAAAAGCGTCGCGGGGGTACTGCGGTATTTTTGAAATGGAAAAGTACTGAAAAAAGTACTAAAATACTGAATTTTTCAACACTGATCTGCAGGTAAAAACTTTTTAAGTCCTATAGGTGGTCCAATTACTTTTTCGTGATTGGTATTTTCTCCTTATAAAGTGAATCAGGGGGTATATCTTTAATCGACGACTTTGGTCTATGTGGGAGAAATTCGTAATCGTCAGTTATGTCTGTTTTGAAATATATTGATCCTGATGGGTCATACGTCAACGCTCGTAACATATTAACAGTAAGATCACCAATACGTCTGCCTTAAATTTAAAATAGAGGTTTGAGTACATACATTTCTAAAACTTTTATAGTAAGCAATATTTTTACCAGGACATTTTTTTTCCACTTGTCAAAAACAGAGAAACATGTCAATCAATTTATAGCTGTCGTTTTTAAAAACTCGCCCACCGCCGAAATTTTTTAATCAACTTTTTCCGCTAAAGCGAATTTGTTACTTGGGAATTAATTATAAACGCACAACTTCAGCTGCGATTATAATTTTACATAATTGTATTATTGTGTCATGGAGAAAACCAATCAAACGAGATAAAAAACGAGTTAGGGCTTTTTTTTTTTTTTTTTTTTTTTTATATTTATTTGTACAAAATATTAATTTACATAAAATTTGGTCTCAGCGTCTCTTAGACATTATTGGGACAAGTTGGCAAAATTAACAATGTACTTAATAAATAAATATATGTACATCATAAAAAAATCATTTAATTAGTTTTGTTTTTTCAAATAAATTTATAAAGATAAGAAGAATATATATGTATATTGAAAGAGAAAGTTTTAAAGGAAAAATACAACTACAAGAGTGTTTCAATGTTGGTTAATAGCATTTGCTTACAAGAATTTTTAAATAATGATATACGAGTGATAGATTTTATATCACGTGACAAATTATTAAATTTAGTACCGCCAAGATAATCAATTCTTTGTTTAGTAGTTTCAAGTCTGCATCTAGGAACTCTTAAAAAATCTCTATTTCTTGTATTGAAATGTAATTGATTCTGGGAAAATGTTATGGTATGATTACCGATTCGGTTTATACATTTAAAAACAAATAGTATAACCTGGTATTCATGCAAACCATAAATTGGTAAAATTGTTTTGCTAACGTCTTTATACAATGAGATAGTTGTATACATTAGAGGTAATTTATATACAATTTTCAAAGCTTTATTTTGCAAAATTTGTAAGGATTTCAGTGAGGTGTTGTTCTTGTTGTGAGCATATACAATGGCAAGATAGTTCAAACGCGATTCTATCAACGATCTATATATCATAAATTTGGAATTAATATCAAGTTTGTTTTTGAGTTTATATAGAATTCCAATTGCAGGAGCTATCTTTCTTTTCAGATCATTTATATGAGAGTCCCAAGATAAGTTACTCTGTAAAGTAAATACTTAGCATAATGAGATTCATGAACAATTTTCCCATCAATAAAAACATTAAAACTGTCCATATTTGCAGTATGCGGCCTGAATCGTATGACTTTTGTCTTGGTGGGATTAATCATAAGACGGTTCAAACGTGCATTTCAAAAATCAATGCTGAATCCCTCTCAACATTTGTCTTCAAGACACGATCATATTTATATGGATAAAATAAAGAGACATCGTCAGCAAACATAAAAAGTTGTCCAGATAGATTCAAATCCTTGAGATCATTTAAATAAATCGAAAACAATAATGGTCCTAAACCACTACCCTGGGGAACACCGTAGTCTACGGTTCCAATAAAACTTTCCTCATCATTTACGCTAACATATTGCTTCCTATTCCTGAAATAGCTTCTAAACAACAAGAGTTCCTGTCTGTCCCCGAACAGCATAACACATTATTTTCCTAAGCAATATTTCGTGGTCGACTAGGTCAAAAGCCTTTGTAAAATCAAAAAATATCCCTGCAACACCAGAATATCCCTCATCAAGCCCACTACAAATATACTTAACTACATTTAAAACAGCATCTTCTGTACCACACCCATTCCTGAATCCGAATTGGTAGTTATATAAAAAGTTATTTTCTTCTAAATATGTTGAAAGCTTGTCGTATATAATTTTCTCAAAGATTTTGTCAATTGTAGAAAGTACAGCAATGGGCCTATATTTATCTACAGATATCACATTTGCCTCCTTTGGTATTGGAATAATTTTATGTATTTTCAAAACATCCGGATAAACTGATGTGTTAACCATTCTATCAAAAATATTCGCTAAAACAGGAGGTATCTCATTTCCACATTCCCTAACAAACTTAGGAGATATTTTATCATATCCCGGGCTTTTATTTATTTTCATATTTGAAATAATTTCATTAATGACAGCAGAAGTAATAGTACCAAGTTGAAAACGAAGCGAAGTTGTATTTAGAGATCTAAACATATTAAAATGATCACCAGGTTGTATTTCAATATCCCTTTTCAGTCTAGGCCACACTTTCAATGAAATAGTTGTTGAAATAATCTGCCTTAGTCTTATCACTCATTATTGTATGTCCCTGAGCATCATTAAGATTCCTATTTGGCTTTTTCTTTCAAAAATTCATTGACTTGACTTAGGCCTTTTTTTGAAATCGTTATAAATCTGATATTTGCAATTGTATCCACCTGAAATTTTGAGGCAAGGTGCATTTGACGTTTGTCTTCCAGAATAAACAAAAAACGCTATTTTGAAAAAAATTGATTTAGGCCATTTTTATATTAAGCCATCGATATGTATGTATATGGTGTGATTTTTATTAATTGTTAAATTAATTTTTTTTTCTCTTCTCTTTAATTTTTAATTTCATATTATTTTTAATACAGATGCTAAGCTAAGATTAGCAAAGCAAGCAACAAAGAAAAAAAAAGAAGTTTATTCGTTGTCATGCACAGTGATGATAAATACTGTGGTATTTAAAATAAAATACAAATCTATATACATACCGTATTACGTTTGTGTGTAGTACATACATACATACATATGTACACGTTTAAGAGAAATGACGCACATCCGTTGTCTTTAAAGCAATTTGCACAATCTTAATTGAAATTATCGCCAATTCATATTTAATAAGTGATTAATTTTTGTTATTTTGTTTTGTTTTAAAATAGCCCCCCCTGGGCTTTAACCTACATAAATCTCTTCAATTTGTTACTTATCAAGCTATAAATAGTAATGGTAACAACAAGACTTTGCAAAGAAATCTAAGTTCTGAAACTATGAACGAATTTATGAAGCTCTACTTTAAAGAAGTCGTGAGTGTGTGTGATACAGTCATTGGGTGCGGGTAAAGTACATTTTTGGTTCGTGTTATGATCTTAAGGGCTTTCGTATAATCCATGCTAAGCTTCACATATCATTTTAACACGAGCAACTTCCCACTCTTGGGATAATATTGAATTCGTAGAGAATGCATTGAACTATTCAAGGCATCTCTATAGTTATCTTGTTATTGATTACAGGATTGCAGAAGCTTTCTTTGGATTGAGTTGAGCAATAGTTTTGCGAATCATTTCTTTATTTTATTATTTCTTACCCCGGCCTTTTAAAAATGCGATCTGTGCACCACAATAAATGGTTTGATTCTAGTGTGGAATCGCTGTAGTCCAATAGATAGTGGTTTAGACATCTTGAACAAAACGAAATAAGTAAAGTATTTTTTCGGCGACTTCCTCCCATCAGTCTTCTGGCAAAAACTCCGAGAGTAAATGAAAATGCCATGAAAAATTTCTCAAAAATCTGTCATTCGAAGTCGACTTTAAGCTGTAGGTCCCGCCACCGAGGACAAAATTAACACACACAACATACTAAGTGGTGTAAGAAACTGGGTCGTAATCCTGACTAAAAAAGTCTTGTAAGTAAGTATCATCAAGAAGTTGCAAATATTTTGTAAGAGATTCAGTTTTCTCAAATTATAGAAGTGTTTTAAGATGTTTTGCGCATTCCTTAAGCCGTGCTGTTTCTCTTTTTTTCGAACTTTTTTCATCAACTAACCTATTAAATCAGAAAAAAAACTTTAAGTTGTGTTTACCATTTACATACAGATTACATACATTAAGGAATTTTTTTTTTTTTTTGTAAAACCAGCACTCAGTGGATGGCCCCTACTCATGCAGTGCATTGTGCAGGTTTAGGAAAATAGGTTATAGGAAGGTGGAAAGAGGGAGCAGTGTTTGTGGACATTTGATTTAAACTTACCAATATCGTAACTGACGGGAAAAACTTCCGCAGAAAGCGAGCAGTGCGGGCAATAAATGAATTTTCCCTGTAATGCATTGTGCGGTTCACTGGACAATCAACCACAAAAGGATGTGCTCTGCGAAAGGTACGAGTACCACGTAAAAATATGTGATTATCGGGAACCAAGCCCCTTATCTCTCGAGAACACCTCCCATTATAGTACCGATAGAACAATGAAACACACGCCACATTGCGAAGATGCTCCAACGAATCAATAGAGTTGGATACCCTACTGTCATTAATAAGCACCTTCACCCTCTCCTGTACGCGGTCGAGAAGCTTTAAAATATACTTTGAAGCACCGGCCCATACATGAGAGTTGTACTCCATCCGAAGTCGGATAAAGGTCCTGTAAATAGTAAGAAGGTCAGATGGAGTGAAGTATTTTCTGCACCGTTTTAGAAAACCAAGGCACTTGAATGCTTCCTTCGACACTCGAAAAATGTGATCGTTCCAACGAGCATCACAACTAATTCTCATGCCCAGAACATCAAGAGCATCCGCCTCCTCAATATTTACATTACCCATAGATACAGATGACAGAACACCAGCACCAGCATCAAGCCGGTGTGTCAAAAAACAACATTGTGTGCTACTTCTTTATCGCTCATCTCAAATGGGGATTTTTAATTACTTTTTTGTTTGACAATTGAATTAAGCGGAAATCTCATTAAATAAATTGACGTCAAACGAATTTACTTCATAAAATTATGAACAACTGTATTACCATTGCCTATTAATAAAACTCTTCGAACCTGGGGCCCAAAAAGGGGAAGAACTTTTTTTTTTTTATCAAAAGTTTACTTTTATGCCCACGTAAGAGGGTTTTTCCACACAATTGCAGCCCACAAAAGTTTTGTTAGAAATTTTTTCTTTTAGCTCTGCATTATCATTACTTAGGGGATTTATTATTTTTTCCAATTATGTGCTGAATTTAATTAAATTTTTAATGTCGCAAACAATAGATTTAAACGTAAGGACTTGAGGTTTTATCATCATCAGTAATTGAAACAGAATTTACGCTGACGTACAAAGAAGAGAAAAATAAAAAAAACCACACAATATTTTTCTATGATAATACAGAGCAAATGCAAAAAAAAAAAATCACTCAAGATTATCAATGAATTCGATGATGGATGGCTCGCGACTTGAATATCATTATCAGTAGAAGATTTAATAATAAAAAAAAAAAAAAATACATATTTTTCTATAACAATTGTTACTGAAACTGAATATTCTTCTTCTTCTTGCAATTTTAATTTCAATTAAATCGTAAAAAAAAAAAACTTTATATTTATTTCCCTCTCTATGTATTGTGTATACAAAAACAACAACATTTATAAGTTTAGGATAATTTTAATTTTTTATTTATTTTTAGGCTTATTTTCAAATTTTCTTAGAGCTTCTTACGTACCACACACATATTTTTAAAAACAAATTCTGGTCAAAGACCCAGACGACAATTAATTCTCTTTAAGCAAAAATGTTTCAAGTTTTAAATTATTTGGGGGAAAAGTTCAATAAATTTTGTTAAAAGATTTAAATGAATTTTTTTTTTTTTAATGTTTTTACCTCATCTTCTTCTT
Organism: Sarcophaga caerulescens; assembly: GCA_927399465.1. Taxonomy (NCBI): domain Eukaryota; kingdom Metazoa; phylum Arthropoda; class Insecta; order Diptera; family Sarcophagidae; genus Sarcophaga; species Sarcophaga caerulescens. The sequence continues at coordinate 108,531,895 of OV656866.1, forward strand.
TTTTTTTATTTTTTATTAGTAGACACTGGCAAAAATTCATTGAACTCTTTAAGGTTTTTGTGTGTAAAACGTTTGTAAGAGTTTTAAAACTTCAGATAATAAATTTTTTTGTACGCGGTTTTCTTTTTCTGTGTTTTTTTTCTGTCTTTTGTTTGTTTTGTTTTGTTTTAAAAATTCTCATTTAATATTATATTATAGTACGCAAAAGCTGTGTGACGTCAATTGAAGAAGTAAACGAAGTCGTAAAATAAAATTGTTAAAAAAGAAAGACTAACCATTGAACTTAAAAAAAAAAAAAAATACAAAGAAAATATTTATTTGAAGAGTTCATCAATCATTAAATTTTATTTTATTTTAAATGTGTTTGATTTTAGAAAGTTGAATTAGTCAAGCACTCTCAAATGGCTTGTCAATTTATACCTATGTGTGTTGTAAAAGATTCGAGAGCTTAAACTTTTGAAATTTTAATCAATTTACTAAATTTCCAAACACAGATTCCTTTGAAATCACGAACGATGACGACGATGTACGTCCGGTCAGTCACGTCGTCGTTATTTTTTTGTCGTCGTTATTTTTTTTTTTTTTTTTTTTTTTTTTGTGAAACCAGCACTCAGGGGATGGCCCCTACTCATGCAGTGCATTGTGCAGGTTTTTTTAGGAAAATGGGTTATAGGAAGGTGGAAGAGAGGGAGTAGTGTTTGTGGACATCTCAAGATGCGAACGGCAAGGAAATGAGTTGCTGCTAGGTGACTATAAAATGGCCAGTGCTATACCTTCACCATTAGGCAGTCTACAGCAATCGTCCCCAAGAAGCCCGCACCCTTCAGTCCTAGCTTCTCACACTACTCATGTTGTGTGTGTTAATTTTATACATGAGTGGCGGGACCTACAGTTTAAAGTCGACTCCGAACGACAAATTTTATTGAGAAGCTTTACATGGCAATTTTATTTACTCTCAGAGTTTTTGCTAGAAATCTGCTGAGAGGAAGTCGCCGAAGAAATATTTTCGTTTTGATGTCTGACCTGTGATTCGAACTCGGGCCTTCAGTCTAATAAGCCAACACACTACCTACTAGACCACGGCGACTTCAGAGTGTGTTACAGGATGAACAAACTCCCTATCTTTCTAATGTTTGACTTACCTCATTTGTACAATTCTTTTCCACACAGAATGGTCACAACATAAAGGAACTGGACAAATATTATCCGCTACGAATGCTTCCCACACAATTCTGTCACTTTCAATACCAGCGATCCAATAGCGTTCTCTACACCAAGTTGATTTTAATACTCAAACATCTTCCAGGCTACCAGCGCTCTATTATCTTGTTTAGATACTAAAGTACTGCTGCAACCAAACAATATTTTTTTTTTTTTGTTTACCACAGCCCTGTTACCCTGGTAAACCTCAGGAATTAGACCGAATCTTAGCTTGAAAGATACTTGCTGTAGGTAACAAAATTGCCGATAATTACACTATGCGACAAAATAAAAAAAATTAAATACACCCACCTAGTGACATAGTGTAGGTTGTGAGTTTTGTTGAGTAGATCTCAAAAATATTTTTTTTATATTTCTCGAACTCTCCAAACTTTTTTTATTTGACAAAAACTGTTTTTTTAGACTTTACGCACAAATTTCTGGATTACTCAAACATTTCTGATCTGATTTCCAAAATTTAAGTCTTGTTGAAAAGGGGAGAGATGGATCTTTAAAACGGTATACATATATCTATTATTTGACTTAATATGCTATGAGTTTTGATGAGGTAAACTTGGAAAATGTGAATTTTTTTTTATATTTTTTCAAGTTTTTCCGTTCATAGTAGCAAACTTTACTTAAAAAATATGAAATAAGTAATGACATTCTGAAAGTGCATTATCTTGTGAAGACAATGGCATTTCGTTTGATCAAATCGGACAAAAATTACCGTAGTTATTATATAAATAGTATAACAGTCTTGTTATATTTTTTATATATGTCATCTCATCAAGTGAACTTTTAGTTCAAAAATTTTCAGAATTTTTGATGGATCTTGATTGTTTAGCACAAAATGTGTCAATTTCACGTATGAACGACCACCAGAAGTTGGCCAATGTTTGCGCAAAGAGAAATAATAATATTTGCAAAAAATACAAATATTAGCCGACTTCTGGTTGTCGTGCAAATGTGTAATTGACACATTTTGCAATAAACAATCAAGATCCATCAAAAATTTTGAAAATTTTTGAACTAAAAGTTCATTTGATGAGATGACATATATAAAGAATATAACACGACTGTTATACTATTTAACTAATAACTACGGTAATTTTTATACAATTTTATCAAATGATGACTCAATCTCTTCACAAGAGAACAGACTTTAAGACTGTTATCACTTATCCTATATTTTATTATTAAACCTTGCTACTATGAATGGACAAACTTGAAAAAATATGAAAAAAATTCGAATTTTCCAAGTTTACCTCATAAAAACTCATAGCATATTAATTCGAAAAATAGATATATGTATACCGTTTCAAAGGTCCACCTCTTCCCTTTCCAACAAGATTTAAATTTTGGAAATCGTTTCAGAAATGTTTGAGTATTCCAGAAATATGTGCGTAAAGTAAAAAAAAAAAAAACAGTTTTTGTCAAATAAAACAAGTTTGGAGGGTTCGAGAAAAATAAAAAAGGTATTTTTGAGTTCTACTCAACTAACTGAATAACGTGGACTATGTAGTTACTCGGGTGTATTTTCACTGTCGCACCGTGTTATTCACCCATAAACCACTTCAAGCGCCTGGAATCAATACAAGGTTCATATGAATCTCATTCTCATCGGTCAGGAAACTTTTAGCACTTAACTGGTGATAATATCGGGTCCGCCATCTAACGTTTTCTTTTTCAACTAGTGCTTATTTCGTGAATGGTAACACTTAGCTCATGTCTGATTTGACAGATAATTAGTTTTATCCTTCCGCTGTACGAATATGGTTGTGTATACGCTTGAACAACGCTGGGAAATATTCGCTAAGTAGGCCTGCGATCGACTTACAGAAGATGCCGATTTTGGCAAAAAAAAATCATCTTTTCAGATGAAGCTCATTTTGATCTTGGCGGGTATGTAAACAAGCAAAATTGTCGCATTTGGGGCACAGAAAACCCGCACGCATACATTGAAAAGCCGACGCACCCAAAACGAGTCACTGTTTGGTGCGGATTTTGGTCCGGAGGCATAATTGGGACATTTTTCTTCGAAAATGAGCAAGGAGTGGCCGTTACAGTCAATGGCGATCGTTATAGGGCCATGTTGAACGAATTTTTGTTCACAAAAATTGAAGAGGAGGATATTGGCAACATTTGGTTTCAGCAGGACGGTGCAACGTGTCACACAGCCGAAGCTATACTCGATGTTTTGCGCCCTGTTTTTGAAGATCGCATTATCAGCCGCAGAGCTGATGTCGTTTAGCCACCTCGGAGCTGCGATTTGACACCGTTGGACTATTATTTGTGGGGTGCCGTCAAAGATAAATGTTACGCCGACAAGCCAGAGACAATTGACGCTTTAAAGGACAATATTCGTGAAGCCATTGATGAAATACAGCTGCACACAATCGATAATGTGCTTAAAAATTGGACCGATCGTGTAGGCTACTGCATGGCCAGCCGAGGCAGCCATTTGAATGAAATTATTTTCCATTATTAACCGGAAGGATTGTACTTTCAAATAAAAAAAGAAATTTGAGAAAATATTCAGTAGTTTTTTTTTAAAGCATTTTCAAAAAAAAAAAAAGTTATTTGGCGGACCCTATATTTATACCATGAATTCTGACCAAAGGCTAATTTTTATTAAAACGGGAAACATTTGTTTCGAGTTACTTGTGAAGTGTTTCGTTGTATCTGAGTTTTAAAACCAAATCGCAAAGTGATCTTAAGCTCAGTAGATTGCTCTACTCTTAATCGATGGAAATTCTTGTTGCTACCTTTCCTCATAGCCATTGAGTATGCAAATGTCTATGAGAAATCATAGTTTTCTGTTCAAATTATAATTGAAATATTTTTAACTGCAATTTTGTTCTTTCATCAAACATTCCATATTTAAAGATCTTATGGAAAACAATGACTGTGAAATTGTTAAGGTTAGATTGAAATCCAAATTGAAATTGATAAGCTTATGCAATGGATTTCAAATGGTCAAAAAGGCGATGCTTTCAGTTTATTGTCTCCAAATATAAAGTCCTTCGAATGGCCATGAACCTTTATTTTTGAAAAAAAAAGAAATTAAAAATGAAATAAAAAAATAAGTTTCATAATGCTAAAAACAATAGCACATCAGATACTCGTATATGCTAAAATGTTTTTGTATTTTGATTTTAGCATAGAATTTGAATTTCAATTAATTTTTTTTTTTTATTGTGAAAAGAACAAAAAAGGAAAAAAATTAAATTTAATCTACTGCTGCATTTTGATTGAATCGACACAATAAAATGTGAGTGAACTTTTGAAAAACGAAAAAAAGAAAAATATAAAATAAGATTATAAAACTAATCCAGTCGAAACTAGCAAGCCATGTATGTACATACATACGTACATAGCTGATGCAATCAAAAAATTTGCTTTAAAACATATTCGAGACTTTAATGAAAGGAAAATCATGTTTCAGGCCATGGATGTGGATGGTGGCATTGGTTGTCATAAATTATTTTAATCTTCTTCTTCTTTTGTTGTTCTGGTATTTTATTGATTTCTTTTTTTTTAACAAATGAAAATTTTAAAAATAGAATTTGTTTTTGTAGCCAATAAATTTTGATACAAAATTGACGTCATTGCTGACATTTTTGCACTCTGAAGCGATGAAAAGTGAAGAAATAAATTTCAAATCGAAATCGATTCGAATCTGAGAAGTTTTGCTACCATTTGTTGTTCGTTGTTATTGTTGCTAATGTTTGTTTTATTTAAATTTATTTTGATTTTAAAATAATTTTTAAAACAATTTATTTTTTTTACACTGTTTCCCTGTTTTAAAACTTCTAAAATATTTTTTTTGGAAAATTTTCTAAAATATACCTCTTATTAATAATTTAATAATTAATTTAAAATATACCTCTTATAAATAATTTTTAAAAAATTAATTTTTTTACACTGTTTCCCTATTTTAAAACTTCTAAAATATTTTTTTGGAAAATTTTCTAAAATATACCTCTTATTAATAATTTAATAATTAATTTAAAATATACCTCTAATAAATAATTTTTAAAAAATTAATTTTTTTTACACTGTTTCCCTGTTTTAAAACTTCTAAAATATTTTTTTGGAAAATTTTCTAAAATATACCTTTTATTAATAATTTAATAATTAATTTAAAATATACCTCTTATTAATAATTTTTAAAAAATTAATTTTTTTGCACTGTTTCCCTATTTTAAAACTTCTAAAATATTTTTTTGGAAGATTTTCTAAAATATACCTCTTATTAATAATTTAATAATTAATTTAAAATATACCACTTATAAATAATTTTTAAAAAATTAATTTTTAAATTTTAAATTTTTTAAAAATTAATTTTTTTACACTGTTTCCCTGTTCTTTTTTGGAAAATTTTCTAAAATATACTTCTTCATTTTGGTAGTTGTTGTAGGGTTGTTGTTGTACAGTATATCTCTTAAACTGGATAAATAGCGTTTCTTTTCGCATGTGAGATTGAATCCTTAGCGTCTTGAAGAGTCATCATTTAGTTGTTGCCTCGGAAATTGGAAAAATTTGTAGTTGACCTCTCCCAAGACCACTTAACCTATCGATGTACTCTTCCAAAAGCTGATAATTCCCTAAAATTTCTTTAGCAACCCAAAATTATTGAATATAAATTATCTACAGCGGTCTCCATGGTCTTAAAAATATTACCCCAAAGGCACAAAACCCTTCTAGGAAGACCTTTACTATCAGGCATACCACCTTTAAAATAACAAATTAATTACTTTTTAACCTGTAAATAAGCTCACATATCAAGAAAAACTCTATCCGGTGGGTTAAACGCCCGTCATCTAGTATAGTTGTTAGAGGCAGATACTGTTTCTGAAATGAAACACTCAGAGGCCGCCAAGGCCCTTGAAAAGGTTATTTAAAGAGGTACGCCACGGCAATCTTATTTGGCCGTTCATTAACCGAAATGCGTGTCTTCAAGGGAGATTGGTTGCCACTCCCTAATTTAACCTAATCTCTTCGCTGCTGTCCTCTCTGCAGTTACTGCGGGGGGAATATTGTTGTTTATGCCAATTGTATATACATGCGTGCTTACCAGAGATCAACAAGGAATCGTTTTTTCGCTACTCATAAGTACTCATGCAATTTTGAGTATGAGTGAATCAACAGTATTGAAATTCAACTACTCTGATTCATTCGTACTCAGTACAACATTGATTTATAAGTATAAGTTGCAATGAGTATGAGTACAACGTTGACTTCAAACTCATAACATTCGAAATATGTTTGATTCATACGCCTACTCATTCAGATTCATAAATTTAGAAAAATACTTATAATACTTATAAATGATTCGAGTGATTCGAATCATTCATCAAAATTTGGAGTCTTAGTTGTTGTTGCATTTACAAACAAAGAGGAAAGAAAAGACAAAGACAGCAAGCGAAGCAAACACACAACCTTCTTGTGAGTATGTAGTGTTCGTACGCGAATCATACTTATTTTGTGCTTCGTGTGAATGTTAAGTAGAGGCGAGTCGAAATCAACAACATCATGCGTATTGTTAAGTATGAGTATGACGAGTACTTCAAACTTTGAATATGAGTAGTATGAGTATGATATTAAAATAAGTATGAATGCGTATAAGTATCAGAAATTGTGAGTATGACTCGAATCTACTCATCCTTTTGAATACTTATTGCTGATCTCTGGTGCTTACCCAGATTTCTGTACTCAATATAGACTGCCAGATATTTGACGGTTTGACTTTTTTAAGTCTACATTAATAATGGATAGATTGCTTGGTACTCAGTGAATATTTTCTACTAAAGCCAATTTTCTCTGTACTCTGGGTCAGTGCCTGCAGCTAAAGATTTAAAAAGGCAAAAAACTTAAATCAATTTTTTATAATGCACTGCAATATGTTTATTGTATTATTTTTAAAATTAAATTTATCGTATCATATCTATTATATGACGTAGATAAGTGAATATGTACGTAAGTTTATTAAAAATCCCAAGAAGACACTTTCATGTCACTTCAAAAATAAAAATAAAAAATCACTTTCATTCTCTGTCTTATGTGTGAAGTGCCACGTTTAAAATAAATTGAAAAAAAAAAAATCACTTAAATATAGTGTTGTGAAGAGCTTTAACAATACAATATGTTTACAATCTTTAATTTTATTTTTAACTCTCATTATTTATTAAAATATGAAATTAATAATTCAAATCAATCAATCAATGGTTTTTTTTTTTCTTTACGTCATTAATTATGAACCATATGAGAAAAATTATAAAACGAAGAAAATAAATACAAAAAGAAAAATATTTATTTAATTCATTAATTTGCTTATTGATTTATTTATTTATAACAAGGAAAAAAATAATAAATATTTTTATTGTATTTAAGGAAAGAAAGAATTTTAATAGGCGTTACATTTCTATGCCTATTAAAATTAAGGCGTGTCTTTAAACAGTATGCAAAACGTTTTTATCACTCACTGTTTTATTTATTAATTTTTTGTTGTTGTTTTTTCGTAATTTATTTATTTCAAAATTATAAACAAATCATGCACTTCAAATAGCATTTCAAAATCATTTTTAGAATATTTTAATAAACAATTTACACCATTTCCCAAACTTTTTTTATGGACAAATTCGATACTAATACCGGCATACTGGGGCAGATGGTACCTCACGTGTGTGCACAATATATCAACGCCATGGACCTGACCTTGTCTTAATTACATTACCATACGCGGTACATGATCTTTTATGAACAAAGTTATGGAACAAATTTATGACATGTATGTACAGTATTGGCCAAAACTAAAGCACCCTTTAGTACATTTAGGATTGAACCGTTGTCCGTTTGGCCTGCCTCTGGATGCCTTATGCCATCTGAATCCTTTAATTTAAACTTAGATTCGTCAGAAAACAGCACATTCAACCATTTTTGGACACTCCAGTTGAGATGGGTCTTGGCGATATCAAAGGTTTTTTGCTGGTCGTCGACTGAATAATCCGGCCTCTACCGCCCTTCTGGGAATCGTTCTTTCGGTTATTTTTAAATCTAAGCGGTTTCGTACGTGACTAGAAGATTTAGATTGCTGTAGGATCATTTTGGATTGTACTTTTAATTAAGGAGTCTTCACGTGACCTTCCTCCAGAATGAGTAGGAGATGTGTGACCAGTCTGTAAAAACTTTTAAATTAGCCTAGAAATAATTGATCTGTTGATTGAATATTTTGCACTCAATTGATGCCTTGATAAGCCAGCTCTCCAATCCAATCATTAACTTAAAAATCAACCCACAAAATTGCAAAACCAAAGAAGATTTATTTGAAAGCGCAAAAATAGCCTGGGAAACAATATCTCCTGAAATAATTAATAATTTAATGTCCCCTATGCCTAGAAGATGTGCGTGTGTCATTCAGAATAAAGGATTCGCAACGAAATATTGATTTCAATAGTTTTTTGTGCACCTTAATTGGGGGTGCTTTAGTTTTGTCCGCTTATATTTGCGACTTAAAATGTTTTTTGAATTCTAACTTTTTTTAAATTCTGAATTCTTTAAGTTTGTGTTTTCCAATAATAAGGATATAAATAAATAAAAAAAATAAAAATAAAATTTTAATAGCTTTGTTTTCTTAAAAAAATTATCATTTAAAAAAAATGTACTGAGGGGGTGCTTTAGTTTTGGCCAATACTGTACGTGCATATGTATAAGACGACTATATGGTCTTTGGCAGACGTCTTAACGACATATTACTTGAAAAACCAAATTCAAAGTTGTGCTTTATGGCAATAGAGAAAATTATTGACAACAACAGCCTATTTTTTCTTTACCATTGTCTCGTAATGAATGCTATTATTGGATATACCCCCTGATTTCATTAGCAATGTAAACGCCAACTGTATAATACACAAACATTTTTACGTCTCAAATATTTATATTTTTAAAAGTAAATAACAACAACAACAACAACTGTTTTATTATTTTGCAAATAAAAAATTTCTATATTTGTTAAGCATGCGACATAAAGCGTAATAATAATACAATAATAAAATTGAAAATAAATAAGAAAATAAACAAATGATAACAATAACAACAAAACAACTAAACATCCATTTCGATTTCATGTAAATATTGCAAGTAAACAATCAAATAATTTGTAAACCTACCTAACCGTTGGTGGCTTACAGTAGTAGTAGAACTGTTATAAACAAAATTTCTCATAATTAACATAAGATATCGATAACGATTAATCTATTGTTTAAATTTTATCTGAGAGTTAAATAAAGCTTTGGAATAAGGAGATTATTAAACAAAATATGCAAACTGCTGTATAAAATACACTTTCAAAATTCTGTGTAGGTTTACTAAGTTTTAAAAGTATAGTGTGTAAATTATACTGTCTAACATAACCTAACTATCTTCATATTTAAATACATAATAAAAACACACAACTGCCATCGGTAACTTTTAATATAAAAAAATACTACCATGCTTTACTTACTCTACCATGCTGTACTATATTTATGACGGCGAAAGTAAATCAAGATCATTTCTATTTCCATTTCTCCAAAAACACAATTTTTTTTGTTTATTATTGTTGCTATTGTTGTTGTTGTCGTTGCTGTCTTTGCTTAATGCCATATGGGATTTCTGTACGCCAGCTCAACAGAAGGAAAATCAAACGTCAATGTTTTGCATTGAATTTAAAAAAAAAAACCCCACATACACATGCACACTTTTATGCACGATTAACGACTGACCTCGACTTGCTTCGTTTCTATGCATTGGAAAAATCAAAAGGATTTTGACACGAAAGTTGTGTGAATTACACACTCGTGCATACATACGTACATATGTACATGCATATGTATGCATGTGTGTATGTAAGTAAATAAATAATAGAATGTAAATATTTAAAGAACACACGAAAGAAAAAGAGAAACGAAAAACAATATTTCAATTAAATTGAATAACATTTGTTGGTATTGTTGTTTAGGGTATTCTTCGTTCTTATTGCGATTGTGTGCATGTGTATGTGTGTGTTTGTTATTCTTGCCTATTTTGTGCATTTGATTTGCATAAGTTTTGTAATCAATCAAGCAGAGAGATGATGATGATGCATGTAGAAGATAAATAAGTCGCCTGACTTTAAGATACACAACTAAAGCCGAACAACTGCAAAGCGTCTGTGCACATAAAACAGAAGAGAATTTATAGCCTGTTCGTGTAAGACGAATGGTTTCAGATGAGAAATAATTAGTTTTGTTTGTGTTTTCCATACAATCAGGCGTTCGTCTGAAACCATTTATCCTACAGAAACAAACCCTTAAAGTCCTAGACGAGTGTGTTTGTTGTTATATTTTCCTTTTTTTATTTTTTTTTTTTTTATTATTGAGCTTAGAGGCTCTTATGAGAAGTTATTTAGTTTTTAAAGGATTATTATTTTCAATATTACAATTTATGCAATTAAAAAGAGGAAATCCCTGTATAAATGTGTCCACGATGACACAAGTCAGTTTAAATTCAATTTTATTTTAAACTTCATTTCTTAGACATATTCCGTAAAAAAAAAAAAACTTGAATCTTTTAAATAAGAAAAGTAATATTTGTGGCTCAAAATGTTGACAAATTCTCATTCTTTCTATTTAAAAATCTCATTTAATTGTTATGTGCCGCATATCGCCGGCATTGTAATCCATAGCCTACAGAGATACTGTCGTTCTGTGAAGACGTCTAAGGCGATTCAAAAGCACATGTCAGTACGCGTGCGCTGGATAAATTTTTTTTGCTCTTTAAGCTTTAAGACTACAAAGACTGCGTAGAGCCAATCTGCATTAAATTACAATAAAAGTCAATATTCTTGTCAAAGGTCAATCGCCGTCATTTGTTGTTGCTTTATAATCAAAAAAAAAAAAAAGAGATAATAAAACAGATATTCTGTCACAAAATGAACAGATGCAGTTTAAGATGATTGATTCAGAATTTTCCATTTTTTTTTTCTTTTTTTTTTGCTTTTCCTTAGAAATGATTTTCTATGAAAAATATTAAAAATTCAAAAGCGATTTCGATTGAATGAATTTGTATCATACGAGTGAGTATTTATAGCCGTACTAATTAGTTTCTATTTTAATTTGTTAATAAATTTATACAATAAAACTTAAAAATAAAACTATTCTTATCAGTTAATTTTGATGTGAATGCAAGTACATATGCCCTTAAATGTTTTAAATTTGAAAAATTTTCTCAATTTCAAAATGATTTTATTGATAAGAATTCATTTTTTCCTCTCCTCATGCTTAGCAAACAAAGTAAATCTTACGTTTTGAGTTCGTATGACCTTAAAAACTGACGATGAAGTGACTTTGTTTAAGTCGCAATTATACGAGGGATGTTAAAAATATACACAACACAACTTTTTTGCTTTAAGTTTCGTACATATTATGAAATTGAATGGTCATCGTTGGTCCTACTTTACGCCTGTTTTCAATGTCATCGCTCACATTGTTCAAACGTTTATTGCCTGTATGATATGCTCTCTTAAATCCCCCGAAATATGTAAATATGTATCACAGTGTATTAATTTAATTTATAAAAATATTGTATTTTATTATTTATTTATTACTTAATTCCTCTTAATCATAATATTTATTATATGGCATCTGGTATAATAATCACGGACGCCTAACTGCCTACAATTTATAACCAATTAAGACCACAAAGAAGGCACTTGTCAACGACCACAAATTGCTAAAGAAGATTTTATCGTTTGACCTACAGGCAGACGAATAAAATGTCATGGTTTTGTACAATTTCAAGTCTTTCATTTGATTAATAGAATTCTCCGTTATATTATCAATTGTTTTGTTGTTACTGTTCGCCATAGCTTGGTCATCGATATCATCCGTAAGAACACCCGCAACAGCAGCAGCAGCACTGTTATCGCTAACTGTATCAAGAGCATCATTGCCAAATCGATCGGCTTCCGTTGAGTAATTGGGAAATTCAACTGTAATGGATTGCTTATAGCTTTGAAAACAAATTGAAACTGAAATTTAAAACAGTTTTACCTTCTCCTCCCGTGGCAAAACGTAAAATTTTGCTACTGTCACTCCAGCCAAAGTGATTGCGAGCCAATACCACCACTTGATAAATGCTGGCCGGATGAAGACCGTGTAGGGTGTAGGTAGTCGTATAAATAGGTCCTATTAAATAAATATTTCTTTTAAGCATTATGATTACGAGCGTTTAGAAGAATCTCAACAATTTGCTGAAATTTTTATTTATACAGTGCAGGAACAAAGTGATCGTATAGCATTTTTAATTTTTAAATTAAAACACAGTAGAGCATCAAGAACAAAAGCACTTACACATATTATACACAGGGATTAAAAAGGTTTTCATGCAGTATTTTGTTTTTAATTAATCCAACAAATACTATCCATAAATCATTAACGGCTAATGGGAATTCAAGTTGAGGCCTTTAGACTTTAGACCCTCAAGGGTTTATCCTATCTATAGCTGTTTGAAGATATAGTTTGTAAACAATCCTCCTTTAGTTATGTTGATGTGTACTGCAGCCTAACGATCTATTGTATTGCCTTCAATCTATATGGGGTATCTCCGTAATGGGGGAGACATTACGGACATACACTGTTGCCCCGACGAACTTAAGAATGTTGTTCGTTATCGACAATGATAATTCCCTGCCCAGGAGTTTCCTTCTGAGTTGAATTAAGGCCACTTAGGTTCTGTTGCGAAGCACTTGCCAAAATGAATTTCCCGAATTAATCTCGTGTCTCTTGTGCTCTATTATCCTAACCATAGTCTAGAGCAGCTGTGGTACTTTCTACGTTATGTAACTGCCTTAATTTAAAACTTGGCAACCTCAAAATAAAAACTGCATTTGCCCTCAAATTGGAAACCCTATGTCCTATATTGAAAATCATAGTGAAAGTTTATGTATTCACAGGCACTAGAATAAGTCATTGCTCGATTAGAGACAACTATTGTCAACATCTATTTAGTTTTAAGCCATGAATGAAATCGTATACTTTGTTCTTTTTTATTTTACTTAACTGTACGAACACTTTTTAATGCCACTGTATACATAAGCACAACCCTCAATTCAATCACATAATATTTCTCAGAAGCTTGAGAATATTTTTGGATACAAAAAGAAAAAAAAACGAAAAGAAAAAAAAAACGCACTTAAAAACATGATCACTTTACCTATTGATATCGGGGAGGGTATTGTCAGCTCTGTCCATTCGGCGGCCATGTGTGCTGTTATAGTTGTTGTCGTATATGAAAAACTACTTTCTGTATGTCGTGCAAATAAACGTAAAAGAAAAAAAAAATAAAAATAAAAATACTCACAGTAAAATATATGCTTTTTTTTTTTTGGTCACGCTCAATTAATCAATTAATCTCAATAAACACGTTAAACATCACATTCAACAACACACACTCACCAGATGGTACTTGTCTAAATTTCAGTTTAAATTCAATTATGGGCGTATAGCTCTCTGTTTGCCACACCAAAATATGTGCAGTGGGACTCTGCATATCAGGGCTAATTTTGAAAGTACACGGCATTGGACGGAATGTCACTTCCATGTAGGCACTCTGTACACCTATGGTATTTTCTGCTCTACACTCATACATGCCCATATCCGATTCACGGGCATTCTTTATAACCAAAGCATGTTTCATGTCGGAGTAGTAACGTGTGCCACTTGCATTAAGTGGCACTTCCATGACGGTGTCTTGGCGGGAGTAGTAGGTGCCGTAGCTGATGGGTCTGCCGGCATGAAACCATTTAATTTTAGCCAGGGGTGCTGATTCCACAAAACATTCCAATTGTATGCGTCCGCCAATTTTAGAGTAGTAGATCTTACGATTTAAACGAATTTCGGGAGAGACTGTGAAAGAAAAGGAATTATTTTAGAGGGTAAATGAAGAGGCTAAAAAAGTTCTTATATTTAATGGCCAAGTTTGAAAAGAATCATTTTCTGAATATTAAAGGTCTCAGAAGGTAAAATATATTGAATATGTTGCCAAAACATCTATCACCAGTAGCAATGAGTGAATATGTGAGTTTGAAAGCTGCACATCAAACTAATCTGCCGCAGAAGATATTCATATATCACCATTAGACCCCCTACCAACTTGTGGAGTACTCAATTGATAAAAGGCTAGATTTTTTATCTTTTAACCTTAAACCAGGTTCAAAGGTGCCCAGCAGTTGTATAATCGATCCATCTTTTCAGATGTCCTTGGGAACAATTAAGGTCTATTTAAAGACTTGAATTCTTATCGAAAAGTTCACATACAAAAGTGTGCTTCAGACTCTGAAGCAAATATAATTGATGACCAGTCGCAAAATTTGTCAATCCTTGTGGTCCAAATAAGACCACAAGAGGACAATGAAACTATTGGACTTTAGGCAATTACGGTCCTCTTAGTCTAGCCCACATAGTATATTATTGGCTTACTAGGTGAGGGACCCGACTTTATACCTACGCTCTGGTATATTGAATAAAAGCCTACGGGCAAAAGATCTGTTAGTAACCAATTACCGTGAAATAAATTATTAAATCTATAGTTTCGAGTCAATGATAAACTAAAGGGTGATTTTTTAGCTATTATCTTTTTGGCAACACTGGTTTAAACAGCTCACGCACGTTTCGTGTTTTGTTTCACTGTCAAACGAACAACGCTTGCAAATCATTGAATTTTATTATCAAAATGGGCTCTTGGAAAGTTGGCTGAAGATCCACTTCTTTATCGAAAAATTGTGTTCAGCAACGAAGCTCATTTTTGGCTCAATGGATACGTAAATAAGCAGAATTGTCGATTTTGGAGTGAAGATCAGCCAGCAGCATTGCAAAAGCTACCAATGCATCCAGAAAAAGTCACAGTTTGGTGCGGTTTATGGGGTGGTGGCATCATTGGACCGTACTTCTTCAAAGATGCTGCGAATCGTAACGTAACTGTGAATGGTGAGCGCTACCGTGAGATGATATCCAACTTTTTTTTTGCCCAAAATGCAAGAGCTTGACTTGCATGACATGTGGTTTCAACAAGACGGTGCCACACGCCACACAGCACGCGTAACAATGGACTTATTGAGAGGCGAGTTCGGTGAACATTTTATTTCACGTTCGGGACCAATTGACCGGTCCGCCGCCTAGATCGCCTAGATCGTGCGATTTAATGCCTTTAGACTATTTTTTGTGGGGCTATATTAAAGCTCATGTCTATACAGACAAGCCCGCTTCAATTGACGCATTGGAAGACAACATTGAAGCGGGACAACATTGATCGTGAGATGCAGGCCGAAATGTTGGAAAGAGTATGCCAAAATTGGACTAAGCGGATGGACCATTTAAGGCACAGTCGCGGTCAACATTTGCATGAAATAATCTTCAAACATTAAATTATATGGACCGTACTATCGATTCAAATAAAGATTTCATGCATTTTTCTGAATTGTATGTGTTTTTTTTTTTTTGAAAAATTTTCCTATAGCTCTTAAAAAATCACTCCTTATTAACCTGGACACTTATGAATAAAATTATTGCACACAACATGGGTGGTATGAGAATGTAACCGATAATCTTGATTAAAGTCCTGAGCCATAAGGAATGGATATGCACTTGTTGGAGTTGCCACAGCTTACAAATAATCCAATATACAGTTTAGACACATAGTACCTCATGTCCAGATGTTGTTAAGACTGTACAGCATCTTCTACTGCTTCAGTATTTCGATTACAGTATTTCAATTACTTAGCGGCTAATTCCACATGAAATATGGATCATAACCACAATAAAAGTCTTTACTCATAGCAATTCTTTCTAGGTGTGTCATAATATCCACCTAGACAACCCGCTAATGGCAGGTTATCCTTCTGCTCATAACCTAAATTAAATTTCCCTATATTTTGTCTTCCTGTCTGTAGCATTACTAACTTTGGTGGAATTCTTATTCATTTGACAAGACCAATATAGTTTGCGGAAATTATTTCAAAATACTTACATAATACCATCAGTTCCACACCATCCGACACCGGTTCACCAACACCATTACGGCCAATACACTTTATGTTGCCAGACATATTTCTCGATTTTATATCCACTACATGAACCTGACGATTACCCACCAAATAATATGTGATTGATTGATTATTATGGTCCCAGGTGATGACCGGCTGCGGAAAACCTGCAGCTTCGCAAATAACCTCCAAAACGGCACCGATTGGCATTTCAATAAAACCACTGGGCGTCGTATAAATACGTGGCGGATATTGTACTTCTATGGCATGATTCTGTACAGCTTTGCCAGCCGTAGTTAAGATCTCACAATAATATTTGCCTGTATCTTCAGTTTGTATATTCATAACCTCTAAACTGCCATTGGCTAGCAAATGAAAACGATCCATAAAGGCGGCTTCACCTTTTGCAGATTCCATAAGGTATTCCTCATCTTTAAGCCAGCGCACCGTAAGATAAGGCACTAAAATATAATATTTTTGCAAAGTTTTTTAAAAAACACTGTAAAATTTGTTGCATACGATGGTCTTAACCACAGCACTTACACATATAACCACAGGGTAGTAAGACTGTATCATTTTCATAGGTTTTCACTGTGGTGGGTACACTGTAAAAGTCGCGACTGTAAATATCATCACTAGGCACAATATTTATCTCATGACCTTGGCTGAAATGCACTAAAAACCATAGCCATGTTATTAATACTATAACAACACTTTGATTGGAAATCATAATTTTCTTTAAGAATATTTATAGTGAACGGGAATTTTCCGTTTTTTTTTTTACACGATTCCACGAATATTTAATACCGTTTGAGTCCACAGCTCAATTTGAACTGTTTAATTTGAAGATGTTGTCGTCGTCAGCGTCAACTCATGATCTTGTCATTTGGTCACCATTTTCAAATATTTTTTTTTCTTATTCTTCTTTTTTTCTCATAATACAATACAATAAAACAACAACAACAACAATAACCAAGTATAATAAAATAATTCTAAAAAAGAAGAAGAAAAAAAGAAAAAACGCAACAAACAAAATATAATTGTTCGCCTGCTTATTTGTTATTTGTTATTGTAATTGTAATTTTGTTGTTATTATTATTCAATTAAGACGTGCTTTTATTGCAGAGGTGCAGATAATATGCCGCTCTCTTAGAACAGATTGTAGACTATGCTACTGTGTGGACACAAACACACACATACACAAGAGTGCGTAATACTATTTTATGCTCTTCTTATACAGTATGAGAGTCAGTAAACAATGTAACCGTATGTACGAGACATACATATGTTGGTTTAAATGTATTGTGTTCCTGTGACATTTATTCAATAGGCCCCCATTTTTTTTTTTCTTTTTTTTTGTTCCTTGACAATGCAGTGTGTCCCCTCTGTTGAAATCGGCATATTGAATACAGCAAATTAAAACGGTTTTGAACTTTGATATGAAATGAATGCACTTTTTGGCATTCTTTTATGAGTCAAAATAAAATAATTGCATTAAACACGACATTAAAACACGAAAACGAACAAAAGAAAACAAGAAAAATATACGGATTATACAACAACTAAATGAATTGCCTATAAAAGAAATAAGTAGCGCAGTACAGTGGAAAAATGGAAAGAACTGTTGAAGCTAATTATCTGATAAAGAAAAACCCGGATGTTCTAAGGCAGTTAAAAACATAATAACTCTACCAAAATTGTAAACAAAAGTCTGAAAAGATTTCTAAATATAGATAGAAGATATAGATAGATAAGAAAAAGTCACAGAAAGTTCATCTACGAATCGAAAAACTTCAGACAAAGGAAATGGACGTTTTAAGAATATCTATACTTACAGATGAAAGTATTGCATTCCAAAAAAAATCGCATAAATTGAATTCGCATAAAACGATACTCTAGCTTCATATAAAAATTAACGATTCGTTCCAAAATCCTGGAAAACCTCATAAAATCAAATTTGAATTGAAAAATCAAAGCAAAATCGCATAAAAAAATCAACAAAAGTATATTTATTTAATTTTCTTAAACAATAAAAACAAAAACTTCTAAAAAAAATAAACAAAAAATATTAATTCATTATTTACAGAAAAAACCAAAATGATCCAAAAAATATGAAATATTATGAATATACGATCAATTATTTTGTATCGTTTTGGAATTGGTTCAACGTCACTTTTATCATTACATATGTACCCATCAGGTTGTGCATACATATGTAGGGGACTAGATCAACGAATTTTTAGAAAGTTTAATTATTTCTTCTGAATAAGAGTATTAAAGTGCCAGTTATTAAAAAGGAGCTGCTTCTTTAAATAAAAGATTCTTTAAATCATAAGTAAGGATTGACTTTTGAAGGCTTTTATTGTCATAGTTAGAGCAATCTGATGCTAAACAGTTGACTTTCCAATTGGAAACAAACTAGAACGATTGATTTTCACAAGCTATTCGGCATAGAGATCTGATAGTATTAGGTGTCAGGCTCAAACTACAGCGTACATTCACAAGAGATTCCCATATAAAAAAGGTTTTCAAAACGCAGGGAAATCACTGCCGCTTTCTGAATCAACAGCGTTGGTCATTACAAACCTGCAGGTAGGATTAACAATAATGATTATATCAGTGGTGCAAACTTATTTTAATTTAAAAATGATGCAAAAGTTTAAAAAATATCATAACATTTTAAAATCTATAAAAAAATCTAAAAAAAAAATTTTTAATTTAAAATCGCATAAATTCGAATTCGCATAAAAAAAATCCGCATAAAACGAGATCCGAGTGTACTTGCACAGTAATCGATTATAAGGACTATAATCATTCCTTAATGCTCGAAAAGTGTCAAAATTTTTCAATCACCGCCTTTGTATTCCTTCATTAAATAAATGACACTTCAAATGACCTTTGACACCCTAGCCACTCCAGAGGCTTTGAAACCATTAAATGGATAACCCAATATTTTATAAAAATTTCTCACATTCTTCTAAAATTAAAGAAAAAATCACGTCAAAGAGATATTTAGAGTTCAGTTCGTCACTTCAATTCAATTGTTTAATTGTAAGCCACGCATTCTTTTGTTAATTCCATTGTTTTATTAAAGGCATATGACTTCTTTTTTTATTTTCAAATAATTACTTGGCAATATTTTATTGAAATTTGTTGTCATATTGTTTTGATCATAA
Source organism: Sarcophaga caerulescens (assembly GCA_927399465.1). Taxonomy (NCBI): domain Eukaryota; kingdom Metazoa; phylum Arthropoda; class Insecta; order Diptera; family Sarcophagidae; genus Sarcophaga; species Sarcophaga caerulescens. The sequence goes on from OV656866.1 coordinate 108,551,332, forward strand.
AGCGTCATATTTTCTGGTGCCAATGAGTTATTTTGCATTTTTTTTTCTTTTTTTTATTGTATTTTAAACGATGGTTGGTAATAAATCAATTTTATTAAATATTAAAAATAATATTTTATTTTTACTTTTGCCAAGGCAAATATGTACATATGTACTTATATGTACATAAATATGCGTTTTGTATGTCATTACATACGTTTGAACAGGATTTACTTTTATTGGGTATTCAATTAATTTGGGCTATAAATTTGACAAAAAATTAAACACCATTTTCTTAGAATTTGAAATGGGTTGTCTTAATCAAATATTTGTCGTTTTAATCGATAACTATGTACTTATGAGTGTCAAAGGTATTTAAATTTACACCAATATAAAAAGAGTTCTGCTTAAATCGAAACTTCTGCTTCAATACATCTCGTCCCTAAGAGAGCTACTGCCGTGTCATCAATGATGAGTGTGGTCTGTCATTGTCTTAGCGAAATGAAACACATTTTCTGTTTATCAGTTTTGGCCGTTTTCCGGGAATTGTTTTCTGCAATATTAGGTGTTAGGTTCTGTGAGGACTATAGAGATCAGAATCAATCGTTTGATGTGGTTGTAAAAGCTCATAATGAACAATTCATTTTCAATAACTTCAAACATAAAGCATTACACCTATCCCCCGTTTTACACGGTATTCGTTTTACACGTCTGCGATCTTACACGGTTTTTGAAAATAAAAAATTGTTTAACGAAATTTATTAATTTTGCATTTACACGAAATTATAAACACTAAACTATAATTTGCTTATATCTACAATAACATTTTCATTGTTTTACTGTCAAAATGCAACACTACAAAATCTATGTTACAGTTACGAATTCTTAGTAGTCTATGGTGGAAATAGATAAGATGGGAACTTCCCATTTTATGATGAAAACTAAACTGTGTGTATTATAAGCTAGTTTGTTTGAAATACCAAAACAAAGAGCATCATTGTTTTTAAACTTTGTATTTAATTAGTGTTTATATATAATTGATAGCGTAAATTTATTCAAGGTGAGCAAATAACAGAATTATTTTTTACAAAATCTATAATTTATAAAAATACTAGCTGTACCATGCGCGCGTTGCTACGCCTCCAACTAAAACAAATTTTAATAATTTTATTGATTTTGTTCATTAAAAAAAAATTGATTATGATTTTCGATTATGAACATTTATTGAAGTGCTGTCGGAAATTGGTAATACCAACTCATAAGCATTCGTCGGCTCATGCGCAACAACTTTGCTAAAGATCATAACATTATCAAATGCACAGTTTACGATTTAATTCATTTTTAGTAATTCTCAGAGGCTCCACCTGTCGGAAATTGGTCATACCAACTTAGAAACTTTCCCCGGCTCATGCGCAACAACTTTGCTAAAGGTCATAACATAATCAAATGCACAGTTTACGATTTAATTCATTTATAGTAATTCTCAGTAGCGCCACCCGTCGGAAATTGGTCATACAGCCTTCGTCGGCTCATGCGCAATAACTTTGCTAAAGATCATAACATAATCAAATGCACAGTTTACGATTTAATTCATTTTTAGTCATTTTCAGTGGCTCCACCTGTCGGAAATTGGTCATACCAACTTAGAAACCTTCCCCGGCTCATGCGCAACAACTTTGCTAAAGATCATGAAATGATCAAATACACAGTTTACGATTTATTTCATTTTTATTAATTTTCAGTGGCGCCACCTGTCGGAAATTGGTCATACCAACCTAGAAACCTTCCCCGGCTCATGCGCAACAACTTTGCTAAAGATCATAACATGATCAAATGCATAGTTTACGATTCTATAAGGTACATACAAACATACATTCATTTTTATATATGTATATAGAAGATGTTTGTTATTCATCATATTAAAAACTCACAAAAAGGGCTTTTTTATAGTGATTTTCGTTTAGCACGGTTTTTTCATATAAGAGTGAATTTTTCGAGTTGCACGGTTTTTTATGGAACCTATCTTCCGTGTAAAGCGGGGGATAGGTGTACTTTTCTTGAGAGCATCGTCCACGAACTCTATGGCACATTATTATCATTTTTCTAGTTACAGCATCGTTTCCGGTAATGTATTCAGCAGCCTAAGATGCATAATGACCTTTTCTTGCGTATAATGTTTTTAAACCTCATTTACCAGTAATTTCCTGCATAGAAATCTTTCCCTAATTGTTAATACTTCAAAAATAGTTTCATATGCTCCACTACTTCGTTTTGGCATTATACATTATACACCTCTAAGCCAATGACAAGAATTTTCTGTAGATTTGCGGTTTATAATTTTTAAATAAAATAAAATTTAATGCCTTTTATTTGATGTTGTTTATGTATTTAATTTAACAACACTCTGTAATTGCTAAAAGCGCGCTACCAATTTAAATCACGATCATACTTTCCAGTTCCCATGTACATACATATTTTCGTTCTGGCAATTTCTAGAACATACCGTTGATATCTTATTGTTATATGTTTCATTCAAACTTTCATGATCCCAACATGTATTCATTCCTTATTTCTTGTTTTATTCCACTTTCCTTCATATTTTAATTATATTGTAGATGATTAAAAACGGTAAAACTATTTATAGATGCTTAAACTTATTTGTATACATTTGTTTATATGTACATGTTTCAACAAAAAAAATATAGAAATAAAATATTTAATGTGAAACGTTTTTAAAAATATATATTTTTTTTTTTTTTTTTTTTTTTTTTTTTTTTTTTTGGATAGACCGAAGACAATTAATCACGTTCATCCAGTTTTAGAATTATTCCGCGATCGTCACTTAAATGTTTCACTTAATCTTTAAAAATATTTTTTTTTTGTTTTTGCTAATCAATTGTTTTTGTTGATCAAATGTCCATATATCATTAAGAGTAAATGCTCAAATACGAATAAATATATTTTAAATAGATTTTTAAAAGTTATTTTTAAAATAAAAGGTAATGAAGAATAGCAAAATTGGCTTTTTACTATGCTTTCCTGTTAATTAATTAAAACAAAAGTTTTCAGAAAATATCAGCATTTCGTTAGAATCATGCCAGATATAATGGCACCAAGTAAATGTATAAAATTATTTTTTATTCTTTTTTGCTTTCAAACAGTACAGTGGACGTTCGCTAGTACGAATTATATATTGTCAGGCCCTTTCGTAGTACCAAAAAATTCGTATTATTGAACAACGCATTTTTATGTTCCAATTCAAATAATTAACATAAAATATTTAGATTTTATTAATATATACATATATATATTTTTTTATAAAAAAAAATACATAACGAAACAAGATATACATACATACATATGTTGCAAATTAGCATAAGATCGGTACATCCATCGATTTCAACAATTACAGATTCCAAATAGGCATTTGCATTTTTTCATGACGACTTCACTGAGGAGGTATCTAAAGAAAAGGTATTGAATTCCTTTTTTTGCGAAATGGCAACAAAACTTTAAAACTGGGGGGTATTCTCTATTATACCTTGAAGGTTTACTGAGGAGAATACCGGACGTAGTCAATAATAATCTTTTGACCAACAACGAAATATAACGGGTTACACATTTTCGGATTCTAAGATAAAATTTAATAAAACACGCATAAAGCTACGATCTTGATCAAACTTTGCCATTATGTACGAAATATAATTTCATTTAAGTGATCATCTCTATATTAGTTCTAGCGGTCGATCATGTTAATATAGTTTTCGAGATATCGGGCCGTATTTCGTGAAATTTTACGAATGTGTGTTTTTATTTGTTTCAACAGGCCCACAAAAAAGTCCAACAGAGACAAATATCATGAAGTCAAAACTTGGAGTGGCTTGTGGCACCGTCCTGTTGAAACCACATAACATTCTGTTCATTATCTTTAATTGCAGGTCAAAAAAGTAAGATATTACACGACTATAGTGTGGACGATTAATACATTCAGTCTCTGTGAAGAATTGATATACATAAAAACATAATAAAAACTTCATTCATACGTAAATAAAACAAAAATTCTTATAACAAACCACCATTCGTACTATCGAATAGAAAAAATGTCCATCTATGTATTCGTACTATAGAGTAGTTAATGTAAAAATTTTGCCATTCGTATTATTGGAAATTCGTAATAAAGAGCGTTCGTACTACTGGACGTCCACTGTATTTAAGCTACACCATTTCCATTTATAGAATTCTTTACATTTTACAAATTCTTTTTTTTTTCAGCTCATACATCTTTCCAAAAATATTAATTCAACCATTAAATCTTACAGAATAAAATTCCTTTTATTTATTAACAAAAGAAAGCAAAGATTTAAATTGAATTTTTAATTTTTTTTTTTTTGTTCAAAATTAAAACGGAAGGAAGTGTACATAAGTTTTGACAACTAAATACGTGTCAAGAACAATTGAAACACAATTTGACTGCACAGTTTACAGTGCATTAATAATGTTGATGGGTTTTTAAAAAGAAGATGCCGCATCATTTATTTGCATAATAATGTCTATAATTTTTATATCGAAATAAACACACAGAATATTTATTTTTAAAACACGTTAAACAATGATAAGATTTTATTATGCTTGTAGCCTGTTAATAATAATAAATCATCTATCTGGTTGGTTGGTTGGTTGATTGCTTGCCTCACTGATAACAATTTAAAAAAATACTCTCTTTTTTATTTTCAATTGTCATAAACAGACGTCGGCACCAATGTCCCTCAGGGGAAGATTTTCTTCGGCTTTATATGTTCATATATGTTCTTTGCGCCAACGACTGGTCATAAACATCAATGAAATGTATTCTCTTGCGATATTTGCAAGTAAAACAAATTTTAATTGTTTACAAATGCTTTTAGAAATGAGTGTGAGATCAATGAGCATGAGAGAGAGAGAGAGAGAGAGAAAGTATGTATGAGAGAAACATCATACAAAAAACGTTTAATGACTTCAAACACAATTGATTATCGGTTTTAATTCAATATTACTAAATGCGGGGAAAACGATAAAACTAATAAAAGAAAGGGGCTGGTTGTATAGTAGAATATTTGAAAAAAAAAAAACTAAAAAGCGCAACCACAAACAGTATTACCACAGTTATGAATTGTTTGTAAACAAATTTCCACTAATTAATAAACCAATTCGTTTGATTCTTACAAGCATAAAAATTATGACAGTCCCATTCAACTACAGGATAAAAGGTTCCCCCACAACCAGGATATGTTAGGTTTCGAACCCTCCTTTAAAGCAGGGGTTACCAAAAATTTTTTGGTTGTGTATTAGTGAGTAAGAGAGAAAAAATAAGTTAAGAGCTTACAGTCATAGAAAAATGTTAGTAATATACCCTATTTTGATTTTCATTTCATCAACATACATAAAGTTATACATCTTTGATTTAATTATTAGGTAATGTTTTTTAAATATTTGTTGGGTACTAATTTTGGTTCATAAATTTCCTCGCCTACTAATAACCAACCTTTTAATTTTTCGAAAATATTGCTTTGTCTATAAAAAAAAATTGTTCTCTTTTCATATCATCTAAATTATTTACTTGACTATTCAATCAATCAATCAAAATGTGTTTTAAGAACATAAAAGACTTTGAATTTTAAAAAAAGGATTTTTTAACATAAAATATTTTTTGAGTGTAAACCTAAAAAAAAATATTATAGAATCCGCTGACATGTGTACTTGTCGCAGTCTGATCGACAACTAAATAAAAGAGCATAAGCAATATGTATGAATTCGCTCTGCACAATTGTCCTATGAAATGGTAATCCCTGCTTTAAAGACAAGATCCCACATAAACCAGCGTTTAGGTCAATTGTGATGACACAATTAATATCTAACCCACGGATTAAACATTCCTTAAAGATCACCAATATTAGTATTGAAGCTATATTTATACTACAGAGTTCAGTCAATGATGACAGAAAATGAGAGGCAAGGGCAGTGCACTGACCCATTATGTGGATCAATGTACCCCCTCTCCTCAGACGAACAGTTAAATATTTCATCGGCGACGACTTCCTTTCAGCAGGTTTCTAGAAAAAACTCTGCGAGTAAATAAAATTGCGATGAAAAGTTTCTCGAAAAGTCTGTCGTTTGGAGTCGATTTTAAACTGTAGGTCTCGCCACTTATGGATAAAAATAATACTGACTGAAGGACTTTAATGGCCAATTGAATAAGTATTACGTCACATTACAATAAATGCCGCCTTAGGAGAGCGACGTAACCAAAACTGAAAAGCTTGGCACAGAACAGGCAAAACTGACTGGCATTTCATGTAAATAATCCGTGTTTCGTTAGAAACCCCTTTGTGGAGTAGGCGTTTTGTATGTTTTATTTTAAATATTTTATACTAAATTGTTTACTAATAAAATAATCTTTTGCAGAGTAATAAACAATAAAAATAATCAAAACGGCAACACTGACTACAAACCAAACTCTTCGTTTGTTTATTATTAAGAGAGAGAACACAACTAAATGACGATCGTAAGTAAATACCAAGAGCGTATAAACGATACGTTTGTATGGGGTATCAGCTGCTGGCGTAACTATAGAGTAAATATAGAGAGTGTATCACTGCTATGTATATGTATATGAACGTGTGGAGCTGCTGGCGCTTCTGCTTTAAAGTTTAAGCAAAACTCGCTGTTATAAACGCAAACCAGTTAGTCGTACTGCTACAAGCGATTGTTTAACACACCAAAATCACTGTAAATATTGAAAAAAAGAAAACAAACCGCAAAAAACATAAAATTGTATTAAGAAAAAAACGCCCAGTTAAATATATTTTATTGCATAAAAAACAAGTTTCATGTAAAGCAGCTAGAACACGTAATTGTAAAAAAAAAAAATTATTACAAAAAAAAAAGTGAAGACCTATATTAAAGCAAAACAACTAAAAAGTGACTTAAAAAATGTACATGCATACATACAGAAATGAAAACAAATTTATGTTATAAAGCAGTGTTTTTAAACCGGTTCTAATATTATTATTATTTTTTTATTTAATAATAAAGATATTAAATAAAATAATTTATGTTTAAATAATAATAAAAAATCAAAAACAACAATATGTTTTAACATAATACATAGAAAAAAAGTGTATATGCTAAATAAAAGCTTTTATTGAAAAAATAAAGTGAGAAAGCAAAAAAAGAAAAAACGCCTGCAGTACTTAAATTTTGTTAAGCAGTTTTTACTTAAATTTACTACAAACAAAAAATAAAAAGAAAATTAATTTGAATTTATAATACAAAAAAGTATGACTTCAACTATATTACAACCACCAACTGCAACAACAACAACATCAACAAAAGAAGCAACAACAATGGGTTGGTCTCATGATAAATTAAGATTTTCATGTGTAGACAACATTGGCTTAAAACAATTATGGAAACTAATTGCATTGGATACAAATGCAACAACAACAACAACAACTACGACGTCAACAACACCACCACAACCACAAACACAATCATCCACACCAACGTCAAACACAACATTGCCAACCTCAAATACAAAAGTAACATCAAATTGTACTACAAAACACAACAACAACACAAATAATAATCATTGCGATAAGAATAACAGAAATCATAACAACAATAACAATGAGGTAAGTGTGTGAAGTGTGTACGATAAAATCAAATAAGATTACATATATTTAAATGTGTACGTACATATGTATGTATGTATGTAGTAAAAGTAGGGTCATTGTAAAAAAAAGGAGAGTAATGTTTAGAAGTAATATTTTTTTATTAGAATTAATTTTAATTTTTAAATAAAATAGAATAACACAAATTTTAAGACATTGATCAAATTGCTTTGAAGCTTTTTTTTATTAAAAATTATCAGCTTTTTTTTTAAATACAAAATTTACGAAAATGTGGCTCCACACACATACAACAGTTAGAGCTTTCGTGTGAAATTGAAATTATTTTAGAAAACGTTCTTACATGTTGTTCATATTAAATCACTATTGAAATACACGGTTTGAAAATACTCGTACAATAGATTTAATAGATTTATTCAATGTAACATGAACACTTATTTTTTCTATATTTTCGTTTTTTTTTTTTTATAAAAATTATGTGCTTTCTAGACTTTTCATACAAAATTATCATGCAAACATTGTTCAAAATCTTTACGTATTTATTTTAATTTTTTTTCTGTACTTTTTCTACCCTAAACTTGTTAATTTTCAAAGTATACATAAATTTAAACACAAAATAAAAAAAATTACAAAAAAAAAAGAAAGAAAAAACGTGACTTGCGTCACCAACTTACACAGTAATATAGGCAGACAGACAGACTAAATGGCTTACGTACGAACATAAGTTATGTATATGGCAACATGATTTCTATAAAATGATTTAGTCATACAATTTACTCATACCGAAATGTTTGTTGATCGATACAATTATAGAAATACCATCGCATCATAAATTATGTAAAACGCTTCATCTTCACACATACACAACGTATACAAACAAACAAACACACCCATTATCTGGAACAATACAAACAATAGCAATAACACTTTCTTTAAAAAGAGCAAAAGGCGTCAAAAAAAAAAAAAATATGGAGAGTGAAAGATATCAAATAAACACGGATATCCGTTGCATACCATAGACATGAGTAAGCAAATGTATGGATCGTAATGGTTAGTCTTTTTTTTAAAGGTGAATAAGTTGATTGAATTAATCACCAAGTAATTAAGTTAAGCCAAGCTTAAGCTTATTATTACTTCAACACCATTCACCATTTTAAAACAAAAAAAAAACAAAAAACATTTTCTCACATGCCATTAACAGACAATTGACGTCACAAATGTGCCAGAAACCAAGTGTTACTACTAGTGAAGACCGAAATAAATAGAAAATAAAATTTAAAAAAAAAACAAAAAAATACTGTGACTAAAAACTATTTAATTTTTTTTTGCATGGAAACCATAATTAACTTAAGCAAAATAAATCAAGACTTTCGAATTTCTCAAATATCTAAACAAGAAGAAGAATGAAATTTACTTTTAAACCGTTAACAAGGCATTGTAGTGTATTGTACTTTATTAAGCACGTGAAAGTAACGGCACGTAATTCGTAACTACATATACACAGAGTATATCATTTAAATTAGTTATTAGCATTTAAGTACATACATATATCTAACACAAACAAATTAAATAAAAACTAAATTATAAAAAGAACAACAACAACCCGCTAAGCTGTTTGCTTTGTACTGTATTGACATGTGAAAGATTCATTGCACTCTAGCAGCAGTAACAAACAAATCTCTAAAGTTAGTTAACATAGCTTAAAAATGTTTAACTGGCATCAACTACAATTTAAATGTATATTTAATAGATTATTTAAATTACATCTTATTAACTTTTAATGACATTTTGTTTTTCTCCTTCTTTTTTTTTTTACTTTTTCATTGACATGAATGTCAGTCAATTAAAATTGAAAAATCAAAGCCACGTGTAAAACATTTTAACTAACAATTCATTAAAAAAAAGAACCAAGTTTAAAAATAACTTTTTTTTTGTGGCAATTTGTTTATTTATGCAAGTATTAATAGCTATTTATGTATTTTTAATTGCCTTTTAAGGTAATTAGCTTTCGTTTCAAATTAATTAAAAATTTTGTTTTGTTTTTTTTTTTTTTTTTCAATGTTTAGAAATAGGTTCTGAAATATTTTTTTTAATGTTATCATATTGTACATACAAATACATGCATGGCGCTATATGTTTATATTCATTCGTTGCCAATTGTATTAAAATTCTTTTGATATATAAATTGTTAAAAGAAAAAGAATACAATAACAATACATATTTACTATAATACTTATTGTTTTATTTTTTGGTTTTGTTTTTTTATTATTATTCAGTTTTTAATAAAAGATAAGAATAATAATAATTTTAAGAGCGTTGTGTTTAATTTCATCTTTTTTGTTTATAATTTAAAATCACGTATATTCCCGTGTACAATGACTTCCTAAAACGAGACCCTGAATAATTAGAGCTATTGTTCTTTATAAAATGAAATAAAAAAAAAATAAAAAAAATTCACGCACAATATAAATTTAAAATCTAAATGAGTTACGTGTTTATCAAGTGTAATATGGTATTAATTATTTTGATTTTTAAACAATAAAAAAGAAAATCTAAAACAATAATTAAAATCTTGTTTTAATTTATATTTAGAATAGGTTGGCAACTCATATTCACATCATGTTTATATTAAAAGTACGTTTAATTTTAATGTTTAAATATATGTACGTTTTACACCGGTTTTAATAATTACAATTTTGAATTCATTTAACCTAATTACAAAATATTTTATTCTGTTGTTTATTCTATAATTACACATGCTAAGCAAGCTACACAAATAATAAAAAAGTTGTAAAATTTTTAACGATTTGTACTTGTTATAAATATTTAAGATTTCATTAAGCTTTAACAATAATATTTGTAATTAAAAAATTTAAAAGTTGTTAACTTTACACTTCATATCTTTTTTTTTTTTTTTACAAAATATAAATTAAATAATACGTATATTGTGTAAAAATTTAATATTAATCCAAAGAATATAATTCAATAATTAAGATGTTTTTCTATTAATGAAATATTTAAATTTAAATTTTATCTGTGGGCTTTGTTTAAATATGAAACTAATATCATTATTCATATTAAGTTTTTAAGCCAGTTCAATAACCTCAAAGGTTGTATTTAAATAAATTTATTAAGAATCCATTTTTATTTACAAATTGTCTAACAGAAAACACGATTTCTATTTTCATTAATTCTTTAATAAATTGTTATTTATTTATTTTTTTTCATTAAAAATCAATTATTTCCGGCATAAATACTTTACTTCAAAAATCGTTATTTATTTTCAACAATTATTCAAATAAATCCCACGCCAAATAAATAAATTGAAATAAAACAAGTTCAAGTTAAAGCCAAGGATAATTGTTATCTGAACACCTTACTACACTTCTATGTTTAAGAGTCAAGGTCGGGTTAGCACAATTATGATTCAAAAAAACAAAACAAAAAAATCTAAAGAACAAAGTCTTAATTTTTTATTTTGTCATTATGTATTATTAAAATGAATATGTATTCATTTTATTTATAAGTCTCGAAAAACTGGGAATCTCTTTATTTATTTTGAAGATTTTGTTTTTTTTTTTTTGCTTTTTAATGAACAGTCACAGTCTTCTTTATTTAATTTTTTAAGTCATGGTTACTTTTTGTGTGTGTAATGTGTTCTTTTTTTTTTTTTTTTGTTAATTTTTATTAAAGTTTTTTTTTACAACGTAAGCGGTTTTACAAGGTTTTATTGTTTATTGTGGTCTATCTCATTTTTTAAATCTTTTACTTCATACATTTATATACACACACGTCTTATGATACGTATGTATGTCTAGAGATCTAGAACTTTATTATTTTGTAGTTCATTGAATTCAAGGTTGTAAATATAAGCAGCAGATGAAATACTAGTTTTTTTTTTTTTTTGTTCTATAAAAAAAAAGTAAAATAAATATAAATAACAGACATAACTTTAAAACACATTAATTAGCAACTGTGTCTGTTTACATTTTATGCTCTACAGCTTCTGCTTTAATAGCATAACTGTAAATCATTCAATCACTCTCCTTTGCCTTACAGATATAATTTCACACCACCAAATAAATAAATTGAAATAAAACATGTTCAAGTTAAAGCGAAGGATAATTGTTATCTGAACACCTTACTACACTTCTATGTTTAAGAGTCAAGGTCGGGTTTTTTAGTTAGAAATTATAACCTAAAAAAGTAAAATAGTGTTGGCAACTTAATAAAAAAAAGTTTATTAAACATTAATTAGGATTTATTTAAAAATTTAAACAGATAACTATAATTTCTAGAATAAAAATGGCTTAGAAAATTGATACAATATAAAAAATTATTTTTTTAAAAAATATAAAATTATTTACTTTTAATATATTGCCTTCATTGTTTTGCCTTCATTGCAAATTGATTTGAAGTGATTTTAAATCAAAGTTTATATTTTATTTATTATTTATGACTAATTTAAAAGAATTCATAAAATTTTCAACTAATTAGTGTTAAAAAAAAATGAAATATATACTCAAGAATGTTTTTATTGTTTTTCAAAACTCATATTTAATTCAATTCCTTATAGAAATAGCTACAGGTGTTTTAATTGTAACAAAATAACTTAATATTTATTACAGCAACCACCACAATAAATCTATATGAAATAAATGTGACGTCAATATTTAATAAAAATTCTATCAATAATAGTAGTTTAAATCAAAAGAAAACTGTGAGTGAATAAAATCAGATTTATTGCACAATTATTTTATTTTACTTTTTTTGTGTTTTTTACTTTTTATTAATTGTTGCCTACATATAGTTTAAAATTGTTTAAATGGTTTTATAACCACTTAAGGTTTATAAAAGTAGAGAAAATATCTTCTTTTTTATTTTATGAAAAACAGAAAATCTTTAATTGAATCTGTATTCGGTTTTAAATGTGTTTTAATTAATTTTCTGTATAACCCCTCATATAATGACTTTTAAAAAAAAACGAAAAGATTTCATGGTAAATATTGTTTTATACACAGTTTTATCGTTTATAAACAAATATTGCTTAAAATAAGGTCTTGTATGTATTTAAATTTATCAAATATTAAATAAAGATTATGATAATAAACCAACAAAGAAGATAAAAAGCCATAATGATGATAGTACATGCGGAGTAAAATAGGCATCAGTTTAGAAATACGTTGTCACTTACATGTATTGTTGAGATGACAGTAACAAAATATTATGAAACAAAACACAACGGTAAATATTTATTTAAGATAAAACATTATATGGCATATAAGACTACCGTTAATAAAACAAAGTTTAAAACTTTTAAAAAGGTATAGTTGAGTAGAGAAAATCATGTCAATAAAAACTTTGCAAATTTGACTGAATACCTACATAACTCTACTAATAAAGCCTTTAAAAATTTCATGAAATAATTTTCTATACGCCATAGACATATGAAAATATGTTTATTTAAAGCTGAACTTAAAATGTTGAATGTTTGAAAATGATTCATTCTCTTCAAAGCTTTGTGTATGTAGAACGACCTATTAAAATGTTGACTTTTACCTGTGACTGTTTTAGTTTTTAAAATGCGCAATAATTATTAGCTAACTTTTGTTTTTTTTTTTTTCTATTTATATATAAATAAACTATACAAATTTATTATTGAAATATTTATAAATCATAGCACAAGCTAAAGAAACATCAAGCCAAGGCAGCTCTGCACTACACTATACAGTTTTAATTAGTGGTAATAAAATATCCATAAAAAAATCTTTAGAGACATTGACTTTAGATATTAATTTTTTTTTCTCTATTTTTTGCAATTGTAAAAAAAAGCCACCCACAAATAATTTTTTCTTTAGAAATCTGTCGCATGAACAATAGTAGCTTACTGAAACCAAGCAGGTTTTGGCCATAAAAAAGTAATAACTTTTAAAATATTAATGAAATAATAAAGAAAAACAATATGAATAATAATTTTTAATTTAGATATGATCTCAAATTAAAATATTAATAATAATTTTTTTTCTTATTTGTTAGTTCATTCTAGTCTTCTTTCTAACACCCTATCAGTTATACCATCCATAGACAACGTTGCCAACTTAATAAAAGAATCGAGTGTTATTTTTAAACTTGTTTTCAAAAGATTTATCGAGTATTTATGTAAATCTTCTATTATTTTTGTAATTTTTTCTCTTTTTTTATTATAAATTCTTACACGTTTGAAATGTTAGGAAACCAGTCGTCGCCTGTTTAAACGTTTACTGTAATTGTAATAAGCTCGTCTTAATAAAAGCTGAAGTGAATTTTTAATTCCCATTAGAAAATCTTGGAAAAAAATAACACTTAATCATTGAATATAAAATTTCATAGATTTTCAAAGCAAAAAAAAAAAAAAGATGAGAGTTAGGAAAAAATTAACATATAAATGTTAATGTCATATGCTACATATAACAGATATATAACAAAAATGTAAAATACAATTTAAATAAAATAAGGTTATTAAAAGGAAGGAAACTTATTTTAAATACAACGAAAAATAATTAAAGTGTTGCCAATTGTAACTAATAATTTCAAATATATATACATATTAGCTTTTTTTTAGAATGTAGTTACAGCTTGTTATTTTATACATACATATAATAACTACAAAAAATTGTATTATTGTACATTTGGATGAATAAATAAATAACCGGAAATCTTTTATTTATATAAGTACATATAATATTGTAATTACTGTCAAATTGACGTAAAAAATGTAACTTTTTATGGCTAATAAAACGTAAGGGCTAGTTTCACAGTTGTTTATAAAATTACAAGCTCTAATACTTAACTTTTTAACTTTTAAATCAAGGAACTAAAAGTTCAGTTTCTATCGCTGTAGGGTGAAAGGGTTTAAAAAAAAAACCAAAAACAAATATAAAATGACAATAAATATTATAATTCTTTATGCGATTTTATTTTTTTAAGCCAAAAATTTATGCAAGTGACGTCAAAAAACCCCAGCAGTATTACTAATATGTATACACCATAATTTTGAGACCAGTTTTTAGCCAAAAACAGAAAGAAAAAAAGAAAACAATAAAAAAAAACTACGTCAATTTTGTATAAATTTAAAATCTACTTATAGAAATTCATTAAAAAATGTATGTAAAAAGAGAAATCTTTTAAATCCTTTAATTATTTTTTATACCAAATGTTAACTTTAAATTTATTTTGTACACATAACCATTTTGTTAAAAAAATGAACAGTATAACATAAAAGAAGTACAAAAAAAAAGTGTTTGTGTTCAGTTTAAGTTCACACATTAAGGTCAGTATTGACGTCACTAAAATACAGTAATAATATTTTTTTGAAAAAACAATAACAAAATATGTATGTATATACATTGAAAATTATAACAATAAAATGTATTGAAACATACAAAACAAAAGCCGTAAATTGCAAATTTACATTATTTATATATTTGTAATAAACAACACCGTATAACAAAGAAATAAAGACAATAAGATATACTAATTAAAGCTTTTGGCAACTCTTTATAACATATTATAACAGTTCTCAAACACTCACATTGATTGTGTATTCATAAACAACAATAAATCCTTTCTTAACATTCCTGCAACAAGATGATCAATCAAATGTAAAAAAAAAAAACGTTTTGCAACACTTGTCGTATACTATATTCATACTTATTATTATTATATGTAGCATAACAAAAATAATAGTCAACAAGTCTTCAATGCATTGCAATCCAATGTGGTTTGAAAGTGATAATGTTAGCTAATCTAATGCGGTTATAAATTTTAAAATAATTAAAGCTTGGTTTGTACATGATTTCTTTTGTTTCTGTTGTTTTTCATTTTTAAGTACATTTTTATCATTTCAATTTATTTAAACAACCAAAAAAATGTTATAAATTAAATTTAAACTGTTTTAATGATAACAAAACAATCAAAAAGTTTTTGTTTTTTTTTTTTTTTTTAATCGTGAACGTGATAACGTCGTTGTCACTCAAAAGCATTTCATTTTTAATTTAGTAAATTAAAAAAAAAAAATATTTATATTCGTGTATGTTTTTTTTATAAGAAAAAGGTTATTAAATTTAAAATACTAAAATAATATTTCAGTATTATATTAAAATTTATCTGGTTAAGTTGTAAAAATTAAGAAATTTAATTCAAATGAATATTAAAGTAATTATTTGTGTATTTGCAAACTGTATTCATTAATTTGTATAGCTTCTTCAAGAAAACATATAACCTATAATGAATCAGTTAAATTAAATCAGTATTAAACAACATGTCTTCATTTATTTATCTTTGCAGAATATCTCATATGAAAATTGTGAAAATATAACAGATTTCTTGGGTCAACGTGATTTTGATGCACCCAGTCGCATGTCTTTGCTAAAATTTCTTGCTATTGTAAGTACTTGCAGATTACTTAAAACAATATTATTTATTGTTATTATTATGTATTATTCTTACGTTTAAGTGCAAATTAAAAATTACAATATTAACAAACAATTATATTAAAATAAACATTAAGAAAGAAAAGAAAAAAAAAAAAAAAATAACGAAAAATTCCATAAAATTTTCCATGAATGGAATATTTTCACTGGTCTTTAAGCAGACAGGAAGACAACAAACCCGAAAACAAAAAAAAATTATACAAAATAAATAAAACGGTGTTATGTTATTTGCTTGCCATTTTTATAAAAATGATTTAAATTTGCTTATTAAAAAAGAAAATAAAAAAAAAAAAAACTTTATAACGCCTAGGGTTCACTAAAACAAGGTGCTATTTAACAGCATTTAATTTTCTCATTAGAGCCAAGTATATTTATATAAATAAGGCTTAAAAATAGTTTTCTCCACTTAAAAGTCGAGAAGAAAATCTTTAAAATAACTGTGAAAGCTTTTTTACCTAAGTCCATATACATATTAAGTGAAGAAAATGTTTAATTTTCCACATAAACAATATATGTATATATATTTCTTTAAATTAAAATGTAATAAAAAAATGTTTATATTTTGTTTTAATTAAACTAACTCATTAAAAGAAAAAAAATCTTATTTTTTTCAAAACTGATAATAAAAATATACTTCTTATTAAACATAAGCTGATGCAATTTCATCAATTTTAAAGAATATCATCTCGTGTTTCTTTGCGCGTAACAATAAAAAAAAGTGAATTTCTTGTTACTGGCCTATTTGAAACCGAAAATAAAACAGCCACACCTTATCTTTTAAATACCATTCCAGTCAAGTAACCCAAACAATTTGCGTCATCATAAACACTTTTTATTGTAATTACAAAGTCCCCTTTTTTAATCACACTATTATTACATATTCTTTTTATTTAATTTAATAAACAAATTCATATTAAAAGCGAATTGGACATGCATTACCTAGCATAACAAAATAATGAAAATAAATTATTAAAAAAAATATAAAAATTAAATAATAACTAGTCTAACAGTAATTAGAAATTAGACACACCCTCTTTATAAAATTTGTTATTATTTATTATCATTTTTAATAAAAAAAAAAAGAAAAACTTTTGTTATACCTAGAAAGGGTAGCAAACGGCATGGAAAATTTTTTTTTTGTTAAAAATAAAGCGGAAACAAAAACCGTTTAAAAATAACAAAAAACAATAATCGTTTTGTTTCTTTTATAATTGTTCACAACCACCTTATTTATAGACAATCGAAATTCTTTTTAAATTAATAACTCATTTTAAAATACTATTCATTCAACCGCCTATAAAGATAAATCAAGTCTGACGTTTCGATTTACATAAATTATACGAAAATAACTTAATATGATTAATAATAAATCAGCATAAAATATTAAAACTAAAACTAGGACCAAAAATAAAACTGATTTTTCGTTTTGTATCATAAAAACCAATTAATTAGTTTCAACAACATACGTGTGTCTAATAGGTATTTAGCTTTTGGCCATAAAAAATTATTTCAAATGTTCAGCTTTTTGCCGTCTGGCCTTTTATTTACTTTTACACCCATTTGATGGACTTATCAATAGATAATATAGTTTCTTTTTAAGTCTTCTGTTCCTATCTAAAGCAATGGAATTTTTTTCATCGTTTTCCCCCCCCCCCCCCTTTAAGAACATTTCTTTCGAAACACTATAATTGTTTGTTCGTATTTATATTCGTTTTTCTTTAAATAATAAACAAAATTAATATTTAATTTGGCTTATTACTAATTAAATATTCCTTCTCTTTTTTATTTATTTACAGAATGCTTTGGAATTAAGTGCCCCAGCAACACCGGTGCTATTACAGCAGCAACAGCAACATCAAAACAACAATAATAATAATAAACAACCGTTAGGCTGGTTACAACTTTCCGGTCATCCCGAAAGCATAGTACCCTGTTCCAGTGGTGTGGTTCGTAAACGTGTAGCTACTTTCTCCGATTACGAGGTATTGGCATATCAACAGTTGTCTCGGGAGCCCCAGACCAGCAAAATAGTACCTGAATTTTATGGTTGCGTACAATTAGAGTCCGGAGAAATGTTTATTGAATTGCAAGATCTGCTCAAGGGCTTTAAGGATCCCTGTGTAATGGATATTAAAATGGGTTGCCGTACTTTCCTTGAATCCGAAGTAGGCAATAAAACTCTGAGATCCGATCTTTATCAGAAAATGATAAAAGTTGATCCTTCAGCACCCACCGCCGAAGAACATCAACAGCAGGCCATCACCAAGCTGCGTTATATGCTGTTTCGTGAAGCCATGTCCTCCTCTCAAACAAAAGGTTTTCGCATTGAAGCCTTAAGGCTTAAAAGTAAGCCACCCATGAAAGATTTAAAAACCGTACGCACCAATGATCAAATTGCCCAAACCATTGAAGAATTTGTCAGCGCTAAGAAAAGCATACAAAAGGATTTAATCAAACGTTTGAAACACATGCGTTCGGTTATGGAAAAATCGCCATTCTTTCAAACCCACGAAATAGTGGGCTCTAGTATTTTCATTGTATACGATGACTGTAAGGTGGGTTGCTGGTTAATAGACTTTGCCAAGTCAAGACCTTTAGGCGATAACATGACAGTCAATCATCGATCAGACTGGCTGCCCGGCAATCGTGAAGAAGGTTTACTCAAAGGCATGGATGAGCTTATACACTCATTTGAATCGGTTTACAACAAACAATATTCGAGTACCCGAAAATTTTTGCAAATCTAAAAAATTATTATTTTGGAATTTCCCTTAAAGAAAAATCTCCTAAAGACTGATTACATTTTTGTAAATGCTTTGTATTAAGTATCATCCATCTCTACCAAACACATTATATCATTTATACATTATTTAAGTCTACATACTTAAAAAGAATTTTTTTTATAATTCTCTTAATTATTTTCCATATTGGAAAACCTGTTTGTAGTTAATTGAAAGACTTTTTTTTTTTATTTAAATATTGTATTTTTTGCTCGTTTTGTTTATCGAAATGTAAATGGAATTTAAAACAAACATTTAATTTTCATCATCATATTCTGCACATTTCCAAAAGTATTGTATTTCATAATTAATAACAATAAAATAAAAACTGTAGAAGAAAAAATTAAAATCTATAATTAAACAACTATTAATTTATTGTTACCGCGTTTGTAATGTAAATATTAAACTTATTCGAAAACTCCCCTCACTTACTTAATTATCGTGTTAAGTTTTAGTTAATAATTATTAGAATTTAAGAACCATCCTGCTTGCTTATCCCCCAAAAAATTTAATATTATATATTTAAATACAAATGTATACTGTGTAATTAGAAAGAAAAAGAAAAATGAAATGAAATGAAAAAATATAGAATATATTATATACTTAAATACAAACTTATTTTGTTTAAAGAAAACTTGTTTGTTTTATTATTTTTATTGAATTTTATACGACCATTTTGAGATTTTTGAAATTAATGTTTGCATATTAAAAAGACATATACACACATGGGTTTTTACAAAGGCTACAATTATCGAAATCCTACAATTACCGCCTATACATACATACGTCCCCAATTATAAAACCATGGCTTTTGAAATTAAAGATATAGTAGACGAGGAGACACTTGAACTTGGACCAGAAACGATCCATTGTAGTTACCTTTGTTAGCATTTAGCCAGCAGTGATCAACAGCATTTGTTTCTTATGTTAACTAATATGGAAATTGTGACGAAAATGCACAATACGAATGAGGTATTTTCATCTGACGTATAGAAAGGGATCGTATGTAGATAGGTAAAACAGATGGACACACTTAGGCCACGTAAGGTACCACATTCTTTCATTTCCCCTTGTCCTGTAAACATTTAGAACTTCTAATGAACCAATTTAGGCTCAAAGTGAACTTCTTAGACAGAACAGAGAGAGCGACACTTAGACCAGGCACTTACAATGTAAAAAGATTCAAATATTCCACAGTTGCTAAAGGGTGATTTTTTAGCTATTATCTTTTTGGCAACACTGGTTTAAACAGCTCACGCACGTGTTTCGTGTTTTGTTTCACTGTCAAACATCTTCAGTTTGGTCTATAATTTAACCATGAATCGTCTTACAAACGAACAACGCTTGCAAATCATTGAATTTGGCATCATTGGATCGTACTTCTTCAAAGATGCTGCGAATCGTAACGTAACTGTGAATGAGCCAATTCACATTAGCACATTTTTTAGTCGCACAATTTTTGTTCTCTTCAATTCACACGAGATGAATATTAGTTTGGCCAGTGTTCGAAAAAATACTCTAAAGTACGCAACGTTTATATACTGTACTGAATGTCATGGGTAAAGAACACAAACACATTCACTACAATGAGAGCGAAACTTTTCGTTTCTTTTTTAATGTTTGTGAACATGTACGCAAACTCTAACATAACGTACTGAACAGAGTTCACAAACACTATTTTTTAGTGTTTGTGTACAAAGTACACTAAAAAGATCAGTACACAACGAAAAAAATTGGGTTTTAGTGATCTTTTTTTGAGTACACTAACATTTTTAGTGTACGCGAGAGCTCATTCGGTATTTTTAGAGATCGCGTTGTCGTTTTTGATGCCATTTATTATTCTGTAGGAATAATAGACATATTTCGCTTACGAATACAAATAAAAACTGGCCATTTTACTTTCTCTCTCTCTCTCTCTCTTATTCAATGAGAATATAAACTCTCGCGTACACTAAAAATGTTAGTGTACTCAAAAAAGATCACTAAAACCCAATTTTTTTCGTTGTGTACTGATCTTTTTAGTGTACTTTGTACACGAACACTAAAAAATAGTGTTTGTGTACTCTGTTCAGTACGTTATGTTAGAGTTTGTGTTCATTTGTTGTGTACATGTTGTGTACGTAATGTGTTTGCGTACGAGTTCGCAAACACTTAAATGAAAGTTAAAAGTATTTTATCAGTTACGTACACAATGGTTAGTGTACAGTATTTTTTCGAACACTGAGTTTGGCAGCAATGTATACGTATACCCAGCTTTGTATGTATTAGTGCTTTTTGCATTCATTTGATGTTTTAAAAATGTGCATGTATTAGTTTTGTGCTGGTGATGCGGGGTTGTAGCTGGTGGAAACTTTACGCCACCGAAAAACCATTCTCTTCACCCCTCTTGCCTATAAACTGTCATTTTACGCCAGCACAAATGTTCTAATGTGAATTGGCTCAATGGTGAGCGCTACCGTGAGATGATATCCAACTTTTTTTTGCCCAAAATGCAAGAGCTTGACTTGCACGACATGTGGTTTCAACAAGACGGTGCCGCATGCCACACAGCACACGTAACAATGGACTTATTGAGAGGCGAGTTCGGTGATCATTTTATTTCACGTTCGGGACCGGTCAATTGGCCGCCTAGATCGTGCGATTTAACTATTTTTTGTGGGGCTATGTTAAAGCTCATGTCTATACAGACAAGCCCGCTTCAATTGACGCATTTGAAGACAACATTGAAGCATTTATTCGTGAGATACCGGCCGAAATGTTGGAAAGAGTATGCCAAAATTGGACTAAGTGGATGGACCATTCGAGGCGCATTCGCGGTCAACATTTGCATGAAATAATCTTCAAACATTAAATTATATGGACCGTACTATCGATTCAAATAAAGATTTCATGCATTTTTCTAAACTTTATGTGTTTTTTTTTAAATTTTCCTATAGCTCTAAAAAATCACCCCTTACTTTCTCTTTCCTCTATTTTACTTCTTTCAATGATTTGTACAATGAGACGAATATAAAAAACCAAGCTCTTCAGTTACACAAACAACACAATTTTTACATAAGTTTTACGTTACGTATGATTGACTTTTATTTGCCAATAAAAAGCGACCACCTAAACGTATGAGCACTATCTATAATGAATTAATAAAAATAATATTTTTACTACATACATGGTACGTATGTAAGTAAAATAAAAAGTCAGTTCATGTAATGACATACATTTTATAAAAATATGTGTCTTTAAGAAAATTTTAAATTTTCGATAAACATAAAAAGAAATGTAATTTTTCTTTATCTTGCAACGCATAAAAAAATAACACAGAAACTATTTTAAAATAACAACAGAAAAATCAGGAAATAAGACTGAAAGAACAACAAGAAAACATTCGAGATAAAATAACGAAAGAAACTGCAACAAAACAAAAACAAATTTTTCAAATGCTTTTCAAGTCATTTCTTTACTAATGGGCGGCAGACTGGCTACCCCAATAGAGTCATAAAACATATAAAAAGAGCGAAATCAGAACCAGATTAATAGAGAGAAGTGTAGAGCATACGTCATTACCACATCATGAACCATCTGAAATGACAGCAACAACAAAGTCATCACAAGCATATCAAACATAATATTAAATGACTACACACAGCCGGCATAATTATTATGCAAAAAAAAAGAAACCAAATTTGCAAAATAATTTTCTAACCTCGAGAGCGAACGAAAAAAGAAAACATAATGCCGGAAATAGATGAATTTAAAGACTTAATAGTAAGTGATAAAAGCAATTGCAGTTGAACTAATTAAAGAAAAAAACAAATGTTTTTTTTGTTTTTAGTCTGTGATTATTACAGTTTTAAATGGTGACCAATGGATTGACAATTGTTTAGAATCGATTGTTAAGCAAACAATTGTACAATCGCTAATACAGAAAAGCGACGAGCAATGTCAAAATGAGGCGCAGAATCCATTTTTGACAACCATGACCCACACACTAAACACCACACAAACCCTTACAGCAACAAGTCAATTAAACAAAGTGTTTGTCAAACCTGAAGCAAGACCAGTTCAAATAGAGGTTTGTGTCTTTGATGACTGCAGTTGCGACAATACGCTTAAAATACTAAACAAATGGCAAACACGCTCAAAAGAGCTCTATAATATTGAAATGAGAATAATTGAAAACTCTACAGGAAAATCGAAAGGAGGTCAGTTATTATTCAAATGGGTTTAATAGTATTAAAAACAATTTCCGTTTTAGTTGGTTATGGACGCAATAGAGCCATAGAGGCTGCCAAAGGCAACTATTTATGTTTCCAGGATATAGACGATGAAATGCTACCAGAAAGAATATCACAGCAATATAATTTAGCCCAAAAATTCCAAAATGCGGTAATTAAACTTAATTCAAAACCTATCTGTTGTAATGAAAACGAAAGCAAATTTTTTTTTGTAAACATTTTCAGATAATTGGTTCAAAATTTATACGCATACCCAGCCATTCAACGTGTCGTTTTACGAAATGGGCTAATGAACTGCATACCGACAAGTTAATGCTGCAAATTTACACCTCAAACGGTCCTACAATCATAATGCCCACATGGTTGTGTCATCGTCAAGTTTATGATCAAATAAAAGGCGGTTTTTCGGAGGAAGGCAAAGGTTGTCCAGAGGATTTGATATTCTTCTATAGCCACTTGGATAATAAAGGCCTTATAAAGCGTGTAGAAGAATGCTTACTCAAATATCGTTATCATACAGAGGCTACTACATTTACAGTACAAGCTAAAACCATATGGCATATAAGACTTAAGCATTTGCTAGACAATGTGCTTAGAAAACTACCCTGGTCTAATGGTTTTTCCATTTGGAATGCTGGCAAACAGGGTAGAAAATTCTTTAGAGATTTACCCGAAAAAGAAAAGAACAATGTTAAAGCCTTCTGCGATGTAGACAAAAGTAAGTTTACATTATAAAATATAAAATACTTGAAAAAATTTAAATGTTCTTTTTATTGCAGATAAAATTAATAAATTGTATAAATACTATGATGGACAATTACGGCAAACCACATACTCGATACCAATAGTACATTTTTCTGAAGTTCAGCCACCCGTAGTAATATGCATGAAACTTGATTTAACTAATGGGGATTTTGAAATGAATTTACAAAGTTTAAATTTTATCGAAGACAAGGACTATGTATTATTTACTTAAATATGAAGAATATCTTTTAAATTATTTTGTTTCGTATTGTAAAAAAATTCATATAATTTTTAGAAAAACGTAGTGATACTTTTAGTATGTATATCGAATTCAGCAACAAAACAACTTATTAAAAACAGTACATTTAATATTCCTTTTTTTTTTGTAATAAAATACATGATTTTAATTTAAACTAATCAATTAAATGATTTAAAATGTGATGAAAGTATTATAAAATATCTTACCCGTTTGAATAGATGTTTGTTAGTACGTTGACACGCAATTAGCCTGCTCAATAAGTCTTTCATGTGTGAAATTTTGATATTGTGTTAATTTTTTAGTCAATTTAATCTCCATAAATGAAATAAGTGTTTTCATATAGCCTTTAAGAGTTTTCTTTATTAAAAAATCCTTGCACTGGACAATATTGGTAGTACTATTAAAAACCAATTTCAGCTGTGTTACGACAAATTATTGGTGAAACTACGATGATATAAAATAATATATAAATTTTTCTCATAGTTTTCTATATTTAATAGATTTACTTAATATTAATACTCAAATTACTCAAAATAAAAAAAATAAACATTAGCTTACCTTTTGTAAAAAGGTATTAAACGAAACTTAGTAAGAAACATAGAACAAAGTTATTGGCATGAAAATGTTCAAATTATTTAGCTACTGTAACCTAATCTATCAAAAACTGAGCCGGACTTAGAACTTTTGTGTGAAGATTTTTCAATATTGACTCTACCCAAACGCTTTGATATGGTAGATACTGATGATGAAGATGAGGATAATTTCGTATTTGAAGGTGACGTTTTACCCAGTCGCTTATGAACTGGTAATTCATGGCGAGATAAAACCTCATCGGCCTTCATTTTAGACAAAGTTTTTAATTTTGTTGGTGGTGAAGCTTTGAGGTTTAGAGATTTTTTTGTTGTATGTAATTTAGAATCTAAAATTTTAAAAATAGTTTGTCAGCATGTTGTTAATATTAATTTCTTTAAGTACTTACTTAAACCTAAGCGCGCTTTAACGCTGCCTGATTTTTCTTTAAGCGAATCTTGTCTAGCCTTAAAATTTTTTCTTGTCGGTGAAGAATGACGTCTTGGTGCAATTTCTCGTACTTCGGCTGTAGAAGCAAATTTTACAAATTTTTCACTACCACCTGAAGTCTCCATATCGTCGTACATATCCTCATCGGAGGCTTCCAAACTCTCATCCTCATCACTATCCTTCTTAAGGGGCACTTTTTTGACCAAAATAACTTTCTGTTTGATGGGTTTAACAATAGTAGGTGCCACCGCTTTTGCCTTAATAATTGTAGAAAGGCGCTGGAAAAGCAATAAGTATTTATGAAGCAAATAATATTCCGAGAAATTTGGTGGTACTCACATTCTTAGCTGTATTTTTTAATATAGGCTTTATTTGTTTTGTCACTGTATCATCATTAGATTTGTCACCCAATCTAGAAAATATAGAGGATGATGTTTGTATAGTCTTAGTGCCTATACCTGTTATACGCATCTTGACATCTGAACCTTCTGATGAACTTTCATCATTGTCAAAAAGTTCTATAGTATCTTTAGAATTTTTTGCCAATCTTTTGAAAATATCAGATTTCTCTTTAGAAGCCTCTCTATCTGAATACACTGTAAGAAATAGACCTCCTTTTTTCTAAACCACATTAAAAAACGCTAAAATCTTTAAGAAACTCACATTTAGCTTGTTTCGCCAAAATCTGTTTACTTCTTTCCGTTGTACCTGAAGGCAATTTAATTTTATATTTACCCTCATGTTCGGGCAAGACACGGCGTGGTTTAACAGCGGTTAAAGGTGTCACAACTGCAGCTATATTAGAACTAGAGGTGGCTACAGTAGCTGTAGCTGAAAATAGAGGTTGCTTTTAAAAAGTTTCTAACATACTTTTTTATCACATACATTTAAGACGTATTTTAGTTTTCTCTACGGGTGCTATGGGATTTGCTGCCACGGCTGCTATGGGTACATGGCTTTCAGAGCTTAGAACCTTCTCTCTGGCTGTTTGATCACAAACGGTTTTTGCGTGTCTACATAAAGCGAGCATTAAAATTAGAGAATCCTTTGGTCTTTAATCATAATTATTTATTGGGCTTTACCTTAGAATAGCTATTATGTCCCCCATTAGAGTTATGCCCATTTCCCGCAAATATTCCTTATTTAAATCCATCAACATGTCCACTTGTATACGATTCTCTACAAATATATGGGCATACGTTGCAGCTGCCGGTGAGGGTATACCAGAAGCATTGAAAAACTTCACCCATTGTCCTTAAAAACAAATTATTAAATAAAATATAAATAATAAATATCAATTTTAAGTACAAAATGTGAGGAATCTAAATATGACATTAAAAGGAACTTCCAAAAATTCTTTACCACTGGATTAAACTTTAATAAATAAATTATAAACCTACCGGCCGTTGTAGTAGACATTTTATTTCTCTCTGTTATTATTTATTTGATTCAATAAATAGTTTATAAGTAATAAAAATATTATACAGTGCTTAAAATAGAAACAATTTTTTTTTTTACAAATTTTATTCAGGGGTCGCCATTGTCAAAAAAACAACAAACAATGTAATGTCAAATTGGTAAAGCACGCAACTGTCATACATACTTAGTTACTGAACACACTCCCTAGAAACCTAACCAACAATGGAAATATGATATAAATCGTTTGAAATTAATAAAAACTGAATTGAAAATCTATAACTTGTAAAAAGCACACAATTTTATATATAAATATTTAATAAATACAAACAATTAATTAAGAATATTAATTTCATTTCATCTTAAAAACAAAAATTTAGTCTGGCAGCTCTTCTAATAAAACAGAGTGACAGCTGCAAATGCAACTAAAAGTAGTTTCCTTAACTTTCGCCCCAAAATAATGCTATAAACATTGTTTTTATATAAACCTAGCCCAAATAAAAGTCCGAAATGTTATTAATGAACTACGATTACGTCGAAAAATTCTTGGAAATCTTTAAATTCTACTTGGCCTTTGTCAATTTTATTGATGTGGTTGTGCCAAATCAAAATCGAACTCTTTGGACGCGTGAAGAATTTCGCCAAAACGAACGCGAGTTGTATAGTTTATATAACGATCTTTTAAGGACAATACGTCAAAATAATAGCAAAGAATTTCGAAAATTTACGCGGCTTAATGTCTCTACGTACCAACATTTAATCAGTATTTTAAGACAGAAGCTGATTAAATATTCTCTCCGTAAACCAATACCACCGGAATGTAGACTAATGGTGACTTTAATGTAAGTATGTGTGAAGAATATTGATAGTGATGGATGGTAAGTTTTGAAAAAATTTTGAATAATTCGTTGGAAATTTAAACAGTCAATTTTGCGTTTCAATTTTTAATGCACAGTTTTTTAATTGATAATCAATTTAGCTTTCAATTGATTTTTTTAACGAATGCATATCGATAATGAAAATTGATACAAAATTAGCTTCAAATTGCATGCAGTCTTCGTCACAGTTATCGATATTATTGAATTTTGACGAGCAGTATGAGTGAAAAATTGACTCAGAATATTGAAC
Source organism: Sarcophaga caerulescens (assembly GCA_927399465.1). NCBI lineage: Eukaryota > Metazoa > Arthropoda > Insecta > Diptera > Sarcophagidae > Sarcophaga > Sarcophaga caerulescens. The sequence goes on from OV656866.1 coordinate 108,579,028, forward strand.
GCAAAACTGTAGTAGAAGAGTAATTTTATTTTTTTGCATATTAAAAAATAAATCTGGCAGGTTTTAAAGCTCGAACAGAACAGAATGTCAGCTGCAAATGCAACTAGAAGCATTTTTTGTTTAACCGTCTCCATAAAATAATGCTATAAAAATTATTTTTATATAAACCAAACCCAACTAAAAAAAATCAAAAATGTTATTAATGAACTGCGATTACGTAGAAAGTTGGTCAAAGTCTGACGATCGAAATAGAACGTTTTCGACGGGAAGAATTTAGCCAAAACGAACGTAAATTATATAATTTACTAGCAGAGTGTACCCGGCGTTGCGCGGGTTATGTAGTTTGGATTAGTTTAAAAAATGAAAAATGTTTTTAAATTAAAAAAAAAACAGTGATTATTTGAAACTGGTTTTGAAACCAGTTTCTTAAAAAATGGAATTTTTCAAATTATTCGGAAACCGGTTTAACAATCAACCCAGTTTTTTGAATACTCTAAGTCCTAAATATAAATGCACTCAATTTGCCCGTTTCTCGCCCCTTTCCCCCTTTTTGGACCCCTTTTGGTTCAATTTTAGAAACGGAACACCTCCAATAGCTATTTGGGAAACTTAACCAAGCTAAATCATAAAAAAATACCTTTAAACAGATAAAATACAGCATTTATACATAAAAGTACTAATTTGTGCCCATTTTTTCTCCCTTTGTCCCATTTTTTCCCCCTTTGGGTCAAAATTTTGAAAAGATTTATTGCCTATAACCTGCACCGACAAAAGCTCGATCAATATCCCAAATTTCAAGAAAATCGGTGCAGGCGTTCAGGCGTGATTGGCTATGCACTCAATTTGCCCGTTTTTGGCCCCTTTCCCCCTTTTTGGACCTCTTTTGGTTCAACTTTAGAAACGGATCACCTCCAATAGCTATTTGGGAAACTTAACCAAGCTAAATCATAAAAAAATACCTTTAAACAGATAAAATACAGCATTTACGCATAAAAGTACTAATTTTTGCCCATTTTTTCTCCCTTTGTCCCATTTTTTCTCCCCTTTTGGTCAAAATTTTGAAAATATTTATAGCCTATAACCTCCACCGACAAAAGCTCGATCTATATCCTAAATTTCAAGAAAATCGGTCCAGGCGTTCAGGCGTGATTGGCTAACAAACAAACAGACTTACAGAAAGATTTATAATATATATTAGGATTATATTTAGAATAATTTTGTGGCAACAATGAAAAAGTGCATATCTCAACTTATACAAAAAAATGTATTTTTGCATTTTTAGAATCAATGCAAACTCTGTGTCAAGTTTTTTAAAAATCAATTTAGAATTGTAAAAAATATTTTTAAATGTGATTTTTAATTGTTTTGTATTGAAATTCAAAACTTTAAAACGTTCTCGTGAAAAGTTAAAAAATAACAACATAATACCATAATACTATTACAAAAAAATATTTTTTTCTCGTAATCAGTGCGTCGTTTGGGAGGTATTTCTACAAAAAGGGTGGCCATGGGACACCCTATTGTACAAATTTTTCTATAAATGTAAAAAAAAGTTATTATTGGGTCATTTTTGCATTAAAAATAACAATAAATAAAAAACCGGTTCATCGGTTTCGAAACCGGGTTTGCAACCGGTTTCTTAAAAAATGCAATTTTTCAAATTATTCGGAAACCGGTTTAACAAACAACCCAGTTTTTTGAATACTCTAAGTCGTAACTATAAATGCACTCAATTTGCCCGGTTTCGGCCCCTTTTCCCCTTTTTGGACCCCTTTTGGTTCAACTTTAGTAACGGAACACCTCCAATAGCTATTTGGGAAACTTAACCAAGCTAAATCGTAAAAAATTACCTATAAAACAGATAAAATAAAGCATTTATGCATAAAAGTACTAATTTTTGCCCATTTTTTCCCCCTTTGACCCATTTTTTGTCCCCTTTTGGTCAAAAATTTGAAAAGATTTATAGCCTATAACCTGCACCGACAAAAGCTTGATCTATATCCCAAATTTCAAGAAAATCGGTCCAGGCGTTTAGACGTGATTGACTAACAAACAAACCAACAAACAAACAAACAAACAAAAAAACAGACTTACAGAAAGATTTATAATATATATTAGGATATATAAATCTCTATAATAAAATAGAGAACTAATTTAGAACTACAGATTATTTTGCAATTTTTTAAATATAGTTATAAATTAAATTATAGTCATTTTGTTATCAATTTTAATATTATTTTTACTTTTTTTAATGCATTTTAGCTATTTGGCCCATGATTCAGCAAGAACCTTATTGTCGTTAGCCTTTCGGATGGGAAAATCTACCGTTAGAGAAATTATTTTGGAAACTTGTCAAACGATTTGTGAAGAATTAGGACCTAAATATTTAAAACCATTAACCGCTGATGACTATTTCGGTATTGCAGAAGAATTCGAAAAAGAGCTGAGTCTACCAAATTGTGTGGGCTGCATTGACGCCGTTGAATTCAGTCACGATAAAAAGAGTTTTTCACCCATTGTTCTTTTAACTTCATGTAATGCCAAGTATCAATTTACCAGTGCCGATATTGGTCTACCAAAAGACTTAGTAGCTAAAGACAACATTATTAATAAACTTATAAAAAAGGAAGTTCCCATACCGAATAGTATGATTATGCCTGATACAGGCCTAATGTTGGCGCCATACTTTATAACGCCGCCAAGTTATCCATTTGTGGAGAATGTAATGAGACCGTATCCTGGTAAAATTTTATCACCCGAAAAACATAATTTAAATGAAAATTTAAAAGTGGGATCGCGTATGCTAGAGAATACATTGGGTCTTTTAATTTGGAAATGGAAAGTATTACAAAATAAATTTACCTGCCGTATTGAGACGGGTGTAAAACCCATTATTAAAGCCACTATCATATTACACAACTTTGCTATGCAACATGATGCCGCCTATTTCCATACGAAATTTGTCGATCATTACGATGAAGATAAAATGGAATATGTGCCTGGATTATGGCGTCAACAAGGCATCGAAATACAGAACTCCAAAATATTTTATGATAGTAATGCTAAAGATGAAGCATTTGCTAATCGGGATTTATTAAAAGATTACTTATATAATAAAAATGTCAATTAAACAATAAAACATAAGGATTAACTTAAAAATAATGTGTTATAGTTGTTGTATATTGTTATTTGAGTTTTGCTGATGATTTACAATTTCGAGAGTAACCATTTCTAAAATTCTTTGTTGTAAACGCATTTGCGTTAAAGCTGGCAAATTGGCTTCTTCCACTTGTAAGGCTATACTATTAAAGAATACTTGATTTGATGAGGGTGGGGTAAAATGTTTCTTTGCGTTTTGTAATAATGTTGTCATTTCATTGCAGGCTTCTTGTATTAACGCTTCTTTATCGTATTTTTTCCTTCTAATCTGTTCATTGTCCTGACGACTGCAGTTATTTGTACTGCTATTGTTACCTGCGGTGGAGACATTAGCAGCGGGATTTGTGTTATTGGTATTACTGTTGGTGGTGGTAGTGGCGCCATCTATTTTCTTAACATAATCGTTTAAATCAAAATTTTCAATTTCAAAATCAGCTTCATTCGATAATTCGTGTTCATTGTAAATGGTAACATCGAACTGATTAACATCTGTGTCATTTTGATTTATGCCGATAGCAGCATCTGATTCATCGTCATAATTCTCTTCCGTTTTTAAAACAACACTGTTGAAAACAAAAATATAATAATATAATAAAAGGATTTTAATGTTGTCCACAGCAATACATAAAATATATTACATACATTATTTCTAATTTATAACATCACTATATAATGAAATGCTTATTTCGGTCACAAAAGAATTAAGAAATATACAATTAAAAAGAGAAAATTAAAGCACCTCTTCATGAAACAACCTAGTATTCCATCAGACATTTATACTGCCTCCACCGTGCTCAACAGTTGCTTTGCAATATTTGGGATTTAGCCTTTCGCCTATTAACCTTCGCACTCGTCTTATTCTCTCTGAATTTTTTAAACAAAACAGAAAACAAAATTGTTTTCCAATCGATATGGACTTTGGCGAACTCAAATCACTTATATGAAAGGCTTTTTTACTGGACGTCGACTAAATAATTCAGCAAGCAAAGTCTTGGATATAAACTGCACTTCACTAAACCACTACACTTAATGTCTTCAATATTATTGATTTACATATAAAATGGTGATTCTAAAATAGAATAGGCTATTTTCTAGATAGAATACTTACTCCTCAAGTTGATTATTTAAGAAAGACATGGCATTGTAATACTGCCAGGTTCTAGTGGATAAAACGTCACCGTCATCTCCTTTTTTCATTTTTTGTTTGTAAGAACGTAAATAGGTGTCCCTTAAGTACTTCCATTTTAACCGCACAGAAGTTGCTTAAATAAATAAAACGAAACCATGGCAGCGTTACTTTAAAGATTGAATTGATTCTGAGGAACAGAGGCAACTTACGATCTTTACGTATAATTCTACTAATCTCTTCCCATTTTGCTTGTTTTTCTTCCAAATATTTAACAGTACGATATTGTTTTTCGTATAGCACAGGATTATTTTTAACAAACTCTATTAATTTATATTCCATTTCTGTTTATTAAACATATATTTAACAAAATGTAACAATATAGCGTCGTACACTTAGGAAAATAATACACAATTAAGGGAAAATGACATTAAACATCTGGGTCTATACAACTTACCAGACTGTTATTGAATAATGTAAACAAAACAGAAACAATTTCTCTACACTGAACATATCCCTCGAAAAAAGGTAAACAAAATTGTTTTCCTATTTAACACGCGGTTTATTTATTTATGTTTTATTAAATTAATTCATTCGCAAATTATGTCGAATTTTGAATTATTAAGTGATCAAGGCTTGCGTTTAGATGGCCGTAGACCCCATGAGCTACGCAGAATCAAGTGTAAATTGGGAGTTTTTGAACAACCCGATGGTAGCGCCTATTTGGAACAGGGCAATACGAAAGTTCTGGCTGCTGTTTATGGTCCTCATCAAGCAACTAGCAAAAGACTGGATATTAATGAAGTAGTAATTAACTGCCAATATAGCATGGCCACATTCTCCACAGCAGAAAGAAAAAATCGACCCCGTGGCGACAGGAAATCACAAGAAATTACTTTGTATTTAAGACAAGCTTTAAGGGCCGCCATTAAAACCGAACTTTATCCGCGCTCGCAAATAGATGTTTACGTGGAGGTATTACAAGCGGATGGTGCTAATTACGCAGTGGCATTAAACGCTGCAACCTTAGCATTGGTTGACGCCGGTATATGCCTTAAGGAATATGTAGTGGCTTGTACAGCATCTTTGAGTAAAAACAATATTCCTTTAACGGATGTTTCCCATTTTGAAGAAGTTTCTGGCGGCCCTACGCTAACAGTCGCTTCTCTGCCAACTTCTAATAAAATTGCCTTTATGGAAATGTCACAACGCTTTCATTTAGACAATTTACCTAAAGTAATGGATCAGGCTTTGGCCGGTTGCCGTGAAATTCAAGCTATTATGGAGACTGCTGTGCGCAAACATCTGATGCAAATGGGTTCGGCAGGTGACTGGAGTAATATAGCCAAATAAAAGATAATAAAAGTAATCACATTACCTTCAGAATTACATAAATTTTATATTTTATTTCATTCTCATATATTTTACAAATTAGGGCCTATTTTAAGTTTTTAGTGTTTTGGTCTATTTCCTTCCAATTTTCTATGATATCAGCCAGTCTTTTTCTTCGAAATTCTATGGCTATTTTTTGTATAAGACTATTTAAATGTTCACCACCTTCAAAGAATTCTTTAAGATTGTGTACAGTGCCTCCTTGTATACGGTGATCTGTTATGCGATCTTGTACAAAATTATAAGTACGAATTTTTTCGTTGCGATCCAAATTTCCTTGCTGAGATTTACGTGTGGCTTTGGTATTGGCTTCAGAGGATTGCAATTGTATTTGCACTAATTTCGCTTGCAACTTTCTTAAAGCAATTTCCTTATTTTTAATTTGTGACCTCTCCGTTTGACTTTCTACCGCAATGCCTGTTGGTATATGCACTATACGTACAGCCGAATCAGTAGTATTTACATGTTGACCACCAGCACCACTTGCTCTTTTGGTTTCAATTTTCAAATCTTTTTCGACTAGAACTACATTCACATTAGCCGGCCTTGGTATTACAGTTATTGAAGCTGTACTAGTGTGTATTCGACCAGATTTTTCAGTAGAAGGTACTCTTTGTACACGATGAACTCCCGCTTCATACTGCAAACGTTGGTATGAATTCTCATCATTAACTATTACATTAGCATGCCTTAAACCACCTATGTCTGTAATATCCTCTGCTAGAATCTCATAATCCCAGTTATTGTTTTCAAAATAATTCGTATACATGTCATACAGTTCCTTTGCAAATAGCATGGCCTCTTGGCCTCCCGCACCGGCATTAACCTCAAATATCAATGACGGATAGTATTCTGTGTCGGCTAACGTAAGCATCTTCTCCATAAGTTCGACCTCAGTTTTTTTCATTAATTCTGTGTAGACATCGGCTTCTTCCTTAATCAACTGCTTCATATCCTCATCTTTCTCCGCGTCAATATCTTCTTGTGAAGGCATGTTACCATTTAAAGCACGATGCTGTTCCAGCATTTTTACAATATCAGACAACTGAGCCATACGCCTGTAATCTTCATCACTGCCAGTAGCATTTGTTCGCAAAACATAAAATTCCTTACGCAAAGATTCTAAAAAATTTTGCATTTTTTCATTATGGAAATTCAGACCATTTGTGTTCGCTTCAGCTGTGGCAAATAAACGTTTATTATAAAGAATTCTATGAATGTTTTGTAACTGTGAACTTAAGGTAGTGCCGGTTTTATATTTCAGTATTTTATTAAAAAACATTTTACTATAAATATTATCAGTTTACTTGATTAAATAACTCGTCCTCGTATAACGTTTGTTTAATACATCAGCTGTATTTGTTTACATGTTTAAAGGACAGAGTTGTTATAATAACATGTGCAATTGGTTTAAGTAATTTAGAACAGACATGTTTTGTTGCTATTTTTATATATTTGAAGCTTTACGATATAAGTAAAGTATTTAGTACGAATTTTAACCAAGTTTCCGTAGTGTAGTGGTTATCACGTGTGCTTCACACGCACAAGGTCCCCGGTTCGAACCCGGGCGGAAACAAGGGATCACTAATAGGTTTATCTTTTTTTGGATTTACCAAAAAATTGGTTTTCAAGGAAAAATATATTTTATAATTATTTCTTTCTTTTCTTTTTAATCTGCTAAAAAATGTTACCAAGTTAACAAAATTCCTAATTTCCTTTTTTTACAAAGAAAAACAAAAAAACTGTCGGTCTGTCAATGTGCTATCACACACGAGACTATTTTTTAAGCCGCACAATTTTTGTTCTTTCAGTCACACACGAGACTATTTCATCTGGCATAAAATTGTATACATATACTCTGCGACGTGTGTATTAGTTTTTTCTTCACTACTCAACGCACAACGAAACACTAAATATGCTCTATACAAAAAATTTTTCTGAACCTGCTGTTTTATAAATGCATGTGTATTGTTTTTGTGTTGTTTATGTATTGGTTTGTACGGGGTAGAAGCTGATTGAAAAATTATGCCAGCAAAAAACCACTCTCCTCACCTCTCTTACCAACAAGCTGCCATTTTGTGCCAGTATAATTCTTCTCGTGTGTAACGGGCCAATCAAAATAATTTAGTCCAGCAGTGTATGTGTGTGTGTGTGTGTGATAATGAAGTCGGATTAGGAGTTTGCTTTCAAAATGGGGATTTATTTTTTGATTCGAGGTAGATTTACGTACGTGTGTATTTTATTAGGTAGGGGCTAATATTATTATTAATTATTAAAATTATATGTAATGATTATTGTAAAAGTTAGTTAATACATTAAATTATTTAATAAATCTTGTTTTTTATATTTACAATTTTTAGGAATTTGAAAACAATCTGGTAGCACTGACATGTGTGTGTAGGTTGCAAAGAGTTTGTTCGTTCAGAAACCCACCCCAGCTTATTATATTTAATTCGCACGTTCTTTTTCGCTGTCCGGTTTGTATAAATAAAAAATATGAAATTTGGAGAGTCCCCCGTGCCAAACCAATCGCATTGTGGGATTGATTGCAGGGATTGTGTCTGTAATAAGTAAATTTCTCTGCGATTAGCGGAGTCATTAGGTTAAAAAGCCACCAATGGGTATCTAGTGTGTATTCATTTTGGCGAATTTTGAGATTGACAATGTATAAATCGGGAATATATTCTGAAACCAGTCTGACAACACTGATTAGCTGGCAGTTTTTTTGTACACAAAATTTTTTTTGCTTTTGTCTTCTAAAACAAGAAAAAAGGCGTAAAACTTTGTTAGAAAATATGTGATTTATAAAATATATATACAAATTTAAAAAAGTTACTAAAAAAAACATTGAAAATTATTTTGCTAGTAGTATATTTTCACCTTTTTTTTTAATTGGTTGTAAAACGAAAATTAAAAAAAGACAGACAACAAGAAAAAAGTACTACAGAAAATACAGAAAAACTAAAGAAAGAAAAGAAAATTGCTGGCCAATTAAAATTAATTAAAACTAATTGAAGAAAAACTTAAAAAGCAAACTGGAATATAAACACACTTAACTGAAAACAAGTGGGTGATCATATATCCTGACGATTGTTTATTATTTAAGCAAAAAATAAATATTTTTTGCTGTAAGAAGATGCCCCCTCTGAAATCTTATTCACCGCAAAACGAATATAACGGTAATGGCAATAATTCCCCTACCGATGCATCCGGAGCTAGCGGTACTGATTCAACAGCCTCGAATTCCAATGGTACCACCACCTCATTGAATATAAATTCCCAACGTTCCAATAACAAACCACCACCGTATTGCAACGGCCAATATCCGTTTAAGGTACTGACCAACCTTAATCAACTACGTTCACAAAGTCGTTTCTGTGACGTTGATATAGTGGCCGGTGGAGCTATTTATGCAGCACATCGTGTTATTTTAAGCGCTGCGAGTGCCTACTTTGAAGCAATGTTCAGACCGGAATTGGGTTTGAATGAGGTCAATCAAAAGACGGTAGTATTGCATACAATCGATGGTGAAATATTAAATATTTTATTAGACTTTATCTATACAGGAAGATGTGAAATCACACAGGTAAGTTTCATGTACAAAATGTAACCTTTTTAAATATTAAATTACGTACAAAACTTAATCTTAGATAGTGTAAGTGTGCACTGCTTACAATTACTAAACATTTCCAGTTTGGAATGACTAAAATCATTTCAATGTATTTCTGTTTTGGATTTAGGATTTTATCCTTAAAGTAGACTTTTATGTGGAGTTAGTTATCCACAGAAAAATTATAAGCAAATTGATTTTTTAATATGTATTAGAAAAGCGAATTAATTATAATACTGTGGAATTATTTATTTATTTTCTATAATAAAAATTATTTCGCTCTTACATAAATATAATTTCTAATGTATCTGTTTTTTTTTTTTTTTTTAATAAAAAAAATAAAATAAAAACGTTAACAGACGAACGTCCAGGAATTATTGGCTGCCGCCGATATGCTACAATTGCATGAAGTGGTAGACGGGTGTTGCGAATTCTTGTGTCGAGAATTACATGCTAGTAATGCTTTGGGTATTTTACGCTTTGCTGAAGCTCACAACTGCGAAGCCTTAGCTAAGAGTGCATTAAACTTTGTGCATGCCAATTTTCCAACGGTAATAACTTCCATCTATTTTTGATTTTTATTTGTTATTCCTCTATTTACTTGTTTTTATTTTCATTTTGTCTTTCTTAAAGATTACTCAGGAAGATGAATTTTTAGAAACACCACAGACTTTATTGTCACAACTTTTGACATCAGAATTATTACGTGTGGATTCTGAATCTCAAGTATTTCAGGCGGCTTTGCGTTGGATAAAACATGATGTTACCCAAAGAAGATGTTTTGTTTTTGATATCCTATCGCTGGTGCGTTTGGCTTTGGTACCAGTTAAAGTAATCGACCAGGCTTTAAGAGATTGCCGCGATATGTCCGTCAAAATTGCTTTAAGATCAATATGTCGTGATATAGCCTCAAAACGGGGCCAATTGGTGCCTTTGCGTGTATGTCCACGACAATTGGCTAAAAAAAATATTTACATTATAGGAGGTTCTCGTCGTGAAACTACGTCAACTTGGATTTTGGCCGATGACATCTTTGATACAGTAGCTAAATTTGATATATTTCGCAGAGAGTGGTCTGAAACAGCTCCTATGCAAATTGGGCGTATTTTGCCAGGTGTGGCTGCTTTGAATGGCAGAATTTATGTAATTGGTGGCGAAAGAGGGGCCCAGATTCTGGCAAATGGTGAAGTGTATGATCCGCAAAACGATTGTTGGTCACCTATAGCGCCAATGATAGTTCCACGTTGTGAATTTGGTTTGTGCGCCATGGACAATAGTCTGTTGGCCGTTGGAGGTTGGATTGGAGACGATATTGGTGGTTCAATGGAACGCTACGATCCAGATAAAGATGTTTGGCAAATTATAGATAATTTGCCAGAGCCTCGTTTTAGTATGGGAGTAGTAAGTTTTGAGGGCCTGATTTACATAGTTGGCGGTTGCACTATATCCAGTCGCCATTTACCAGATTTAGTGAGGTATTAAGGAAAAGTATATACAATTTGTATTTGTTAACATATTCGTTTTTTACAGTTATAATCCTGTTACCCAAGAATGGCAGCCTTTGGCAAGAATGCAAGTAGCTCGCTGCCAAATGGGTGTGGCAATATTGGATCGCTATTTATATGTAGTGGGCGGTAATAGCGACTCTCAAGCCGTTTTAAGTTCCGTAGAACGTTACAGTTTTGATGATAACACTTGGTCAACTGTATGTGCAATGTCAGTACCGCGCGCAATACCAGCTGTAGCTGCTGCTGATGGTTTACTTTATGTAGCTGGCGGTGATCAGGTAAATAAATATAAATTCATTAATATTCAATTTAAAGTTTTTTTTTTTAATAATATTTTTCAAAGCCTTGTGAGGCAACATTTTATCGAGCCCAAGTCACCATAAATGCTGTAGAATGTTATGATCCATTAACAGACACTTGGAAAAATTGTCCTGATTTGCCCGTTAGCCGTTCAGAGGCCGGCGCTGTTGTTGTTTAACCTTAAAAAATCTGTGGCGGTGTTTTAAATAGTTGATAAGCTGCCCAAATTTAAATCAAACTTCGTTGTTTAGGTATTATTTTAAACTCTGCACTTGGAGAAAGTATTCAGTGTATTAATTAATCCTTATTTTATTAGATGTATTATGGCTTTTTATTTTGTATACTTTTAATTTTAAGTTTTTTATACCATTTATATATATATATATATTACATATATTGTTTAAAGCCAAAAACAAATTGCTAAGCCTATGTCAAAAAGAAAAATATCCTTAAAAAGGTGAAAAGTTTAATACAAACACGTTCGAAATATAATTTAGGAGAAAATGTGTAAAAATAATATTCCCATAAAAACCATACCTATAAAATTGATGTAATATTGAAAATAAAAATCAAAAAAATAAAATATTAAATAAAGCATGAAACAAAAAATAATATTGATCGGTGGACAACAATTTTCTTTGGTGCAATAAGTGTTTCCTTGTTTGAATAAACCAATTCCAACAGTAGATCTGCGTTTAAAGATGCCACATCTGTCTAATTTTTTATTCATTTATAACATAATTATAATTTGTTTTAATTAATTTGTTTACTTTATCGAAAGAACTGAATAAAAAAATAACAATTGTTTAAACAGATGATCTAAAACAGTGTTGAAAAATTCAGTACTTTTGTATTTTTTTTTTCAGTACGCCCTCCAAGCTTTCAGTACCTTTTTCATCAAATTCGTTTTTGCTCGTTCAAAAAATAAATATATATTTTAATAAATAATTCGCACATTCTTTTTCCGTTTCCGGGTTTATTAAGTAAAAATTAAGCCACGTTTGTTTAACGTACTATTTGGTCTGTCTGTCTAATAGGTAGAGTAAGTAGTTTAGTTACAAATTAAAGTAGCCTTACTTAGACGCCCAAAGGCCACTGTTCGACCCCGGTCAGACAAAACGAAAACAAAAGACAAAACGGCGTAATTTAATTAATAATATGTGTGTGAATGTTGTAGGTAGAAAAGTATAATATATAATAAATAGGTGGGTAAAAAAAGGTAGTTAGTTTCGCGCTCGCCAAAAAGAGGCTCCGGTTCAACCCCCAGGTTCGGACAAAAAGAAAACATAATGAGAGATGAAATTATGTGGTGTGTATTATTTATAAACAACAGGAAGAGTTTTGTTGTGTTTTGTGTGCTCGCTGCTGTTGGAAAGAAAAAGGAAAAAAAATTAATTTTTTTTGAAGTGTGGTGAATTTTGTATTTGTGGTGAGTTTTTACAAAATATGGTGAATTTATCTGGTGTGGTTAATAAAATCGAAACTCACCAAAGTGCCGTTATTCGAAATGGGTACTGTATTATCATAAATACATCTACTGTACCTCGTGATTTGGACGGTGTGTGTCTAGAATAAGTAATTTTCACATCTGTTAGTGGAGGAGTTCACCGATATGTCTAGTAACTGCATTAAAAAAACAATGTGTAAATTTGTGTAAAATTCTAAAAAATTAAAATTAGAAAAATTGCTTAAAAAAATAATTAACTTTAAATTTAAATGAATTTTTGAATAATTTCTTACTTTTATGTTTTATTCCCAAAATGCTTTTGCAAATTAGAAATTCTTTGTCGAAATATTTATAATTTTTTGTGCTTTATTCGATCTAAATTTTGTAAAATTTGTATCGGATCTAAATTTAACTTCATGAAAAATTATTAAAGAATTCACTCATTATTTTTTTTCCCCTCTTTTTCAGAAGTTGGTTACAGATTTTTAGTTTCCTGACAAAATATTTCAATTTCAAAACATTTCAGTACTTTTTTATTATTACAGATTTTATGGTTTGCGCTTTTCAACTATAAATGCAGTTAGGCTAATGGTAAAGGCCTTTAGTAGTAGCCCTAGTTGGCCAGGGGCTAAGTATGTTCGCTTTTAGATTACGAAAAGCAATGAGAATGCTGAACCGTTGCGTCGACATTTTTGACTGAACCTTACGTTTCGAATCAACTGTTTTTGTTTTGTATATGAGAAACAAACATGTAGTTAGTTTTTCTATTCCATTCCGTACGTAAGTAAGTATAAAAAGAATATATTTTTATAAAACTACCATTTGATGCAAAAAGGTACTCTTTCAGTTTTAGTTCAGTACTATTTCAAAATTTCAATTTTGCAACACTGATCTAAAACATAAATAGTAAAGCTTTTTTCAGCTGATACGTACAGTATTGTCATTGTTAAATTTTGCAAATAAACAAAGCTTTTAACACTTTTCTTTATGAATACTGAACACAACTTTTCTAGATTAAATGTCAAACAAGCTCGAAATTCGTGATAAATTCTAATTTGGCAATACTCTACCGTCGCCATCTTTCTTTTTTCCCAACTATACAACCGCGTGGACGGTATTTTCTGAAAGGTTAGTGATTTTAATCACAAAAATAATAAAATTAATTGTAAAAACTCAACAAACATTGTGAAAAATTTAGTGTATTAAATTGAGAATAAGAGTGCTTAAGAAATGTGTGAACTGTTTGTGTAATATTCGTTGTTCTTCTTTTTTTAGGGAACAACAAACTACATCAAAATGACTAATTCTAAGGGTTATCGTCGCGGCACCAGAGACATGTTCTCTCGTCCCTTCCGCAAACATGGTGTCATCCCCTTGTCCACCTACATGCGTGTCTTCAAGATCGGCGATATTGTTGACATTAAGGGTCATGGCGCTGTCCAAAAGGGTATGCCCTACAAGGCCTACCACGGTAAGACTGGCCGTGTCTACAATGTCACCCCTCATGCCGTCGGTGTTATTGTAAACAAACGTGTACGCGGTAAGATCCTACCCAAGCGTATCAATGTCCGTATTGAACATGTCCATCACTCAAAGTGCCGTGAAGATTTCTTGCGCCGTGTCAAGGAAAACGAACGTTTGTTGAAGGATGCCAAAGCTAAGGGTACCTGGGTCAGCTTGAAACGCCAACCTGCTCAACCCAAGAAGGCTCACTTTGTCAAGAAAATCGAAGAACCCATTGTGTTGGCACCCATTCCTTACGAGTTTGTTGCTTAAGATAATAGTTGTAGTCTCAACAGGTAAAAGGATTGACGGAGTATTGTTTGGTGTTTTTTTTACAATGGAGCTTTTTTCTATGAAAATTCTCTTATACAAGTTTAACAAAAGAAATAAAACAAAACACGTTAATTAAAAATGAACTTGAATTCTATTTAGAACGGATACCACCAAACTTATTGCAGCAAAGTGGGTAATAAGTTGAAATATTAAAATTGAAGATGAGTACCATATCTTTTATAATGTAGATTAATTTAAAGAAGAACTGTAGTTTTTTGGTAGGATATTTGTGACCTTTAATTGCAAAATAAGTGAATTTTAGTTAATCGCCTTTAGTTTTAGTGCTCGTTTAAGAAATTTTGCTTGTATATGCAATATTTTTGGTGTACAGAAACTAATCAATTTATTTTCCCCTCAGACCGAAGTTGGTTAAAAGATGATGTAGAAGAGCGTTAACTTCAACATCTGTGTATAATTGGCACACAGGGCTCCCTAAGTTTTAAGTAATTGTGTGAGGATGGCCTTCCATTCACATGAATTTTTCCAGCTCTCAGTTTATAACTTATAATTCACTGCTTATAATTCGGTAGAAAAGGCCAAAATCTCAAAAATGGTATAATTTCAGTGCTTAAAATTCGGTAGAAAGGGCCAAAATCTCAATGTTGTAAGGAAGATTAATGAAAGAATATATATATTGTCAAAAATATCCCCTTTTTCCGATTATAATAATTTAATTAGGGCAATGTCTGCAGTTGTACACAAATCAAACAATTTGAATAATATTAAATGATTTTGAAAGAAATCTTGCGCATACTTTCATTTATTAATTACTTAATTATTGAATATTTAAAATTTTATTTCTGTTATTTTTTTCGTTCTTCCGTGAAATTTAAAGATATCGGTTTCCAGTGAATTATTTAGTATTTTTCTGTTATTATTTCCCAGTACATGCCATTTACCATATGGCGTTTGTTTATAAACAAATCTTATTTTAATCTTCGCCGAAACAATTTGTAAACTTTTCGATCAAATGATATATAGTCCATATTTAAAAAGTATAATATAATATATAATAAATGGATAACTTAGAGACATTAAAAATAATTTCTTATACATGCGAATTGTGTTTAAAAAATTTTTCACAAAAATCTTCTCGTAATCGCCATATCAGAGAACAACATTTGCAACCAGGATCTTACAAATGCAGGCAGTGTGGGTTAAGGTAATTATCAGACATAAAGCAAGAACATTGTTGACAATTGTACCCCTCGCGATACTCACAAGTGTAAAAATAGATGTATTATTATATCTTTACTTCCTTAAAGAGCTGTCACAATCTCGTTTGGTCTCCTTTCCATATATGTATAGAAGACCATCATTCACTTTAAAATATAATATTATACTCGCCTAAAAGAAACCTTATTGTGTTGCGTTATATAACAAAGAATTTTTAGAAAGAAAATAACATACTTACATACGTATCTATTGTTTTAGTAGATTTTCTAAGAAGTATAACTTACAAATGCATGTGGATCATGTACATCCTAAAATCCGAAAGGTTAACGGTAAACATTTTAATTGTTCGCAATGTACCTGCGTGTTTTCTACTCCCGCATCTTTAAAAAAACACAAAACGGTTTACCATACTGATACAGTAAAACAGGATACTCCCAATGTTATGAGTAAGCAAGAAACTGATCCTCAAATATTAGCAGATTCGGTTTTAAAACAACTGAAACAGCTGCAAAATGATATTCAAACAAATGAACGTGCTAACACAACATTAGTTATGACAAATGAGTTGATCCCGGTAGAACGTAATTTAGAACGCGAAATAGTTCTTAAAGATAATTTATATCCTGGCAAAGAGCTTAAGCTAATTAAAACACAAACTATTAAGCGTACTAATGGATTAACGTATTTTATTTGTGGATTCTGTAGTAAAGAGTTTTGCAAGACTTACAATTATTTAAGGTAATTTGTTTATTCAATTAGCAAATTAAATAAATATAATACACTTATAATCTTTCAAAAGGCACTTAAGGATACATACCCGTGTAAGACCATTTATTTGTGTTCTATGCAAAAAGTCATTTCCCACAACAGCCCAACTAAAAACTCATTGTTTAATACACAAGTTCAGCTTAACACTTGGTGTCTACCACAAATTTTATAAATGCCCTAATTGCCAGGAAGGCTTTAGTGCTGTACAAAAACTAGAGAAACATTTAAGGTTTGTTTTTGGTTTTATATGTAAATAAAATGTATCAATTACATATATTCGTATATTTACAGTAACAATTCTTCACAGTGCAATGTTACATTCGAATGTCCCCAATGTTTGAAATCCTTTAAGACTTTAACCTCCATTTTAAGACATAAGCATGGTGGTGAAGACAAAGAATTGCTGCTGCTTAAAACAATATTACCACAACCTCAGTATGTAGGCAATTTGGATGGCAACGAAATGCAAACTTTAAAAGACAATCTTGATTTTAATACTTGCAACTTATGTAGTTTACAATTCAGTTGCAAAATTTTACTTAAGCAACATGAAAAAAGACATGAAGATTTGAGCAAATATAAATGTTTCGAATGTAAACAAAGCTATGCTACAAAGTGCTCTTTAAAAATACATTTTAAAAGTCATAAAAAAGACAAAAATCGTGCTAGAACTCATAAATGCATCTATTGTGATAATAAGTTTACGACGGCTCAAAATTGTCGCAGTCATATGCTGACGCATTTAAAGCATCTGATAAAAACTCGTACAGAGTCCCCGGACAACAATGCAGCAATAAATAGAATTCCAATTATTTTAAAAAATTCACATGAAGACCAAACTTTAACTACAGAAACTTATTTTATTAAAAATATTAAAGAACCGAAAATAGCTCAAGATAAATCTATTGAAGGCGAAGATGGTTTGCAATATAAATGCTGTGAATGTGGCAAATCATTTCGCTATCAAGCCTGGTTAAAAAAGCATTTTAACTATAAACATTCTACTGACTATAGTTATAAATGCTTAGTGTGTTCTAGAAAGTTTCGTACCAAGCAATCTCTTGAAACTCATATGGTGACACATAAAAAAGACCGCGACAAATTTAATTGTCAAGTGTGTGCACGGCAATATGCTTCGAAAAAATCATTACGACTTCACTTAAGAATACATACCGAGGAAAAACCATTTAAATGTAAAAAGTGCTTTAAAGAATTTCGTACGTCCGGCCATCTGATACAACATAAGAAGTCCAATCACTTTTAATAAAGTTATATATATATATATATATATATGTGTACATACATTTTTATTTATTACTTTTTTTATAAATAAAATTTAACTTTTTCAGTTTTTAAATAGATAAGTATGCAGTAATATCATATATCTATGCTACATTTACGATTTCAGTTATTTTTGATTTTGTAAATATCACTATAATAAATAATTTATAAAGGGTTATTTTCAAATTCATTTTTTATAAAAAAAAAAAGAAAAATCAACTAAAAGCTAAGAGAATCTTCTTAGGTTATCTCAAATACATTTCATGGGAATTAGGAAGATGAATAATGTTCATATTAAAATAAACATGCGTTAATATAATTAATTGGAAACTCTTTCACGTCTCATGTTAATTATTTATATGTGAAAACCAGGCGATAAGCCATAATTGAATTGAGCTTCTCTTTCTTGACTTTTGGCTAAAGTGATTAATTTTTGACGTTTGTCAATTAAAATAAAATCATCAATATCATGGTCGTCCATCATTTCGGAGTCACCTCGTTTACGCGATTTCTTTACAGATTCGGGTAGCGCAGCATTATGCTCTTCGGCTTCACTGGCTTGATAAACTAAATATATCGGTGTTATATATTTGCTAGACCTAAAAAATTGTCAAAGATTAGTATTATGCAGTTAATTAATAGTACATCTTACATTTTTAGAAGATAAGGATCAAACGGAAAGAAGGTATCCAAAGTTTCTTCGGGGGTAGCAGTATCGTTTGCATACACAGTAGCTAATTTTCTTCTAGCATTACGTTCTAATATAGCATGGCAATAAGCCAGCTGATAGGCTCTTGTTACACCGGCAAAAGCAGTGGCAACTGCTGGTAAACATACTCTCAAGGGATTAAAATTACATGTTACCAAAGCCGATAAATGTAGGGATTGTAAAAATAATAAACCTGTGGTAAATAATAGATATTACATAGTATATGGATGTTCTAATTTTTTATATATTTTCTTACTCTTTTTATCGACAGTTAAATCTCTTGAACGAAAGGCTATAACATAGAAAATGGCCTGACATACCGAAAAAAATACTATATTGGCCTTAAGAGAACCATTTGAACGATATTGATCACAACCTTGTATATACTGATGGGCCCAACAGCACAATTCTTTTAAGTAATGCTTTAGAGTACTATAAAAAAAAAACGATTAGAAAAGTGTGATAAAATAAACTCCATTTCCATAATACTTACTTTACGCTTATAAATTTTGATCGAGCCAAAAAACTGGCCAAATAACCAACGGAAGTCTGCCTTATAACCGCTGAACAATTAGGATTCCTTATTTTATCCCATAAAGAGCATAAAAACATCTCGGCCAAACTTTGCTGTTGATTAAGAAATTAGTTTTGAAACACTACAAAAATGAATTTAACAATAAACTTACCTTTAAACTGCAGAAATAAAATATTAAAAACTGTACATGATGGGTATTGTGTATGGGTAAAATAACGCCATCAAAAGCTTTAATTAAAAGTTTTAAAAATTTAACTGAATCATTTAGATTATGTTGTCCTTCATTATCTCTCAAACTTAGAACTGGAGGACCTCTTTGCTTAAGGAAATCGAACATTTTCAACATGCATACATCTAAAGTATGAGCTAAGGCATGTTTCATGGGTTCATCGAGTTTATTTGTTTCTGTGGAAAAATGTAATTTATTACAAATGATAATAAAAAAAAGCTCTAAAATATATACTTTCTTCGCAATCGTCCATTTCAAAGATTTCCGGTTCATCGTCATCCTCTTCATCCTCATCATCGCTTTCCAATTCCTCAATAGCGCTACGTGGTGCATTAACATCTAAAATAACCAACCTGTAACAGAATTACCATCTGGTCACATTATTCATACAATATTTATATGCTTCCATTTCTTACTTTTGCATTATCAATTCTATCACATATTCGGTAAACATGGATTTATAACCCAACAGCATAATTAGATTGTGAACGTAGCCCACAACCATATAAGTGGGCCGTTTGTAATAGGGGAAAGCTGCTTCAATAGCTGTTAAAGTGGCATCGAAAGCCATGGGTATTGCATTTAGCACACGCTCTAATAATTTATGAATTACCTCCAGTTCTTGTTCTAATTCTTGATTTGGTTTCTCATTTTGCCATTGCTCAGCATCATTGGTTAATGGCACCCATAGAGCTATTAGTTTGGCGATTCCAAACTCTAAGTATTTATTATGAGCTACTAGCATTCCTAAACAAAAATCACTATATGCCTTGCGACATTCTTGTGAGCGTTTAATCCATGACAAAGACAACAGCGCTTCGACTAGAGGTGAAAACTTTGGACTTAAGTGATTAATCACCGTATGGGCATCATTCACTATATTAAGGAATTCATTGTCCTGTTAAAAAATATAAAAAACAAAATATATCCATTCGTTTCCATTAACTACACATTCATTCACTTTCTTTACTTACTTCCAAATCGTTTTCTGTTAAAAATGATACAAATTCATTCATGGGATCATAATTCCTACGTTCCTCTACGGCAGCGACCACTTCCAAAATACCTTTTTGTTTTGGCATTTCAAATCGAACTCTATTGATAATGGCATTTTTTGTTTTATCTCTTTCGGACGGTGAATAAGTCTTCAATATCGAAGATAATGCCGTCCGCGAAGTTCGTGCACTTATCACCGACATATTTGAATTGAGAGCCATTGTAGTCTGGTTATAAAAACTTTGCTTCACCAAAAAAGCTTTCGTAATTTCACAAAATGTTACAATAAATTTTCCCAAATTTATTTCACCAATTCGTTAAACGTTATTTAAAACGATTGTTTTATATGAGGGGTCCAGCTGTTTTGCAAAATTGCGTAGCTGTTTAGAATAGATTTAAGGTATAAGCCAATTTTCTTACATAAATGTATGATTTTTCTTTTATGAATGAGGAAATATTTAGTATATGTACACACTTATTCTATTACACTTTCTTTTAATAATTTTTATTTATTAAAATGTTTATTTTTTAATTTTTTGTAAACGTGTGATTTAACAAAACACGCGCACGTTTTCATTTTTGTCTAATAAAAAGTGCAAAAAAAAGTAATTTGACATTTGCTTAAATATTCATAATGAAATAATAACACATGAGAAATGTTGCAATTTTTTTTTATCAGTCATTCAGTGTATAGTGATAACGCAGCAACTCCCTTATCAATTCACTACGAATTATTAACGCATGTTACTTTTATTATGCACAGCTGATTATTATACGCTATCTGCTGTTTACATTCAGCGTCTCCTGTGAAAAACAAACACGTTTTTATATATACCATAGAGTTCAAATCTAAAAACAACCACTTCTTTTTAGCAAATAAATGCTAAAATATGTCTCTATTTGTGCTTGATACTTCAGGCAATCAGGAGTTGCTTAAAACTGATAGCCTAACAAAGCCGAAATATGAAAATTCGAAAAAGCGAAAGTTACTGAAGGAGTCTACAGAAACTTTGGGAATTGGAAATTTCACAGCTGCGTTACAAAATGAAAATAATGAGGAGAAAAAGGAAGAATATGATTTCTTTGGTAATTTATTATTTATTTACAAATTTATTTCTTATTAATTGTCTTTGAACTTATTTTGCTTCAGGTCTTCCTCCACCAAGTGTAGACATTTCCAATATAATCGAAAGCACTTTGGCTGTAACACGTAAAACGCCTTCAAAAGTGGAAGAGGAGATGGAAAATGTTATACAGTTAGCTGACGAAGCGTTTGCTAGAAAAAATCAACCCAAACCCAAATTGAAACGTATGATAGATTTGGATCATTCTGATTTCAACGAAATCACAGGAAAACGTGATGAAGAACAAGTGTTTAAGCCTAATATCGAAAAGGTAATGGCTAAATCAGAAATGGTGCCTAATTTGGAACAATTAAAAGAGCTGCCCAGTATAACAAAAAAGAAACAGAGGGAGTTAAACAGGGTAAGAGTTTTATAATCATGGTGCATTTAGCTAAAACAAAAAAAAAAAACTGATGACATATTCGACATCATAAACTAATTTACATGTAGTAAATGAGTTTAGTACTTTATCAACGTTGCTTGAAGCATTTATAGTATCTTCCAGACTCGTGTTAAGTAAAGCAAAGTTGAAAAATAAGTCTCAGCCGTTGTAATCTTAGTGATTGTTATCGAAGTGTCAAACAATCGCTGTAAGGCCAGCGGTAAAGAAAAATTGCTAACAAAAAATCCTTTTATTAGACTGTTGTTTGTTTTCGAGTGGTGAACAAACAATTTAATGAAGGTTTACATATAAAAAACCATTGAGACTCTTTGCTTGGACTTTAACTTCAGTAAGATAAAAATGCTTAGACATTGGTTTAAGTCAAATTGATGACATCTTTAGTAACCTGATAACAAAAAAAAAACAATTCTAATCGATTTAAATTTTTCCAATATTTATGATAGTCTTTTTAATTCTTGTATTTAAGATTGAGCGTTCTAAGACCAAAGGCAAAGGATGGTTTGATATGCCAGCTACTGAGTTGACAGAGGAACGAGAAAACGATTTGAAAATATTGCAAATGCGTTCTGTTCTAGATCCCAAACATTTCTACAAGAAAAACGATCTTAAAGTTTTACCCAAATATTTTCAGGTAATATTTAACACATCTTGTGTAATTAATTAATCGTAAAACAGTTTTCAATTAATTTAATAACAGATTGGTACCGTGCAACATTCTCCTTTGGATTATTATCATGAACGCGATACTAGACGGAATAAGAAACGCACTCTAGTGGATGAGCTTCTAGCCGATACAGAGGCTCAGAAGTATATTAAACGTAAACATAAGGAAATTATGATAACAAAGCAAAAATATGCTCATCGTAAAGCCATGAAAAAAATGAAGAAACTTAAGAAGAATAAATAGAATTTGTTTATTTGTACTTATAGATTATCATAGTTTTTCTTTGTTCTTTAGCTCCAATTCGTTTAAAATTTCTTGAGCCAAATTTACAAAACTTTTTGCATATTCAGATTCTTTATATTTTAGGACCATTGGTATACCCGTATCACAGCAGTCTGTTATATTACCATCTAGTGGTATGGAGGTTAATATTTTAGTTTGCATTTGTTCAACAAATGTTTGTGTTGTGTTCTTAAATATTTCCATTTTATGCTGACAATTGCCGCAAATGGCATGACCCATATTTTCGGCCAGACCAAAAATAGGCACCTTTAAAGTTTTGTACATTTGGGCTCCTCTAAGCGTAACTTCTAAAGCTGCTGTTTGTGGAGTACTCACTAGAAGCACACCATCAATGGGTATGTGTTGCGTTAGCGATAGATGAACATCCCCAGTGCCTGGTGGTGTATCGATTATTAATATATCCAAAGGAGACCAGACGGCACCTTTAAGTAATCTTTGAACAGCTGACATAACTAATGGACCCCTCCATATAATGGCTCCCCCTTGTTGTGTTATTAGGCCCATTGAAAGACATTTCACACCATAATTAATAGGCGGTATCATTAGATTTTTATCATCTACTAAAGGCTCTTCGTGTATATTCATCATTAGAGGTATAGAAGGTCCAAAAATATCTGCATCTAATAGTCCTACACGCTTACCCATATTAGCAAAGGTAGTTGCCAAATTTACAGCTACAGTGGATTTACCCACACCGCCTTTACCGGAGGCTACAACTACAATATTTCCGACGCCCGGCAAGGGTGCTCTTTTTGGCAGCCCTCTAGCCATAAGGGCTTCCTGATGGGCTGTGGTTTTGGAAGCTATGAAACGCTGAAAGATTTTAATTATTACAATATTTAAAGGTTTTTCTTTGTCTTTTGATACCTTCGTTACATGATAAAAAGAAGTTTTCAACATCGCTTCCAGCACTACTGTATTAATTATGCTATTCACAATAAATATAAACAAAAGTGTTGTCAACTTTAAATGTATATATATTGCTATTTACTAGGGAAACAGAAAACAGATATTAAGAAGAAATTTAATTATTTATTTACGTTTGTGTTTGTTTTAAACAATATTTCTTTTTAAAGAAAGAAACAGTGTTTGAGTAATTTTTTAACACGTATACATATATGTAATAAGATTAGTTTAAATTACTATGTTGTACCCACACCTAAATTGTTAAATAAATAGATCCATACTGTAATTATAAGAGTCTATAGGGTAATAAATAAATAAAATTTTACTATATAAGGAGAATGGTAAAAGTCATTATATAATTATTTAAGTTTAGAATCTAAATCTATTTAGTTCATGCAGATCTTAACGCAACACTGTATTTAAAATTCTTTTCGGCGTTTTTTTTTTAATTTCAGCGGTATGTTGTTTTGTCAATGTTAACATCTCTGTTTTCTTTCAGTTTTATTTGACGTTTTGCTCTCAATGTATAACTTTTCTAATAATTTCCTTCTTTTGTGCAAAACGAAAAATTTTTTTGTGAAATGATATAAAAGAAAAATCATTAAAAAAACATAAAAACACGAAATTACGAAAAAAAATCTATAAGAATCGATTTATTTATTTATTAAACTATTATTTTCAAATGAATAAAAACAAAATACTCCAAGATAATACGATATAATTCTTTTTCTTTTTTATAACTAAAAAAAATTATATTGAAACGAAAAAGAGAATCAAAAAGAAAAAGGTGCGTATAATAATAATAAAAAAATTGTATAAAAGAAAAGGAAGAAAATGCATAAAATAATATGATGTTGGAAAAAACTCATAAAGTAAATCGATTAAATTCATAGAAAAAAAGGATTGTAAGATACAGAGTGAAAATACAAAAGAAGAAGAAAAGAAAAAGACAAAAAATAGATATTTTTCATTTTTAATTTTTGAAAGAAAAAGTAAAGCAAAGTATGATGTGAATGTATAAAAAAATGTGCAATTAAACTCAATTAAAAAAACTAAAGTAGAGTTAATTTATTGGAATTAATAATATATGTATGCACAATAATAACAAAAACAGCGAAAAAAGTAGCTGACACAACATCGAACACAATAACAACAACAACAATGATAAAAAGACAGCCTGCCATCCAATGAACCAACAACGGCGAACGAACGAACCAGTCAGTCAGTTTGTCGCGCATTTAACCAACACATACAAAGTTTAATAAAGTTGACAATTACAATACATCAACAATAGCAACGAGAAGACAATAATAACAAAAAACAAGAAAAGTAAAAAAAAAAAATTGATTCTGATTCTGTCTGCTTGTCTAAACTACTTGACTGACTACGTCTATGTAGCATATATGTATGTACTTAGTAAATCCGGAGTCAACAATTCCTTAATGTACAATGAAATTTCAATTAGAATATTGTGCAAAGTATAAATGGCTGTGTGGGAGCTCCTTACATTCCGACAATTTTTATTACGTTGTAGTTACAGCTCAATTAAGTTGAGTGTGGACTATTGATGGAATAGTATCTTGTTTCTAGGGAAGGCAATTTGAGATTTTTCAAAGCTAAAATACACTCTGTCAAAGCTAGGTGATGGTAAGACATTTTGGATGTTGTTGTGGCGCTAGTGGTAGTCTCCAAAATATCCCTTTTTTGTGTTTTCACCTTAATCCCCTGTTCGATTGGAACCGATTCATTAAATTGAATGCTTGTTTGTAATCAGCCAACTGAAATGCGTTAACAGTTCATTTGACTCAATTTGCTTCTGTTTTGAAATAGAACTCACGGTACTTACGACTGTTCTATATACTAGCGACCTTTATTTGCTTCTTTAATTCGGAAAAAGTCTAGTTTTACTAAGGAGATGGTACTTATTCAAGCAACGCTTCATATAATGGAAAAGTACGCTTATCCTCATGGAAGTAATAAGAGTAGAAAAACTAATTTTCCTGTAATGATAAGGTCTATGCAAATTTTTCGAAATGAGCACTAATTACGTCAGAACATTTGTTCTGATAGTTTTGTAATAGTCCGTTGTAAAAGCATCAATCACTCGATATTTGTTCGTATATCACTGTTGAATGTGTCATTCAATTTTTTTTTACTTCAATTGTAAGTTAACGAAAATTTTTAATGAAAAATGTTACTTGTATTAATTGTATGTATGCCTACATTGTATGAGTGATAGTTTGCTAAATTCTCAAGCGTGCACGATTACAAATATCCATTTTTTGGTGCATTTTGGGTGTAACAGACCCACTCAGTTGATAATCTTTGACCGAAATATTTTCGAGTCGTTCTAAAGGGTGATTTTTTAGCTATTATCTTTTTGGCAACACTGGTTTAAACAGCTCACGTACGTTTCGTGTTTTGTTTCACTGTCAAACATCTTCAGTTTGGTCTATAATTTAATTATGAATCGTCTTACAAACGAACAACACTTGCAAATCATTGAATTTGGCATCATTGGACCGTACTTCTTCAAAGATGCTGCGAATCGTAACGTAACTGTGAATGATGAGCGCTACCGTGAGATGATATCCAACTTTTTTTTTCCCAAAATGCAAGAGCTTGACTTGCATGACATGTGGTTTCAACAAGGCGGTGCCACATGCCACACAGCACGCGTAACAATGGACTTATTGAGAGGAGAGTTCTGTGAACATTTTATTTCACGTTCGGGACCAGTCAATTGGCCGCCTAGATCGTGCGATTTAACGCCTTTAGACTATTTTTTGTGGGGCTATGTTAAAGCTCATGTCTATACAGACAAGCCCGCTTCAATTGACGCATTGGAAGACAACATTGAAGCATTTATTCGTGAGATACCGGCCGAAATGTTGGAACGAGTATGCCAAAATTGGACTAAGCGGATGGACCATTTAAGGCGCAGTTGCGGTCAAGATTTGCATGAAATAATCTTCAAACATTAAATTACATGGACCGTACTATCGATTCAAATAAAGATTTCATGCATTTTTCTGAATTTTATGTGTTTTTTTTTTTTTGAAAAATTTTCCTATAGCTCTTAAAAAATCACCCCTTAATTGCCTTGGATTTGCTGACGTTCTTAAGGATAGTTTAACTACATTTCTTGCTTCGGGTTTGTAAGGCCTAAGTGCTAAATTCTTATAAGAAATTAATAGTATGGAGTTTGCAATTAGGTTTAATTGCTGTTAATGTCGTTAATTGGCAAATTTTCATAATTTTCAGCGATGATTTTGTATACTTTCCGTTTAATACCTGATGAAATGATTAATTGGAAATGAAACTCACACTTAAGAAGATGCTTTTTAGGCTTAGTACATTAGATCGGTCGTTCAATTAAACTAAGAGCAATTGATGTAAGGCAAACCCAAGAATTCGATATTTCGTTTAAATTAATTAAATTAAATTCATTCTAAAAGATTTTTCACAAGCATAAAATATTCAAAAGCATTTGATAAAAGTGCATCTTACAGCAACAGAATTTTTCTGTTCCGAAATAGCGAAAATTAAGAAACAGTGGTTTTCATGAAGTCCAAGATATGCAAAGAGTTGCCCAAATTATTGGAATTTATAAAGTATGTATGTATGTAGTATATATTTGTGCTTGCTCGTCATTTATACTTTTTAGTAGAGATGTATTTTTATAGCATATTTTTGAAGTTGTTTTTCTTTTTTCAAATAGCATTTGTTGTAAACTTAAATTTTAATGTAAACATCTCATGAATTCTTTATTTAAATTCTTTAGCTACGTATAAATTTCATTGTTTTTAATATGAAAACAAGGGTAATTAAACTACAGACAAATTGGATGCTGTAAAATCATCATCATCATCGTTAAAGCACTTGTAAAAACTTATATTTCCAAGGGGTGTTGTTTCTTATTGCCAATAATCTTATAAAGAAAAACGTGCCGATAGCCAGTTAATTTTGTTTTCAACTCTGTGGTTGTGTCTTACAATAACACATTGTCGTCGTCTCCGCCGCCTGAAGAATTATCGTTGTCTCCGTCATCATCAACATTAGCATTGACATCATGTTGTTGCATAGATTTGTTGCCCGCTAGTCTAGCTGCCGGTCAGTAGTTGTTTTCTATAAAGCAATATTAGTTAAAAAAAAAAAAACTAATTTATGTAAATGTTTTCAAATATCTCACTGTTTAAAGCTATTTATACTTTAATTATGTCAATATACATACATATTTTCTCACTATCCCTCTATTTCACTCTGTTTTGTATTTTACTATTTTCACTATTTTAAATATTTTAAAATTCTATTAACGTTTTATATAGTACGTATGTACCTACTTTTTTTTACATTTCTTCTCTATGCACTCGTATAAATTTTGCATAAAATATTTTTTAAATATTAAAACTATATTCGTTTTTTTTTTTTTTTTGTGTGACTCGAAAGTGTAGTATGTATAAAGTTTTCAAAAAATTTTTTCTTCAATCGTATTGTGTATCTGATTCATTGTGATTTAGTTTTTGATTTTGTGAAATTCATACAGAAATAAAGAGTAAATTGAGTTGATTTTTTTCAGTTCGTTTCTCTAAATGACTATTGTTTCCACTTGGAGAAATGAAAAAATGTAAAATAATAATTTTTGTTATTTATTTATAGTTTTTTTTTTATATACAGTGTAAAACATAACATGCCATAATTCATTTAAGAATTCGATGGTATCTAAATGTATGTGGAAAATAAAATATGAAAATGATTGAATGCAGTTAGTCAGTATTTCAATGAATATCTCTAGCTAGGAATTCTAAAATTGCTTGCTCAGGTTTTATTAAAGAATATTATTGGAACTAGGAAAATAGTTTTTATACGTTCCCCACTTTCTTTTAGCCGCTGTTACGTTTTATGTTTTTTAAAATTTTATGTTTTTTCGATTCGTGGTGTTTTATTTATTTTCGTTTTTATGCAGTTAATTGATTCAATATTATTGTTTTATAACATTCAAATATAAATTAAAATAAATTTATAACGCATAATGAGTTTAAGAAAATAAACAACAAACAATACACATTAAAATGTTTGTAACGGCTCTTTTTTTTTTTTTTTGGCTAACAGAAGCCATAATTCGCTTCTTTTATTTTGCTCTTTCAATACCAAATTGTGTTTTTTTTTTCTTTTTATGTTCTTATTAAGGTGGCGTGTAATTTACAACGCATCCCTTAGAACTAAAAGTTGTGCGCCATGTTTCTTCAAGTAGCGTTACTAAGGTAACAAATATTTTCGCTATTAAAACCGTTATTATAAAATTACTTTTGTAAAATAAAAACTAAACTAATTAACCAAACCAAACTCCTACGATGATATTAAACTTTAAAGCCTGTTTTCAAATCGTTTGTTCCTTTATTTTAAAATGTTTGCAATTGAATTTATATTTGTATTGTTTAATATAATAAATCTTTAAAAATGTATTTTTTTTTCAGTACTTTAGAAATTTGTACTTAAATTCTTATTCTATTTTTTTTCTTCTTCAATATTAAATCCTATTAAAAATTTTGTCCATTATATGTATTTGTTTATGTTAAGATACGAGTACATATCATACGTATGCGTTAGCGTGCCTATTTATCCGTATATTTTCTCGATATATTCTTTATTCTGTAGGCTGTATTGTTGGTGGTTTTTGTCTGTTTACAAAAATAACACCACAATTACTCAATAATAAAGAAAATAAACATGAAACACAACGCAACTGTCTGTTTAAATGATTTTTCTTGGCTTCATATGCACGCATATTAGTAGACCGGCCGGCCGACCGATCGACCAGTTGTTGCTCAATACCGTTTTATATATTTCTTTTTTATATATGTATGTACATACATATGTACATAAATTTGAAAATGTATTTTTAAATTTTCAAACTTTAATTCGATTTGTTTTCTTTTTGCCAGCCTGTACGGAATTGTACTTTATTGTTTTTGTTGTATTATAACTTTGGCATATATTCGGGAAAATTAATTTAGAAAATTTTTTCTTGTTGCGGCATGCAGCCTAAAGTTTAATCAACTTTTATTTATCTTTAAAGCAAACATAGTTTGCATTGCCATATGAATTCTGTATGCATATGTACATATGATTTTGAAAAATTTGTTAATCTATGTATTTATCTGAGTAGCAGCAAGGCAAGCTTTCGATTTATTAAACACTATTATTTTAATTTTTTAAGGACATATTCCTCAAAAAGGGTTATTTTACAGTACCTTTTTAAAACTATGTATTCTGTTCTTAGTCACAATTGTTCTATCTCTCCGCTTTATGTGTTTTTACTATGCCTATTTAATGAGATGGTCATAATTTTTGTTTAAACTTTCAAACTTTTACTGCACATTGTAATTTAACAAGAACACATTGTATTTTTTTTAGAAATGACACATATATATTGTTTATCAATAAATTTATAATTTTTTGTTTTCTTTTTTCGTTTTTTTTTTTTTTAGAGCATTAATATTTTCATTTTACGAAAATTTATAACGTTTTTTGTGTTTAAATTTCTTTTAGTTATGGTTTTAGTAAGTAACGAATGGCAAAATAAATGCGAAGATGAATTTAAAGCGACTGCTAATACAGCAACCACAGGCGGTACTATTACAACAACAACTACAACAACATATACAACAACAGCTAATACAACGACCTCAACAGTTACAAGCACAGCAACTATTGCTGTGTCTTCAGAAACATTGCCGACAACAGCAACTGCAACAGGAACAGGAACAGCAGGAACAACAACAGTTGTTGATGCAAATACCAATACAAAAATTAATCAAAAAACAGAGACTATAGCAGGAGACTCAACAAATTCCAGAGCATCTCCAATAATACCAGACTCAACAGTAGCAAAAACAACAACTTTAATAAAAACAATTGTAAACGATAACGCCAACAACGAACAAAATAAAATTGAAACCGATAAAAACTTTCCAGAGCAATACGTAAAGAGCAATACGTTGAACGTTGATGATAAAAACAATTGTAAGATCTCTGAAGTTGAAAATTTGTTTAATACAAAAGCTAAACTAAAAGAGGATAATAATTTGGATGAAACTGTATTGAATTATACTAATAAAATAAAGATAATGGCTGAAAACATCAAGGAATTTCCTTTAAAAGAGGAAAAGGAATTGGAAGAGTCAGAGTCAAGCACCCTTATAAGTAATCACTCTGATAATAATAAGAATCTTGAAGAATTAAATTCATATCCGAATTCCAATACAAGTACCCTACAGACTTCGTCTACCATAAAACAAAATATTATAACTCAGCAACAACAACAACAACAACAACAGGTGCCACTTAGCTGTCCCATAACTCCGCAAGCATTGAGTAGTGCATTACAAACAGCTTTAAATGCCACCAATAATGCCAATAATGTTAATAATTCAGTGGCAGCAGCTGGTTTGCAGCCAAGTTTTCTTAGTCAATTGGCATTAGCGGCAAATAATGTAGCAGGTCTGCAAAAATCGTCAAATACCAACAATACCACAATCACAACCACTACATCATTAACTGCCAAACAACTGAATCAGTCGTTTAATATGTTGGATACTACGAATAATCAAATCAAAAGTGATAGTAATCTTTTAGAGAGCACTACGTTAACGTCAACGCCAGCGTCAACAGTACCTGCAGTATCTTACGATAATAATGGACAAGCCAAGATCGTTCTGATCTGTGAAGGCAACTCTCATCCATTTCAAACGCGTACAATTTATTTAACACCCAAAGTTGAGTGTATGGTGGGGCGTTTGATAGCAAAAAGTAAAGCTTCCGAAACTAATGCAATATTCGACTGTAAAGTATTATCGCGTAAACATGCCGTCATTTGGTATACACCAGATGGTAAATTTTGGGTCAAAGATACAAAATCATCGAATGGTACGTTTATTAATGACAATAAATTAGGCGATGAAGAGGCTGAATTGCATTTCGGTGATATTGTCAAGTTTGGTGTAGACGTTTTAGAAAATTCACGCAAAGAAGTTCACGGCTGTATCATTGCCTGTGTTAAATTATATTTACCTGACGGCCGTGAAGCCATATCGATCGATTGGTCTGCCCGTCGCAGTCAATACTCTGGCGAAGGTCGCATAAGTTACGATGAGTTGCATCGCTTAAATCTTTACATACAGGAAACATCACAACGCGAGAAAGTGTTGACTTCCAAATTGTGCAACATTCAGAATGTCTTAGACGCCACACGAAAGAATTCAGCCTTATGTTGGCAATCGATGATAACCGAAGATCAGCTATTACATCGTATACACTCGTTAGAGAAGAAATTGCAATTTATGGAAAAAAATGTGCCTGAAAATGTTCTTAGGAATGAGGTGAGTATTAGTTTTAGAGACGTAATCTAACTATTAGTTTACGTAATATCATTGCAGGTTCTTAAGTTACTCGATGACAAGAGTACATATCAAATGACCGCCAAAGAGGCCTTACGCAAAGTCTATCAAGAGCGTTGTGAAGCCATGCAAATGTTGGCTAAAATGGAGTCAGCCTACAATCAATCGGACAACGAATGTTCATTGTTGCGCGATCAAATTATGAACTCGAAACAAACTTTACAAGACGTTAATTCTCGACTGTTACGTCTCGAAACAGAATATAATGAATACAAAGATGAAATGGCTCGCCAACAGCAAGAGACCAAAGAACGTGAAGAACAACGTCTCACAGAGCTAACGGAAAAATTACGAGTACGTGAACTAGAGTGTGAGGATTTAAAAAAGAAAATATCGGAGCTATTAATTAAACGTGCCGATCAACTCGACGATGAGGAAGAATTGTTGGAAAAGCAGGCCATGGAAAAGCTTGATGCTGCTATAGCAAATATGGATCTAGGCGAGGATGATGAAAGTGATGATGATGGGCATGAAGTCGATGGTCATGATGTTGATGTGGCAAATAATGAAAATAAACGTAATGGCAATGATTCTATTGAGGCTAAAGAGGTTATTAATAGTACAACAAAACAGGCTAATCCAAATATATTGGCAATCAAAAGAAAGAAATCAAGACCCCAATTGTCATCCATATTCGGTGATAATTTGAACGGCATAGAAGATAAGAAACAAGAGCTGGATAAATCTAAGGTAAGTTATTGTTACAATTTGAACGTACATATATGCAACTGATTCTTTTGATTTTGTAACAAAGCTAACGAAATCGAAAGCATTTGATGATGAGTCTTTAAAGGAAAAATCTCCACCTAAACGTGTTAAAGAAACAACCATTATGAAGTGGTTACAGAATTCCGATTTAAATAAAAACGAAGGATCCTTTGATATATTTAAGGCTATATGTAATGAAAACGAAAACGATGAAGAGGATGAAATCGATAACGATTTGGGTAAATCCACAAAGGAAATCGATGAGAAACGCTATAATTTTACAAGTAAATTGAAGAATGTACAAATGAATTTACAACAATTGGAAGCTGAAATTGAAAAAGAAATGGAAAATGAAACTGAAACCGAAACCGAAAAATGTGCTATCGACGGTGACAATATTGTAAGAGACAAACATGATGACTTGGACGATGACAGTAGTGACGAAGATGATGATGCTGAGGAAGGTGCTCGTGCCGATAAAGAGTTTATTATTAAACGCAATGGCAAATCAACGACAACATCATCAGGAAATCGGGTGCTATCTAAGGAAAATAAAAAGTATTTGCTATTAAAATCTAGCGTTAACATGCTAAGAGAAGCTTACAACGAAATCTGGCATAGTGTAAGGGAACAAGATGAAAGTCGTAAAAAACAGAGCGTTAAGCTAGAGCATGAAGAAGAGCAATTGCAACAACATGACGATAAAGAGGAATCACCACCTTCCAATATAAAAGTAAAAACGCAATTACCATCCCATGCCACAAGTCCGACCATAGCAGCAAAGACATTTGAATCGTCAGAATCAGATATCACAGAATCAGATTCAGATGTCGAAAGCTTAACACTCTCATCGCCAGTAAATACAACGATTATAAATGTTAAAACCGAAAGAGTAAATAGTAACCATGCCTTGTTGGAACAACTCCAGGAGTATCAATCGCAAGTAGAGGCATTAACTGAAAAGCTGCAACAAACCGAAATGGAAGCCCAGCATACATTGGAAATAATGCAAGTAGAATGTGATGATGTTAAAATAAAAATGGAGAGTCTAAATAAAATAATTGATAATTTAAAGAACGATAAAATGGCTTTGGAACAAATTATCAATGAAAGTAGAAATAATTCTTCAAAAATAGAGACCACAAGCGAAACATCTTCTCTATCATCGTATGCCAATGAAGCTGAATTAAAGTCACGAAATGAAGTAGACAAAGAGTTGGAATTGGAAGAGGATCCTGTTTTAAATGCCATTAATGTAACAGCTTTGGAACGTGAGGAAGAGTTGATTTTATACAAAGAACGTCTAGATGAACAACAAAAGGCAAATATTGAACTACGCAATGAAATTGCGTTACTACAGCTTAAAGCTAACGTCGGTATTTCTACAAAGCAAGTTTTGCTTAAACAATTCTTACCATACAGTTTTGTTGTATTAGCAATTATAGTATATTTTCTGATCACCTACTTTTAGTATGTTTTTTTTATATACATATGCTTCCACATGAATATTTTTATACTCTCCCTCCTGTCCTTACTCACTCACGTTCTTCAAAAGCAAGCATGCTAATTGTAAGTCTTTTTTTTTTTTAATAAAAATTTCCAGTTTCTTGTAATAACTTTTGTAAAACCATCCATTTATGTTTTTTTTATTGTTCATATTATAGATACATAACGATTTTTTAAATAATGATAAAAAAATGTAAGCAATTAAACATATGTATTGCATATATTTTTAATGAAATGAAATGAAATAAATTAATCGTCAAAAAGAAATACGCATTAAAACAAATGAAGTCAATGTTCTATTATTAAATACATAACATAAAGCTCTTTAACAACAAAACGCATACAGCAAATATTAATTAAAAAAAAATTAACATTAACATTAAAAAAAAAAGAAAAATATCAAGGCCTGTAAACTGATCTTTAATAATTATCTTATCTTAATTTTAAATGATTATTTTGCAAAAATTAGTAAAACTATTTTACTTTTATTTTATTTAAACAAAACATATTAAAAAAGTGTTTACACATACATATACATATGCTTATACATATATATATAATTTTTTTAAAATAACTGAAAGAATTGGGTTATTCTTTTTTTTTCACTATACATACATACATACATACATACATATTTATGAAAAACGAGAGTTTTTGTAATACTAAAAATTTGCTCGAAAACTTTGCTTAGACCTTTATTGTTTAAATAGAATAATTTAAATATAATTTGTCTGTTTAAAATTAGGTTAACTATTATGGTTTAATTAAAAGAATCGTTCTTTAGTTTGCCTAACTAGCAGACATTTATAATTATTATATTATTTAAAAAAAAAATGTTTTTAATCAATTTAAAATATTTATTTTAAACTTAAGATCCTTTATGAAATTTGAGATTTATTTACAACATTTTGCTTATTTTTTTATTTGATTTTTGAATCTGTTATGCTTTTGAATAAAGTTATTATGGCAAAATGTTGAAAATAAATCATAGCACTTTCATAAAGATTCTCAAGCTTAAAATAATTATTAGAAATTAATGATGTAGCAGGGCAGTAAATCGAAATTTGTGTTTATTTAAAATCTTTTTGTCACATTATTTTTTAAACTTGCTATATATTTAGGCTTAAGGATTTCGATATTGTATTGCAAAAATTCATTATATTATAAAAATTTTCTAATTATTATTTTTTATTTTTAAAATAAATTCTTTGCATACCCACCCTACTATTGAGTGCTCTTACATGTGAGAAATGTATTTTCTTTATATTTTTTTTGTAGATTATTGATTTTTTTTTATATGTATGTAACCCAATCTACGGTTAGTTATTTCAATATTATCTTTTGTATTTTAATAAATTTCGCATCTAAATAAGTTATTGTTTATTACGTATTTATACTTAAACGAATTAAAAAAAAACCCCCGATAAAAAATATATTGAAACTAAAACCTACCATATATTTGCATTTGTAGAGAAAAATGGAAAAAAATAAGCAAAAGAAGAAAAAAAAAAAAGAAATGATAAATAAAAATAAATTGAAATTGTTAATTATTATAAGTTTTTGTGTTTAGTTAATTCTTTTTATTAGTTATATTTTTTATTTTATTATTTAAAGAAAAAGTTTTCAAAACAATTTTTATTTTTATTAATTTCTTTTAATTTTTGTTGTGTTTATAATTTGTTAACATCCATCCATAATCAATTTTTTAAGCCACAGCTTTGCTGTTTATATAAAATAATAAAACAATTCTTTTTTAAATGCAATTTGCCAGAATAGTTTAAACCAAAAAAAAAAACAACATATAAATTTTGCTGAAAATATTTATTACAAGAATAAAAAAATATAATAAAAATAATTATTGTAAATTATATGCAAATAAAAAAAAAACAAAAAATCAATTATTATTAATATTTAATTACCATAATGAAAAATATATACAGTAAATAAGTAATTATAATAAAATGAAAGAAAAATAATTATTAAAAACAAATTATCATCTAGAAGATTTTTATTTATCGCAATACTCGTACATTTTATTTTGTAGTTCGGGAAGAATAAAATGTTCTCTTTTAAGTTCTCTGAGGATTTTTTGAAATTAAAATTCCTTTATTAATATATTAAAATGATTTTTTGAAATTAAAAAAAATAACAAAAAATTGTATTTAATGTGTTGTAAAAATATTAAATCTTACAAATTTCCTTTATTAATATATTAAAAGGGGAAATATAAAAAATAATGCAGAAAAAATCCTGAGAAAGTTCTTCATACAGCTTAAACAAAAAAAAAATTAAATGGTTTAAAAAAATCTAGATTCGAACTATTGAAAGGTTTCATCTGAAGAGTCCAAGATTACAGAAAACAACGCTTTACGCCCGAAGAATATGGATTTTGTGTTTTGCTAAGTAACACCATTTATACAAAGCAAACAAAAAAAAAGAATGTGCGAATTACAAATGTTTTCTGTTTGTAGTTTTTTGAACGAACGAATCTTTCCAATCACCATTAGTGTTGCCAGGAAGAAAAATTTAAAAAAATATAATCCACCAAAATAAACAAATTTAAATACGTTTTTTAAAATTTTTTAAAATTTATATTATGTTTAATTTACAATTACACTTTTTGACAACAACAAATCAAAAACTATAAAAAATTGACACATCTACACATTCAACTAATAAATAACCAAATTTGGTTGGAATTAATCAAAACTGGCAACACTGACAACAACTCTTTTTGACTTTTTCTTTTTCAGTGCGACGAGTGCTGGCAAAACGAGTGGTCGTGTAAAAACGGAAATATAAAACGAAAAAGAGAATGTTTTTGAAACATTTCTTTAAAAAAATATATAAAATTTTGTTTTGAATTTACCTCAGCAAAATAATTATTATAGAAATCTTTAATAAAACGCGAAAAAAAGAAGTAATAATAATATACTCCAAGAAAATATATTTTGTAGAAACTTCTTAAATAAGAGAGAAGCAAAAACTTTTTTGTCTCCATGACAAATGGAAAAAGAATTCTCTAAAATAAATTTTTTTTGTGTTTTATAGTGAGTGGTGCTTTTTCTTTCTTCTTTAACAGCAATGCATAAATTTACCAGAATTTTTGTTAAATAGCTGTTTAACATTAATGAGAAAAATAAAATCTGTGGAAAAAGTGCAAATTAGATAAAAAAAAGTGTGTTGAATCAGTACAAAATGGGTTGGGTGGCAGTTGGTTAAAAAGCCGACAATAAGAAAAAATATATATGCAAAAAAAAAAAGAAAAATCATATAACGAAGTCAAAAAAAAAAAAAAAAAGAAGAAAAAGAAAAAATCTATGACATTTTAACGAATGTGAAGTTAAAAAGAAGGGAGTTGAAATGGAAACAAAAACAAGAAAAGTACAAAAACAAATATAAGAGTTGCCAATAAATAGGGATTAAAGATAACAACAACAACATAACCATTTATTATATTCTTTCTCTTCTTTGTCTAGTTTGTTTTTGTTTTTTAATTAATATTTTTATTGTTTTATTTGTCTATTGTGTTTATTAATTTATTAATTGTGTGTTTGCTTTTCCCATATATAGTAACAATAAAATAATATATGCAAAACAAAAAATATTTTTGAACTGGGAAAGCAGAGACTTGAAAAAGTAAAACAAATCAATCCTCAATTTACAACGATTATTTAATATCATCTCTTCTCATTTTTGTTATTGTTGGTGTGGTGTGGATTGGTCGATAAAAGACGAGATAAAAGTTTTTAACAAATTTTCTTCAAAAGGATTTTTTTCTAACAATCAATGAGGTAAGTTGCGTCTCCGTTTTTAAATCTTAATCTCTTTATATGTATGTATATTGCGTAATAAATAAGTTCACATAAGGATGCCGGTCCTCTAAATATCCTCTTATTTAAGGGCTTAACGCCCTTAACAGATTTAAAAATAATACTTCATAAACTCTCCTACTATCTAATCAAAGAAGTGACAAAATTTGTCGACTTTGCTTAACACACTCGACTGTTGTAATAGATTTGATTCCAATATAAAGACATCGACACTTCTTTTGCCACTGCTTTAATGCATTTTTTTTATTGTTTTGGATACAGTCTTACTTATATTTCTCGATCTCTCTTTTTCTTTTTAAAAATTACAACTTGTCAATAAATCCAACTGTATAGGGAACAGTCTGAAATGTAAAAAAAAAAATCACTGTTTTTCAGGTTGAGGTGTTTGCGATCACGGATAGTTTACGTCACTTATAATGCTTTTAATATAAATCTTTATTGGGAGCACTGTTACGTTGGGGGTAACAACATCGATTGAATTTGGACTTCATGGCGGCATAGGAAAGATAAATGATCTGAATTTAATACGTTGTCCTTTATCTTGAAATGAAAAACTCGATAATGCCTACCGTGGACATTGTTGCATAAACGGTCACTCTAGGCGAGTGAAAAAGCTTTTGCCTTTTCGGATTCCTTATGATTTAAAGGAAAACAAAAAACAAATGAAAATGTGCTCAATTGTCTAATACATATTTATTAAAAAAAATCAGGCATTATTTAATCAATTTTACCTGCGTATTGTTATTGCCAGCTGACATTTAAAACATTTAAAAAATATAACATATACAATAAATAATACACTACATATGTATTATTAAAAAAAAACATGTCTTTTCATAATTGTCGTTACGTATGCTTGTTAAAATCGTCAAATGTTGCGATATTTGTAATCGTAAAACTTAATCATATTTTTTAACTACGAGCAAAGTGTTCCCCAAAATGAAAAACAAAAAATAGGTTTTATATGGAGCGTAATATTATTAAGAAATCTCTTTAATTATAAATTAGGAACTTTATACATATCTTCTTAACAAATATTTAAAAATAATTTATGATGACGCATTTATTACTGCTGCCATTCTCATTAGTATTGTTGTTGTTGGTTGTGTACAGAAAGTTGTCAAGGTAAAAATTGAAATCAAAAAAACCATTAGCACCGGCTAATGAGAAACAAAATGTAAAAAAAAAACACATGAAAAATTAAAAAGAGAAAATGCAGAGAGAGAAAGATACCCTAAGACACGCACACATACAATATCCATATAAAGAAGAAAACTACCTAGAATAAAATTATGTGCATATACAGTTGTGTTCAAAATAATAGGAGTGCTCTTCATTTAAAAGCAAAGTTTAAAATTAAGAAAAATATCAAATTCTTTTGACATAAAATTTATTTCTTATTCATATTCTAACTTATTACTATTCAATTATTTAATTAAAACCATAAAAACAAAAAATATTTCATGTAAATAAAGCTTTCTTTCAAAATTAATTGTTCAAAATAATAGGAGTGTTCAGTACACAACCTTATACACTGAAACCTCGTTTTATGCGATTAATTCGTTTCGCAAAAAATCGCATAATTCAAATTCGCATAAAACGATACACTAGCTTCATACAAAATCCACTAATAGGGATTTAAATAAAAAAAGCGCATAAATTCAAATTTAACCCTTAAAATTCAAACAAAATCGCATATAAAAAATCAATAAAAAATGAATCCCTTGCTGAGACCATATAAAATAAAGAAAAAGTTAGGAAATAAACAACAACTAATACAAAATTCCAAATAATAAAGAAAATACATAATTTTTCAATAAAATAAAAATATAATATTATTCCACGTCCATAGCATTTGAATAATACTTCATAAATCAGAACCGGAAATGCCGAAAAAATTTAAAGATAGTAGTAACTTTGTTACGAACAACACATTTTTTTGGATTTTAACATTCAATATTTCCTTAAAATCGGTTTTGCAAAGAAAAAATTTGAGAATTTTGAAACCGCATAAATTTGAATTCGCATAAAACGAGGTTTGAGTGTAATTTTTAAACAAAATGCACAAAATCTTCATATTATCTTAAAATAGTAAATCTATTTTAGTATTTGGTTGAATAACCTTTGTTTTTAATGACTTCAGCACATCTATGATGCATTGAGTCAATAAGATCTTGGCATCTCTTTGAAGGAATTTGATGCCACACATCGCCCACTGTGAACCATAGTTCTTCTACATTTGAAGGTTGTTTCTCTGCAACATATTTTTTAACATCTCCCCATAGATGTTTTATGGGATTAAGGTCAGGAGACTGAGCTGGCTACGCCATAACCTTAACCCCATTAACCCGAAACCACTCATTTGCCAATTTACTGGTGTGTTTCTGGTAATTATCTTGTTGGAATATCCATTTTAGAGGCATATTCCACTCTACATATGGTAGCATCACTTCTTTCAAAATGCCTACATAGACTTACCTATCCATTATGCCTCTAATGGGATGAATTTGGCCTACACCATTATATGAAAAGCTTCCCCATATCATTAGTTTTGCACCACCGTGTTTAACTGTCTTTTGTGTATACTGAGCTTTATATTCGGTGTTGGACGGACGTCTAACATACTGTCTAGACCCAGTATCACCAAATAAAACCATTTTGCTTTCGTTGGTCCACAGTATGTTTCTCCATTTTTCTTTCGGCCAATCGATATGTTCCTGGGCAAACTTTAAGCGTGCTGCTGCCTGTTTTTTTTTTGTCAGCAATGGCACTTTTCATGGACTTGTTGCGAATAAATTGCTGTCTATCAGTCGTCTACGAATAGTAGGGCCACTTACGGCACGATTCAGATCCTTTTGAATTTTTTTTTGAAGACGTCGAAGGATTTATTTTGCTGTATCGCACAATTCGGCGGTCATCGACAGTTGATGTTTTGCGCTTGCGCCCAAGCGTTTCGGGTTTTTTTTTATATTTTAATGCATTTTCGATCATTTGATCGGAGCAACTTAAGGTTTCCTTAATTTCTTTATAAGTTTTGCCTTTTTTTTTTGAAGATTTTTAATTAGTTCTCTCTTTTCTTCAGAACAGTGCTTTCCTCGTCCCACTATTACAAAAATTTATGGGAAGCACTGTAGAAAAAGTTTTAACTTCATTTTCCATACTTACTTTTCACATTTTTTTTAAATTATATGCTCTTATACATATGTTGTTATTTTTAAAAAACACACACTTCACACGTCAAGGGCAAACACAGAAATAAATCAATTTCATGATAAATATTAAAGTTATTATGAGATTCTCTTTTGTATTTTATTTCTTACATACCGTTGTAACTACCATTAGAATATATCATGTTTTGCAAATTGGTACAATAAAAAATTTGAACTTTGAAAATATTACATGATAGCACTCCTATTATTTTGAACACAGCTGTATGTATGTATATGGAAAGAGAACAACAATGCATGTTTTCTTGTGTGTTCCTATGTTTAAGTGTTAATAAATGTACTCGTATTATGAGTAAACAATAATGAAAGAGAGAAAAATAAAAACAATAAATAAAATAAATGATAAGAAAATTTAACAATAACAATAATAATATAGCATTTTATGATAAGAAAAGGAAATGGATAGAATTTGTTATTCTTTTCTTTTCACAATTTTTTTAAATTATTCTTATACATATTTGTAATAATTTTATTCCACACAAAAATATTAAAAATACCGGAAAGTTGCATTGCACGCCTTTGGCATAATAATTACTTATGTCGAGTGAGTGATAAATTACATGCGTGTTCGTTTGGTTCGAGTCTGTACTATTGACGAGTTAATTGCTTTAAAATCTGTAATACCTTAACCAAACCCCTCCATAGCATGGAGGAACCTCATGTTCGAGAACACTACAATGGTACGCTAGAATAAAGCTAATCCTCTCAAACATTTTACTGATATATTTAGAACACACGTCCAACACCCGTGAAAATACGTATTCTTATCGTTTGCTGGGAGATTCCATGGAAGAGTATCATATACCTATCTGCACTTGAGGAATTTATTTCCGAAAAAGAGAATCGGGAGCCAGTCATCTAAATAATTGCTAATATTAACTATATAAGTTAGTATATGACATGTTAGTAGTGCTAAGCCTAATAGCTGCACTCGTAACAGTCAATTGTAAGCCAATTTATCTCATCATTCAAATAAACCTTACTAAACTAACAATTTTTTTTTTAATTTGAGGACCGAAAGTTACTTAAAAGGGGCATAGTGTAATATATTCCAAACGGCATCAAGCCGTGCTCATGCAATACTTAGGCCTTTTCGAAATATGCGTACATACAGTGTTGGAAAAAATAATAGAAACGCTTCAAATTTTTATTATATCCTTAAATTTTTATTTATCTTTAAGTAAATAAAAAAAGGTATTTACATAAACTTAAAGGTATCTACATTGTCTATTAAATATATAAAAATAAATAAGTTAATTATGATTTCTTCTTGAAATATTTGTATATTTTTAATATATGCCTGGAAAAAATAATAGAAACGTTTTATATTTTGGGGGAAAAAAAGTTTATGTTTAATTTTACCATCAAATCCTAATACTATATTAATATTTGGTTGAGGCTCCTTTCATTTTGATAACTTCTTGACACCGCCTACTCATTGAGCCAACAAGGTTAGCACAAATGTCTGGAGAAATGGAATACCAAGCATCCTGAATTTTACTCCACATTTGTTGTTTATTTTTACATTTAAACAGACCAATCTTATTCTTAAGGACTCCCCATAGATGTTCAATGGGATTTAAGTCAGGTGATTGTGATGGCCATTGCATTACGGGGACTTGATTTTCCTGAAACCAAGATTTTACAATTCTTGCAGAGTGTTTGGGATCATTGTCCTGCATAAACTCCCACTTCAATGGCATTTCTTCCTCAGCAAATGGGAGCATTTTGCTCTGGAGTATATCTAAGTAATCTACCGCTGTCATTTTCCCCTGTACCCAGGAAATTGGACCAACGCCAGACGCTGAAAAACATCCCCATATCATTAGAGACCCGCCTCCGTGTTTGACTGTCTTTCTTGTGTATTTTGGGTCAAACTCTTTATTGGCAGGGCGACGTACCAAACATTTTCCATCTGATCCGAACAAATTTACCTTTGTCTCATCAGACCACAACACGTTGTTCCAATTTTTGCGACTTTGTTGTTGTCTGGCAAACTGTAACCTTTTTTGTATATTTTTTTTACTTAAAAGAGGTACTGACCTTGGACTTCGGGCCATAAGTCCAGCCTCTTGGAGCCTGTTTCTTATAGTACGGCTTGTTACTGGAGCATCTAGTATATTTTTAAGCCCATTAGATAACTCAAAAGGGTTTTTTTTTAGAATGGCGTACTAAAATATGATCAAAACGCGTGGACGTTTTCCTCTTTCTTCCTCTAGTTTCGATATTTTTTGTATAGTGAATCACGTTAAATACTTTATGTTTAGAACACTTCATTATTTGGGCTATTTTTCCAAGTGATAAACCATCAGATTTTAACTTAAGCATAACATTTCTCTCAGCATCAGTGGTATGAACACCTCGACCCATTTTTTAAAAGATTTAAAACATACACTTAACACGAAAATCTTGGAAATGTTCTAAAACAAATTATTTTAACTTAATTTTTACCACTTTTAAATATTTTAATGTAAAAAGTTTATTTATTTTAAATTAAAACACGGTTTTAGAAAAACGTTTCTATTAATTTTTCCAACTAAATTACGTCTTTTCTTACTTTTTCCTGAAAATTAATAAATTAAAAGAGAAAGAAGCAATAAAGTAAACAAATAATAAAATCCCGTTACATTAGCAAGAATTTAACAGGGATTTCCAACAATAAAAGTTTATTACGAAAAAGTATACAATATTTTAATGATAAACTAGTAATCGTTTCTATTATTTTTTCCAACACTGTACCTAGGTATGTATGACTGGTCCTTGTATTATCTCCTTTTAACTGTTTTAATAGGCAAACTTGTATATTTTTGCATAGCCAAAGCTATCTTGCTATCAAAGATAAACCTTATTAATTATTGCTGCCAATAAAATTTTGTTAACAAACTTTTAAAAAAGAAGCCAATAACCTTTAATACCTATTGCTTACTGCTTAGTGTATCAATAAACTTTCACTCTAAATATGTTTTGTTTTAACTTTATGTAAAGAAGAAGAAAGAAAAAAAAAAAACGTTTAATAAAACCACATTGCTAAATTGAATATGTAATAAAATATGAAATAAAACTAAAGAGCGTTGAATAAAGAAAGCCAATTATTAAATAGCCATAATTCACACTTAACTTTATACATAAACTTATGCGGGTAATTACCCACAACAATAAACGAAAATAATGAACAAAATTATTATCTTTTTTTTTTTTTTTTTTGTTGAAACATTTTGTTTTTAAAATAAATCTGTTTTTAAAATAAATTTTTTTTCGTCGTGTGCCATACGTACACTTAATTATTGAAGAATTCGAATAATACAAAACATACATTCATATATCATCATATAAATACATATGAATGTTTGTATTTAGCTACATTTGTATGTAGGATTACTCACCCACTCAAATAATTCTGACATTGTAGACTTACTTACAGACGTCAGATTTTCAATAAAAAAAAAAATAATTGAAATTATACTCAGCAGACACATCGACAGACAGTAAATTACGTAACGTAACGTAATGTACACATTTGTTATTTTATAAATTTTAAGATTTAAATTTTGGCAAATTGCCGGCTAATCATTCCTGT
The DNA here is from genome assembly GCA_927399465.1 of Sarcophaga caerulescens. NCBI lineage: Eukaryota > Metazoa > Arthropoda > Insecta > Diptera > Sarcophagidae > Sarcophaga > Sarcophaga caerulescens. Next base: position 108,623,810 of record OV656866.1, read on the forward strand.
TGATTAAATGATAATGCCATCAATTTTTATTATTTAATATACAAACAATTTTCACAATTTATATTTTATGCACTAAATAAAAATGAAACATATTATTATTCATTTAAAATGGCTAATATCTGGTACAAACATACGTATTTACAATCCTTATATCACTTTTCTTCTTTCTAAATTAACAGAATATCATATCATAATATTATATTATTATAAAAATAAACAATTACCTAAATAAACAAATAAATAGATTAATATTATTATTTACGAGTGTTTTGCTATTTTACCAGCAACAGAAATTTGATATTGCAATTGGAACCTATTTCAAATTGTTCTGTATACAAACATTTCTACAGGGTGGCTGATATATAATGCAACGAAGTAAAGCGCTATATTTTTTAATTTTTTTTTTTAAATTTTATTGTTCAAAAGCAAAAAATGTTGGAAATAACATCAAATTTTAGAATCAGTTTAGATTTGTTCGAATTGGCCACCTTTGGTACGAATTATGGCCTTCAAACGGCCGACAAAGCCATCACAGGCTGCACGAAAGTGGCTCTGCGGTATTTTGGCCCATTCCCGGCGAAGCGCCGTCTTGAGATGATCGACACTTTGGTATTTTTTAGTGAGAACCTTACTCTCCAAAATGCCCCAGGCTCAAAAGTCCAACGGATTGAGATCCGGAGATTTTAGCGGCCATTGTGCGGTAGAAATGAAGCGAGGAACCTCCTTTTTAAGCTTTTCTTGGTTGACGCGTGCTGAGTCCTGTTGGAATGTCCATGGTCTGCCGGCGAAATGTTTGTCTGCCCAGGGCTTCAATACTGTCTTTAATGGTGTTTTCTTTTCTACAAAGAAAATGTCACCCTCTTACAAGGTACATTAAAAAAATTTTTTACCAACCCTGTTGTAATGTCATTTTTTATTTGAGAAGATCATAACACAAATATTAAAAAAGGGTATGCCCTGTGTTTACCACTTATTAAGAAAATGCCAATTTGTTCAAAGGTGTTGCCAGATAGCTAATTTTCCGACTTAATTTTTTGCACGCTTTTTTTATAACAAAAAAAAAATATTTTAACACTGTTCTAACATTGAATGCAATTTTTAATATTGCTGACCATGTAGCTTTAATAATGTAATATTTCCTTAAGATTACTCCACAACACAATGAAAAAATTAACTTCAAATTGGATAACAATACCATCTGGTAGCCCTATAAATAAACAAAAGTCATCTGCTTTACAGGGCATTAGCAGTACTCTCAATTTATACAGGGCATAAAATGCAATGCCCTCCACCATTGGCAAGTGCGAATTATTTCGAATAAAACATACCACCCTTTTAGAGGGCGAAACATTTTTAAGAAACAAACGCAAAATTGCATTTTGCGTTAATAAAATGCACATTTTTTGGTAGAAAAGAAAACACCATAAGACATTTTCCCGATAATATTCGGCATTTATTCTGACCCCACGGTCGATGAATACGAGCGGGGAGCGACCATCGGCCGTTACGGCGGCCCACATCATTACCATCGGCGGCGCTTGGGTTCTGGTGGCCAATCGCAGGTGAAAATTTTCAGCTGACCTCTTTGGCAAGTAAACCCGATCATTTTGTTTGTTCACAAACTGCTCAATTTGGAATGGCTTCTCATCGGAGAAAACCAAATTCGGTAACTGGCCACTTTCGTGCAAGCGAAGTAACTCCTTGGCTCTTTCCAGTTTAACTTTTTCTTGGCCATCGGTGAGCTCTTACACTTTTTGGAACTTCAATGGCTTTGGTCCAAGCTCATTTTTCAATATGTGTTGCATCCGTTCTCGCGATATGTTCAGCTCACGAGCAATTTTTCTACCACTGCGGCGTGGATTTCGATCAAATCTGGCCTTCACTTTTCGGATCATTTCTGGTGTTGTTACCGTTTTTTTTCGTCCACTTTTTGGATGCGATGCAATACTGCCAGTATCACGGTAACGAGCAATGGTACGAGAAACAAAAGATTTCTTCACATTTAAATGCTGGAGGGCTCTAACGATAGCCACCTGTGGTTTTAAAGCCAAATATAAAACAATCACACTATCACGCTTGCATTCCATCACGAATAACTTTTTTTCTGAATGCAATAGATCAAAATGCTTTTGTAAGCTTGTAAATAATAAAATGAACTGTCACTGGAATAAATCTGTCAGCTGTCAGACGAACGGTTTACAAATGATAACAACCTGAAGTTGGTTGCAATACATATCAGCCACCCTGTACATACCTACGTTATTCATAATCTGCTAAGTGTGAATTGTGAAAAGTATCAAATAAATTCAACTTAAATAAGCGTCAATAGTCTGCCTAGAAAAACCACAGTTTTATGAATTAAAAACTAGAATTAGAAATTCTATTCTAAGCCGTATCATTATTATTGTAATTTATGCAATAAACTCTATAAATGGCTCAATTAAAGATACATACACTATTCATACAACAGTATTACATATTTGCCAATCGATGTGAAAGATTTATTTTTTTTTGTTAATTATCATCCATTGTTTCTAGGCATAGACAAATGAATCTAGAGTGTTTGGTTAATTTGGTCTTTAAAAAAGGAATTATAGTTTCTAAAGACAACAATAGAACATACACATCGATAGTGACTCGCCTGAAACTTTGAAGTTTAATTTATTGATTCTAAAGATTTCTAATTAAAGATCAGACCTGTTGTTATACAATGATTATCGTCGCAATATATGTATGCTTGTAAAGTTTTTATTGCCTAATCTGTACTTAACATGAAATCCTAGTTGGTAGGTAGGTAGGTAGGTAGGTAGAGGTGGCTGCCCATCCAAGAAAAAGTCCTAGGATGGACTCACTTAGGCCACATTGGGCCCATTGTGTTATCACAGTTATCCGTTATCCCCTAGTCCCGGAACCACTCGGAGCTCCTGATGAAGCGATTTAGGCTGCCAATGTCAATCCTTGACAGTTCCTCCAGATCATCCATGTAGTAAGTACCCAAGTACTTCCTTCTCCTTTGGCAAAGAGCCGGGCATGTACCCAGCAGGTGAGAGACAGTCTCCTCCTCTTCCTCATCTCTGCAGCTTCTGCAGAAATCGTTAGCAAGGTGTCCAAGACCAATGCGCCTCGCATGCGTACCCATAATGCAATGCCCCGTAATGACACCGACAACTACACTTAGCGCGCCTCTTTGGAGTTTAAGTAGACTGATTGTGCGCCCCTCATCCAGCCTTGGCCAGATTTTACGAGCCGTTCTACCCGTGTCCGAGGCCGCCCACCTGCCGTTGACGGAATCGACGATCACATTATCAATTATGAGCTTGCAGGTCCATCCTAGTTGGTAATGAATTGTAGTTTTAAGAAGTTGACAGAAAATTTCTGGCATTGGCGAATTTTCGTTGTAATGTTTAGTTACTAATACCATGAATTACTTGACAATAGTTCAGCTAAAAAAATCATATTTTGAATCGAAAATTTTTGTTTGTTTATTTATTAAAGCATTAAATTAAATTAATTTCTTTGGTACAAATCAATAGGCGGTGGCGAACCTACAAAATAAATATGTACATTCATATGTATGTTTTTGCAAAATTTCTTTTTCTTTGTTTTCAACGCTTTAACAAACAAGTACAATTTTATTGTTGATAATCAGAATCCAGACAATATAAAAAGTGCATTGACTTTCATATGCCAATCAATACCCAATAAGCAGACAAAGAGGAGTTTCAAATAATTTGTGTGACTGTGTGACATAATACTGTCAAAACTACTGTTTTGGGCTAATGACTGAGTTTATCTATCTATCTATCCAAAATCAATAATTACATTTTATTAAAATTATAAATATAATTGACCGTAGACTAAATGCAATTAAATGTATGTAATAATGGATCAAAAAAATATTTTTTTATCGTACCTAAACTTTGCAAATGACTCATACTTGAATGCTATGAAGACAAAAAATATACTCATTCATTTTATACAAACATATTTTATTGCAAAATGCAAAGGTGCAATAAGCGAACGCAAATTGAACAACAACAACAACAAATACACTTAAATAATAGTGTTGCAAACAAGCAACAAAACAAACCAGCCAACCCAACCAACGCTTGAAAATGCCAGACGACAATGAACGACCATCAAAAATAATCAGTTGTTTTGGTGCAGCAGTTACAGTCAGTGATATAATCAAAGACGTAATCTTATTTGTTAAAATAATTTCTTACAATTTTAACTTTTCTAAGAAATTGGCGATAACATTTTGTATTTTTCGATGTTTTTCCGTTTTTAAGGTTAACAATTTATTTTCTATTTAAGCGTGTTTATACTTTTGTTAATCATTGTACTGTTTAAGCAGAAACATAAATGTCAGTTCCTTGTTCACATTTTCTTAGTTGATGTTGTTTTCATTTTTTTTTTTTGTTTTGCAACATGTAAATGATTAACTATATTGCAGCAGCAGCAGTGATGCCAAGTTGGAGTTTTTTATAATTTTATATCAACTATCACTCTGAGGCCTGTTATATTTTTAACGGAATACCTACAATACTCCACTTATTTGGCATCTCCGTTTACTTCTCTTTTCTATTTGTCTGAGTAGAAATGCTTACTCTTTCTCATTCTCTCATTTGAGAAATTAATTCTTCTTTATAATTATTATCACTTTTTTGTTTTTAAATGAAAGCGTTGGCGTCATCATCATCTTGTCTAATATGATCATCATCGCAGCTAAATAAGCCGTACTTAAGATGAAGACAAACAACAAATATTATTCATTAAATTTACACATACGTTTATATGAGTATGTATTGTACATACATCCATATGTACATAATTTTCTCCAACACGTTTCACTAACACCATCATCATCATCACTATGTTAAAAGCAAAACTGATTTAATTTTAATTCGGTTTTATTTACTTTTTATTTTTTTTATATTCATATACTACAATACATATTTCTTTTATACTTTTACTTAATTTCCATTATTTTGTTGTTACAATATATATATTTTTTTTTGTAATTTTTCCAATTGGCTTGCGTGACGTGTTTTTCTGGCATGTTGCACTTTTGTTATTTCTCATTTGCGCTGTCGCAGTCATCGCCGTCGTCATTGTATAAGCCCGCCCTGAATTTTGCAATATGAGTCGCATATGTTACGATACAGCAAAACAGCAGCTTTCTGTTTACGTCGAAAAGCAGAACAGCTGTTTGATTGTTATTATAAAAACAGAAGAAGAGCAACAAATAAAGGGTGTTTAAATTTCAATAGAGTCAAACCAAATTAATAATATTAATTCTTAAGAAAAAAAAATGTATGTATGTATGTTATTGCATTTTCTATAGAAAATTTGTCGGAAATCTAAGTTTTCGATAATACGAAATATAATCTCAAAAAATATAGTGGTTTCAAAACCGCTGGTCTAGAATTGTCGTTAGCTTTTCAATATCTTTTATCTGAAGTGTTCATTTAGTGATGATTTGCCATTAACGAATATGGATCACTGAACAATCAAAGAACAAGTAAAAATAATTAAAACTGACTACAAAAGTGGTGATTCTAACCTGGTCACTTTTTAAGCATTACAAATGCTTGCGGTTGTTATAATTGATGTTCTGCATAAAGAATTGCAACGATTATAAACAAATTTGAAAAGACTTGATAAGTTGGAGCATTTGAAAACCAACATTCGTAAAGTTATCACCGAGACACCGTACCAAGGCGAATTCATACAAGGTGGGATCGTTAGACCAGCTGATGCAAATAACAATGTCAAAAAATTTTTGTTTTTTGTGTATTTTGTTTTTTCTTATTGTGTCAGAAGTTTGTACATTTTTCTTCTTTTTCTTTTAAAACCATTTACTACGTGTTTTCTGTTGTTTTCTATTTACATTTAAGATTCAAATGTTTTATTTTTTTGTTTCAAATATTTATTAAACTTTTGAAAACATAAATAAAATATTACTTAAGAAATGATATGAATTTAATTTACGTCCAGGGAATATATTGGCCACACTGTGATACTTGGATAGTAACAAATTTCCTACAATTTACAGCGAAATGCTATTTACAAACTAAAAATATTTCAAAATTTCGGAAAAGTTTGCGACGACCGGCTTAACTCTAAACATAATATCAGGGCTCCAGTCTTTCAATTGAAAATATTCTCTAAGGGAGAGCATTACATATGTAGTTTAAATACAAATCCGAGGAGTCTACGTACGAAACATAGAATAGACAAATAAATTTTCATCCAGGTTTTCAAATTAAGAGATGTTTAAAAATATTGCTTCTAAGGACCACCTAATTCCTGTTTCCCTGGAGAGGATAACATCATCAACTAACATTATAGGAAGTTCAGGAGTCATAGCGTTATCTTACTTTTGGTGGTTTCAAACAACTTATGTCCTCACGCCGATGTGCCTGAATTTAAAGCCAATATATTACATAAAAATAACGAAATTATTTAACATTTAATTAAGAAGTAACGCACCTGTTTGTAGGAATATTGGAATGATTCCTCTCGTATTTCGGGTACCGGTAGGCGGGTTAATATTTCAGTCTCCATCGTATGTATTGTAGAATTATTCATAATTTCGTTGTTTTGTTTTCCCTTACAAATAATGAATCATAGAAACTATATTGCTTTAGTGGAATTGGCCACAGGACAACGTAAACGTTGCTTGATTGTTTTAAATTTTAGCTGAGTACGAAATTATTTAATAGATTGTTGAAGGATTGAGTAGAAGTTATAAAGAAGATATTTTTTTGAATTTGCTATTATTTTAGAGAAGACTATGCAATAGTGGTAAATTTATTTTTTATTTTTTCTTCCCATCGTCATTCTTTAGTCAGCTGTTTTTGACAAGATGATCAAATCGCAACAACAAAAAATGCCTATTGTTTTTGTATTGTTGTACTTATTGTAATACTTAACCCACCTTGTATGAATTCTCCTTGCACCGTACGAAATGTGTGAAAAGTCATCGAAAACTAGCTCAAATAGAGATCATGTGTTGCAACTAATCCAGAAGTATACATTTAAATAACACTGTTTTCCGTTTAAAAAGAAATAAAAGTGTCATTGAAATCATAGCTTACTTTTGAAATCCGAAAAATGGATAACCCTTTATATAGAACACAAAGATGCCAGATTCTTTTAAATGTTATTTTATCAACAAAATCCCTTTAGGTATGACAGTTGACTGCTTAATATTATCGTCTACTATTCAACAATGGCAACGAACGTGTTTAAATGCAAATAAAATAAATCACCTCATTTATTTAATGCAAAAAAGTTGAAGAAGAAAATAAAAAAAAAATAACATGAGTAACGATAACAAGGTTTGCATATGAAATATGACACTCTGCAACGGAATAAAGTGTCATATAACAACAACAACAAAAAAAAAAATTACTCAGAATATGTGTATGCGTAGGTGTAGGTGGAACTAACACAAATACATATTAATACACTTTCTTCGTAATTGTAATGCGAATATTTTTTGTTTTTATTTTTTTTTTAGTTTTCTAAATTTCATTTTTAATTGTATTAAAATATAAAAAAAAAATAAAAGAAAATCAATATTATATGCAGCTGAGCATAGACGTAAACATACAATTGGCCTTGTGGTGTGTTAACTGCTTTATTAGTTGTTGCTTATTTTTTTCTCTCTCTAAAAGGCCTATTTAATTGTGGTGTAAACTTAATACGAATACTGGTGTTTAATATACAGTGGCTCCCAGCTTATTTCAAGCAGCACCTTTAAAAAAAATTAAGCTAGTATAATTTCGAAACGAAACAAGATATTAAAGAAATTTGAATAAGAGTTTATAGAATATATTTAAAAATTTAGAAAAAAAAGTTTTATTCAGTCTCAAATGTAAACTTACAAACTAAAAACCAAAAATATAGGAACCCAATTCGTCACAGCTTATTTCAACCACTTACTATAAACAAACAATTAAATTATTAATTAACTAATAATTTTAATTTCAAAATTTAGTATGACCTCCTATTTGCTTAATTACAGCTTTCAGCCTTTTTTGCATTGATTCCACTTTCTAGTGGTTTAGAGTCTAGAGTTATTTTTGCCCATTCCTTTTTCAGAGGTCATTCTTGCTCGAAATCTGGTGTTGGCGGACATTTTGATCACAAATTGCCCATAAATTTCAGACTGAATAAAACTTTTTTATTTAATTTGTAAACATATTCTATAAACTCTTATTAATTTTTTTTTTAAAGGTGCTGGTTGAAATAAGCTGGGAGCCACTGTACGCTAAGCGGCACATAATTACAAAAGTTTTTAATAGAAAATTGGTTGACAATATTTCATAAAATGACAGCTTTTATACGTTTTCACATTCCATGTAGTGATATTTAAATATATTCGATAATTATTTTTGGAAATAATACAATATTATTTATTTTATTTTATTTTTTTATCTAATCATGAATATACAAAAATTCTTTGTCAAACTGATTTAATGATTGCTGTATTAACACACGATTTCGATTATTATGTATTAATAAAGTACGTAGTAGTATATGCGAGTATCATTATTAATACGCAAATAAACAAAATTTATTAATAAAATATTCTTCATAATTTTAGCAAATTACTGGTGAATGAATAATGTCTGTAGCCAAAAAAGAAAAAAGAAAATTACTGTATTACGTCATGTTTTTACTATTTTTATATACAATATACGTGTGTACACATATAGACATTGGTTGGCCATTCATTATAAGACTTTAGTCCTAACTTCTTACATATCTCACAGGCATAGCTGCCAGATTTGACGATTTATCGTCATTTTGACGATTTTGTGCTCCAAAAATATCATATTGACGATGTGACGATTTATGTCCTTATTTTGACGATTTTTAGAAATTAAAAATTTATGTCATATTCTTTACTTTAGTACATCAAAAGCCACAAAAGCTTTGTATATACTTTGTAGTTGTTACTATTGCTATAGCGATAGAACAGTGAAACACAAACCACTTTGCAACGATGCTCTAATGAATCAATGGGGCATTAACGGGCAACTTCGCCCTTTTTTGTACGAGGTCGAGAAGTCTCAAAATAGACGTTGAGGCACCGCCCTATACATGAGAGTTGTATTTCATTCTCTTTCGGATAAGAGTGGTGTAAATAGTATATAGTATAAGAAGATCAGATGAAGTAAAGTATTTCTTGCATTCTCTTAAGAAGCTAAGGCACTGAAAAATGTGTCGGTTCTAGCGAACATCACACTGAATTTTCATACCGATTTTGTGACGATTATTTTTACGATTTCCATGAACGTCTTTGACGATTTTGACGATTTTTTTTTCATAATATTTGAAGATTTAATGCTTTATTTATCTGGCAGCTATGCTCACAGGTTATGTGTGTTAATTTTATCCATGAGTAACGGAGACTCATGGTCTAAATACAAACGACAAATTTTAGAAATTTTTCCGTTGCAATTAGTTACTCCCGGAGTATCTGCCAGCAGAATGGTGAGAGAGAAGCGTCGAAAAAACTCGAGACCACTAGACTAGATCTCTAACCTTTGGGCCACGGAGAACACAGCTGTAATAGGTATTTAGTAATGTTAACTTTTCAATTTTCCATTTTCTGCATTTTGGACACATTTTGGTAGAATAGCAAAAATTGCAAAATCTCCAGACTTCTATAGTTTGGTTGTTCTCAGTTGTGCTAATGTGGAGCAGCCGGAGATATAAAGGTTCAAGGTTATTGACCGGGGTAGTTGCTTACCGATTAGATTTGATCGATTAGGGAGGAATTGTTTTCTGTCAAGGCAATATTAGGTAACACCCACCGAGAGGGACTCGTTTAGGCTGCGGTAGTCGGGTTAGAGGTCCCAATGCATCCAGCATATACATAGTCCGGATGTAGTATCAAATCATTACCATCTGTTTCTATCTATCGTGAACAATTTGATTTTTATGGCCAATAATGTAATATAATTTAGTAAATTCAAACGCTTTAAATCGATGATAGACTGTATTAGTAGTTTCTGTGAAAATTGTGAATCCTTATAATATTATTTTTAATCATGTCTAAAGGTTCACTCTCTAATTTTTTTTTTATTTTAACACACTCTTTCATTTGCTTCTATTGGAATGGTGATAATGAATTCATTTAGAATAAGTTTTTGACAAGTTAAACATGCAATCGATGTGTAAATTAAATAAAATTCAACTTAACAGTTGAATAGACTTTAACAAAGTTTTTGTATTTAGTAATGAATTCTGTTTTCCATTTCATTCGCTCGTAATGTGTACAACAAAAAAATTCATATCAAAAGAATGATTAAAATGATGATGATGACTGACGGCGGCTATAGAATACATTTACAGTGCTGGAAAAAATTGTCATAAAATCTATTTTTCAGTTACTATTTTCGAATATTTGAGCACATTCCGTTATACAGATGTGAAGCTTCTTCAATGGCCTTTAATTTCTCAGCCAGGATTGATTTCTGAGACTGCAAAAAAAACTGTGTCTCTCTTTTCTTTTATCACCTATCATTAATATGTCTTATCTTTTCCTACTTCTTTTGACACACATTTCTAAAGGTTACCACAATAGGCCCTATCTGGTCTACGGTTGGGTGTGGTCTATTACCTACCTTTCCAACCTAACCTAACCTAAGGTGCGGTTGGTAGGTTGAAGCCTACTTGCCTAATGCTGTCGTACAAATTGCTTACCTTCGCCGTTTCATCGCTTTAACAGCGTAAATATGGTAGAACTTCCGATCCTAGTAAAAAATTTTCAGTGAACTAATTATATGGACTACTTTTTGCCGAATTATTCACATTATATCTGTGTGTATACATAGATCTAAAATAAATTAATCACCTCTATTACAGTTTCTGTCAGTGTATGTACATAAAAAGTCCTTGAACTTATTCTTGTTTTTAGTGTGAGAAAAAAAAAAGAGATTTCCATATAATATTTTTTGAAATAACAATGAGCATGCGAATCTTTTCTTTTACTATAACAATACAATGTATTATAAATAGTTTTTATTCTTAATAAATTTAGCTTAAAATTGACAAACTTAAGTCTATACGCTGCTGTACTATATGCAGAAACATATAAAATAGAAGCTACGTTTTGGGGAAAATTATTTTGATTTTCGAAACAGTTTTATTTTTTATAAATGAAAAAGGATTTTTGTATGTTAATTTTGTAAAATCATGCTAAATAATATATTAAATGGGTGCCCTGGTAGTCTAGTGGATAGTGTGCTAGACAATGAGCGTCACATATAGGGTTGCCAGCCTGGCTGGACTTGGCTGGATTGTCCAGCTTTTTTGGTGCTTGTCCAGTTTCAAGCTAAAATTTAATTTGTCCAGCTAAATAGAAATTTTTTAGTACACTGCAATAACTTCATGTTATCTTTGTCAAATCATGTTAGCCAACACTGATTGTACATTTGTTACACAACTAAGTTATGATTTCCCTGTTCTATCATCACTGACAAGATGTCTCAACACTTGAACAGCTGATGTCATAATAAATTTTATTGCGAGCGATAGTCAATTTCTTTACGTACAGCTTTTATTTTTTTGTACATGAAAATAATAAAAATAATTTGCAGAAAATCTTGAAATGGATATTGATGAAGAAGCTGGTCCATTAAAAAGACGACTCACAACTTTCTGTGATAGATGGAAAGAGTTTGCGAAATATGCTAATTGGATAAGAAAAAAAGATAATTACACGGCAGAGTGTAAATTATGCCAAACAGACATTATAATCAAATATGAAGGCAGCCGCGCGCTTGATAAACACATAAAAACAAAAAAACATAATAAAATGGAAATGTCGCAGAAGTTGTCTCAAACTATTTCGAATTTTGTAGTCCCAACAGAGACAAAAATTGTATTTTTTATGTCCAGCTTTTTTTGTTTTGTCCAGCTTTTTAAAACCCAATGTCCAGCTTTTTGCGAATCGGAATCTGGCAACCCTAGTCACATACAAAGCTTTCATTTCATTATAATGCTTGGACCATGCCATTATGAAATAAAAATTATATAAATGATTGCCTCTGGATTTGTTACAGCTGTCGATACTTCTGATGTCGTTGTCGACCACTTTTTCGGGCATTATTTCGTCAGCAACTTGACAAATATTGACTTTCAAATGTTCCAACGTTAGAGGATCATTGAGAAAAAAGTCTGAAATCGTAAAATCGCATCGTCTTGATGTCGTCAAGGCATGAAATTATTCTTTATAAAGTCTTGTAATGCAGCAATAAAGGCAAAATCGTTTGTGTTGTGCTGCCCTTGATATCGTCTTGTTGAAATTACATATTGCCAGTATATAATATTTAATTCTAGGCTGAAAGAGTCTGTTATCGTATGGTCGTGGCACACTGAATCTGTACTAGGGATGCCAAACGGGATTGATTTTTAAAAATCCCGGGATTCGGGATTTCGTAATCCCGATCCCGGGATATTTCGGGATAATTCGGGATCCAAAAATGCCGAAAAATCACAGGATTCGCGGTTTTCTCTTAATAATAAAAATGAAAGAAACATATTTTGTTAACAATTTCATTTATATTCCAATTATATCGGAATTATTTGTCTATAAAAATAAAATATATAAAAAAACAAAACAAAAAAGCGTAAATTAGCAAAATTAAAAATAATTCATACATATGCAAATATGTACTTTAATTTTAAGAAAATTATTTGGATTCCAAAATAAGTATATTGTTTTAAATAAGTTTTTAAAAAAATTAAAGTATCTAACATGTGGTCTGATAGCCTTGAACGAATTTTGTTATCAATATACGCTGCCGTTGAAAAACACTTCTCGCAATCAACACTTGTTGGTAAAATAGTTCCAAGATAGCTATATACAGCTTGTAAATATTCACCTCTACCACCTCTTGATGTAACTAAATATATTTCTTTGGACAGTTGAGTATCTAAATCAGTAAATCTATTAATTGATTTTATAGGGCTTTTGCATTCTTCAATGGCATTAAATAACTTTTTAGCAATGGAAGTAGGGTTCTCCTCATCGGAGATGCTATTATCGAAGTCGAGTGATATAGAATTTTTTTTCAGGACCTTTTACAAGGTCAAAGTACATATGAATTCACAATCCCGAAAATCCCGAAAAACCCCGGGACAAGTTTTAAAAAATCCCGGGATTCGGGATTTGTGAATCCCGAAAATCCCGGGATTTCCAGATTCGGGATTTCCCGATTGGCATCCCTAATCTGTACCGTCAGATTTTTCAAAGGTCATTTTTTGAAAAAACATGGCTCAATGACATCTCCACACTAAAATGCGCACAAACCAGATACTTTTTCCGGATGCAATGGTTTTTACTCATTCACATTTGAGTTCCCTGTGTCACATGTGCTAGAAATTTGCTAAAAATTTATTCGAGAAAATCAGTATCGCTCTAGCACCCAATGAGCCTATCTACGGATGCGTGACTTATAACAGTTCTTACATGAAATTGACCATGTTTAAATCACCCTTTTCTGTTTTAACTATTCTTACACCTCACTCGGTTTCTAAATGAACCGGTAAACCGATACAGCATGTAAGATAATTTAAAATTTTACCAACATTTTACACATTTTTTATGTTATCGATGAAAAAACAAGGATAAACAAGTTTGCATTATATAGGGTCCGCCAAATAACTTTTTTTTTTTTTGAAAATGCTTAAAAAAAAAAACCACTGAATATTTTCTCAAATTTCTTTTTTTATTTGAAAGTACAATCCTTCCGGTTAATAATGGAAAATAATTTCATTCAAATGGCTGCTTCGGCTAGCCATGCAGTAGCCTACACGATCGGTCCAATTTTTAAGCACATTATCGATTGTGTGCAGCTGTATTTCACCAATGGCTTCACGAATATTGTCCTTTAAAGTGTCAATTGTCTCTGGCTTGTCGGCGTAATACTTATCTTTGACGGCAGCCCACAAATAATAGTCCAACGGTGTCAAATCGCAGCTCCGAGGTGGCCAAACGACATCAGCTCTGCGGCTGATAATGCGATCTTCAAAAACAGGGCGCAAAACATCGAGTGTAGCATCGGCTGTGTGGCACGTAGCGCCGTCCTGTTGAAACCAAATGTTGCCAATATCCTCCTCTTCAATTTTTGTGATAACGGTCGCCATTGACTGTAACGGCCACTCCTTGCTCATTTTCGAAGAAAAATGGCCCAATTATGCCTCTGGACCAAAATCCGCACCAAACAGTGACTCGTTTTGGGTGCGTCGGCTTTTCAATGTATGCGTGCGGGTTTTCTGTGCCCCAAGTGCGACAATTGCTTGTTTACATACCCGCCAAGATCAAAATGAGTTTCATCTGAAAAGATGATTTTTTTTGCCAAAATCGGCATCTTCTGTAAGTCGATCGCAGGCCCACTTATCGAAGCGAAAACGCATTGGATGATCAATTGGATGGATCATTGGATGGTCATATTCGTTCAGCGGAAGGATAAAACTAATTATCTGTCAAATCAGACATGAGCTAAGTGTTACCATTCACGAAATAAGCACTAGTTGAAAAAAAAAAAACGTTAGATGGCGGACCCGATACATACTTGTGTTTAAAATCCATTAAACACAATTTAAATAAAATCTAAAAACTAGGAAAAGAAAAACCAAACCTTGGTATTATTGTATGTAATAATCTTACTCACTACATTTGTTTATGAAACACTAAAATAAAAACAAACCGTTCACGTTGCCAATCAGAATAAAAATGTGCTCTTAAACGAAATACCATTACCCGTATGTATGTAAGAATGTACATATGTATTGAAAAAAAAAAAAAAGAGAAGGGGAACACTAAACCCACCGATTAAATGAGTAAGAACAACAACATTTGCAACAAACAAAATAAGGCTTCATATTTCATTGAACTTTGTTCAAATATTTAGTGTATGTGGTAAGCGAACAGCAACAACAACTATACTGCTGTAGTATATATCATACTAAATATATATATACATACTTTACTATTTTACAATAAAATGCTTAGATATGCATTTTTTGTTATTGCTGCTGCATTGACTTCTTTTTGCACAAAAGAAAAAAGAAAACGAAACACAAAAATGTACTGCAAAAACTAACAATAGAAACACGATAAAAAAAAGTGGTCTTTTACTACTTTTATCAAAAAGAAGAAAAAAAAGATTCCTTTTTCATAGACATTAATAAGAAAAGAGCTACTTCAGAGTAGAGTGTTTAATGTCTCAATCACCTAAGATGTGTTTGTTGTTTTTTCTTCCTTTTCTTCTCTCTTTAAAAAAAAAATAGGTCTATTAAAACGGCACGAATTTATCACAGGGATAGAGTATCCAATAGAAGAAGTGATTTTTATTTTTTACATTCATTTAACGTAGGCAATTCCGGGTTTTCTTTTTAAGTCTTTAATTTCAAACTTTTATTGAATTGGGTACTTCTTATTTCAATTTCATTTAAAATATTTTATTTATTTATTTGCTTACAAGAGCTTTAAGAGTGTTATTCTTTTATAGCTCAGTAGGATATACACAAATTACATTGGTCATTAGTATTCCCTAAATTATAGTGCAATTTTTTATAAAGTATATACAGTATTCCCTAGATTTACGTTGTTTCGATTAACGTCGTCAAAAATTTTGTTCCCTTCAACTTCGATTTGCGTCGTCATTCGATTTACGTCGCTTCTGTTGTTTATAAACAAGATCAGGGGAATTCCTTCTTTAAAAAAATTCAATATTTGTATGTAACTATTTGAATAAAATATAGATAGAGTTTTGAAAAAAATAAATATTTAAGTACATACATACTTAGTTATATAGAATAAAAATTGAATTATTTTAGTTTTTTTTTTGTAAAATGTACATATAAATGCATCTGTTAGTATGAGTTATTTGAAATTCGATTTACGTCGCCTTTTTCCGGAACATTCTACGACGTAAATCGAGGGAATACTGTGACTAATACACAAAAAGGCAATAATTATATTTCACACAAAATTTCTAAAATAAAATTTAAAAAATAAAAGTAACATAAATGCTTTTTTTTTTTTTTAATATTTGAGGACATATGTATAGTCAAAAAGTGACTTCTTAAAACTGCTCTTTCTCGAAATGTTTTTAATAGTCATTGGTAAGGAATTCCACAAATTAATTGCGTTGACGAAAAACAATCTGCTAGTATTGATGTAAGTGTATCTAGGTATAATTAGAGTTGTATATCTAGTGGATCTACCAAATACAAGCTTCTCAAAGAGATAGGGTGATTTCTTACGATAAAGAAGATTATGTAAGAATATAGTATTTCGCATCCGAAGGTAGTCGATTAAGTCACAGCCCAAGATCATTTTCCTCCAGGACGATACACTGCTAAACCTAGTTAAACCATACACATACCGCGTAGCATTATTAAAAGATACTTGCAACTTATGTAGTGAGAGAGAGTCCAATTTACTGTAAACCTCTGCAAAATAATTAATCAGTGGAAGTATTAATTGAATTATAAGTTTCCTCTTAACTTCAACTGGTGTGAAGTTAGACGACATTCGTAAATTACGAAGCAAGAGGTATACGTTACGCACAACAGGATTAATATGGTCAGTGCATGACAAGGTGGAATTGATCCAAAATCCTAAGTATTTAATCTTACTAACGTACACAAGAGATGTGTTCCCCAAGTAAATGGTCGGAAAATAACTCAAATCATATTCCCATCTACTGATTGGTAAAATGTAAGATTTTCCAGGATTGAGCATAAGGTTATTATCCTCAGCCCTTTTTAAAATAGACCTCAAGTCATAATTTTGATTTTTGGTTTTTTGGAGGACACAAATCGAATATAAATAGAATCCGCAATAAGTTAGACACTAAGGGTTAACGAAGAGAAGAGGAGCCAAGGAGAAGTTTTATTGCCAATGTAAACGGGGGGCACATCCAATAAAACACATTCTAATATTTCTCTAAAACTATGGGTACATTGTTCGTCACCAACGTTAATTTCTATGAACTTAAAACAATGAAAACAATTATAAAAAAACGTCGTTTTAACATTTTTTTTTCATCTGTATTTACATTAGGTTTTAATATTGTATTTGTAAAATTTCCGCTTGTGGTATAATTATTAAACTTTATAGTACTTTAATAGATTAATATTGGAAAAAAAAAATAATCAAAACAATATCTAATCATAGGTTAACATGTAATGTAATCTCTTGTATTAGACTATAATAATACAACTTTAATTCGTTCTCAATTGCTTTATTGAAAAAAAAAGCGGCAGAAACTGAGACATGAAAAGAATAACATGAACTGAAGACAGACAGGCAGCAGTCTTATATCAAGATTTATAGAAAATTATATGTATATACTTACATACATATGTACATGCCACAACCACTAGCACCACCTACAACAGAAATCTTGAGTATTCCTTATGACTGCGTCTATTCCGTTGTCTACTGTGCATAAATATTATAATGGTAACATTAAAGGAATGATAGAAGATTGGAACAGGAAAAGAAGAAAGAGTAGAAGAAACATAAAAACGAGAAGATGATGAAGCTTGCACAATTTACCGCTATTACCAGTACGTTTAGCCATGTTGTGTGTTAATATATTATATTGTCTCAACTACTCAGCAGCTGTTATATTTTGGTTTTGTTTGTACGTTTTGTGTGTTTTTGTTTTTTTTTCTTTACCCATGACTTTTACTTGAATATTGCACTCAAGCATTGACAATGTTCATAAGCCATAACAATTAATATTTTTTTCTTCCAGTTTTCCTTGTTTTACACTTCTTCTCTCTACCCTACAAATAATTAAGATATACACTCATACATTTACCTAAAGCTTTAAATATTTGCTTATTTATATCTACATATATCAACCTGTACGTGTCACCCTTCAAGCAAAACAGCCACCAGCCAAGTTAGTCAACCAGTCAGCCAGCCAACCATTGATTTAATTCTTCCCTTTTTCTGTGCTGTGCTGCGCTGTGCGGCTTTAATGCGACTGATGCATTTAAATTCTTTCCTTTTTTTTCCTATTTTTTGCTCTTTGTGTATTAGATGTTGTATGTTGTTATTTTAGACTTGGTTCTATTGTTTATGCGATGGTTATTTAAGCATGAATAATAGAAGTTCAACATAAAGATTTGTTTTTGTATGTACTTTTGATCAATGAATGTCGATTGTTTGCTCTGATTGCAATTATTGTTTGTTCAATCCTTCCGCTCTGACGATAACTTTTAGCTATAAAGCTTATGGCATTGCGATAGATAGATGAAGATTGTGATGATGATGAGGATTTGTTTTTATTACCGTATATAAAAATTAGTGTTGCCAATTATTATAACAATATTATTTCAAGTTCTTATTTTTCTTAATTACACTATGCGACAAAATAAAAAAAATTAAATACACCCGGCTAATAACATAGTGTAGGTTGTGAGTTTTGTTGAGTAGATCTCAAAAATATTTTTTTTATATTTCTCGAACCCTCCAAACTTTTTTTATTTGACAAAAACTGTTTTTTGAGACTTTACACATAAATTTCTGGATTATTCAAACATTTCTAACCCGATTTCCATAATTGAAATCTTGTTGGAAAGGGGAGAGATGGACCTTTAAAATGGTATACATATATCTGTTATTTGACTTAATATGCTATGAGTTTTGATGAGGTAAACTTGGAAAATGCGAATTTTTTTCATATTTTTTCAAGTTTGTCCGTTCATGGTAGCAAACTTTACTTAAAAAATATGAAATAAGTGATAACATTCTGAAAGTGCATTATCTTGTGAAGAGATTGGCACTTTGTTTGATCAAATCGGACGAAAATTACCGTAGTTATTATATAAATAGTATAACAGTCGTGTTATATTTTTTATATGTATATGTCATCTCATCAAATGAACTTTTAGTTCAAAAGTTTTCAGAATGTGTCAATTGACACATTTTGTGATAAACAATCAAGATCCATCAAAAATTCTGAAAATTTTTGAACTAAAAGTTCATTTGATGAGATGACATATATAAAAAATACTAGCAGATTGTACCCGGCGTTGCGCGAATTATGTAGTTTGGATTAGTTTAAAAAATGAAAAATGTTTTTAAATTTAAGACAGACATCGTTTGGGAGGTATTTCTAAAAAAAAGGTGGCCATGGGACACACCATTGTATAAATTTTCTTTAAATTTAAAAAAAAAATTATTATTGGGTCATTTTTGCATTAAAAATAACAATAAATAAAAAACCGGTTTATATGTTTCGAAACCGGTTTTGAAAACAGTTTCTTAAGAAATGCAATTTTTCAAATTATTCGGAAAACGGTTTAACAAACAACCTAGTTTTTTGAATACTCTAAGTCCTAAATATAAATGCACTCAATTTACGCGTTTTTGGCCCCTATCCCCCTTTTTGGACCCCTTTTGGTCCAACTTTATAAACGGAACACCTCCAATAGCTATTTGGGAAACTTAACCAAGCTAAATCGTAAAAAATTACCTTTAAAACAGATAAAATACAGCATTTATGCATAAAAGTACTAATTTTTGCCCATTTTTTCTCCCTTTGTCCCATTTTTTTCCCCTTTGGGTCAAAATTTTGAAAAGATTTATAGCCTATAACCTGCACCGACAAAAGCTCGATCAATATCCCAAATTTCAAGAAAATCGGTCCAGGCGTTCAGGCGTGATTGGCTATGCACTCATTTTGCCCGTTTTTGGCCCCTTTCCCCCTTTTTGGACCCCTTTTGGTTCAACTTTAGAAACGGAACACGGAATAGAACGGAACGGAACGGAATAGAAATTAAATTGTATGTACAAAATTGTAAACAGATATGCAGGTAGTCCCCGACTTACGACCGTTCGACTTACGACCATTTTTTTTCCAATTTTTTTCATAGAAAGTACTTAAAGAAGACAAATATGTAGTTGCGTGCAATCTCTAAAATGTAAATTTTATGTATATAAGTAAATATAAATTTTGGGTAGTTTCATTTCTCCTGACCTTTAAAGTTGGTAGTACAGTATGTAATTTTTTTCTTAAATTTTTTTTTTATATGAAATTCGACTTACGACCGTTGACCAGGAACCTATCTCGGTCGTAAGTCGAGGAATACCTGTACATACATATATAAATAATTAATAGATTTTTAATGTTTATATATGTAAATAAGCAGATCTTGGAAAATATACTTAAACATTTTTTAAATAGAACTTTTGTTAAATAGCTTCAACATTAAATATGGAAACAGTGTGTAAGATAAAAAAAAATCTTTGAAATTTAAATTGTGCATTTTTAATTCAATTTATCTTCAATTAAAATCTCAACATTCTAACAAAAAAATTGAAGAAAAAATACACAGAAACTTAACAAAGTCGGTCAAGTGTTTGACAAGATTTCCTTTACATTTTTCTTGAATACCTTTCTAGGACTGTGGAAAATTTGAAAGCACATTAATAGTAGAATTTATATTTTAAAATTAGTAAATAATTATTAATTTCGTCATAATTCTTCTATTTTCAAAGTTTTTTATTTCCATTCCCATTTAAATATTAGTCTTCAGTTCATCTTAACTTTGACCTTTGAAAATGAAAATAATGACACGAAAACATGAAATAATGTATTTAAATGTACTTCTGGTATGAGTTAGTTACACCTTCTAATTTTACTAAAATATATATATACGTACATAAATTTAAAAAAATCAATATTTTTTTTATTTTCATTTGTAAACACGCATGTTGTTGGTCAAGAATAATAAAATTAGGATGAAATATAAGTTAAGAGGGTGATATTACATAGATAGAGTCTAGGACTATATAAACATTTGTCGTAAAGGAATGGTAACTCCATTGAATGAAGTAACTCTTATTGAAATATGTTTCAGAATATTAACTTTATTTTTTGCCACAAATATTTGTATAGACTGACCTGACGGTACTTAAATATAAGTTGCATCCTACGCCAAATTACATAGTGATTACAGTCGAACTTCTCTAATTTGAACTTCTATTACTTGAATTTTCTGTAAGTTGAAGCACATCTCGTGGCAACAGCATCTTGGAGAGAAATTCTATTAGGTTTTACTTCTTTAACTTGAACTTCCATAACATGAATTCCTCTATAACTTGAAGAAAAACGGTAGTACAACGTTTCTATAATTTGAATTTTTTCGAAAAAAATTTTGTTTTCCTGGCAAAAATTACCGAATTAGCCGCCAATAGTGAATATATGTTCCTTTCAACTTAATTTTCTATAAAAATCGCAACATTTTATGCAAAATTACATTAAATTGCCAACACTGAAATTTATACATACGTAGTTCGAATTAAAGGAAATTGTAAAAACGATAGTAATGTGCTGGAATACATTCACAACTTATCACGAGCTTGGGATATTGATGCCACTAGCCAGACAATTTCAAACTGCTTTACAAAGTCTGGATTTAGACAGCATTCAGTGTGGGAGGTAGAAGATAACATATCTTTGGTATTATTAAATGATTTTAACGACAACGAGAATGTTTTAAAAGATAACTATAAAGTCTGGCTACATTTGAATGAAGTAGAATCTATAAGTTGTACTGTTCAAGACTTTTTGGACATCGATAATGAATTGATTACTTCTGAATTTCCAACTGATGAAGATATTATTGACTGAATATGCCACACTCTGGAGAAATAGTAGATAGCGATGTGGACGAAGTTGAGGAAACAGTTAGACTACCGTCCAGACAAGTTATAAATGATTCATTTAAGACTTTAAATGTACTCTTGAATACAAATGAAAACGCAAAAGATGACCTATACAAAGCACTACACAAATTAGAATCACTTTTTGCTCAAGCAAATGTGAAGAAATTCAATCAAAAATTACTGAGTATTTTAGTAAATAATTATATACCTTTACAAAATTACAAATAGCTGTTGTTTATTTAATTTGGATCATTATTAAATTTTATTCCCAAAGTTGAAGTTTCTATAAGTTGAAGTTTTTTTCTGGATAATGGTGATTCAATTTATAGAAGTTCGACTGTATTTCTTTTTTCGGCAAATAAAGTTGTCTGAGTGTACTTTAATATTAGATGTTACCTTAGCCCAAATTCGAGCTTACCCTAGCAACAATACGACAGGAATTTTGTATCTTATCAATTTATGTATACACATCGATAGCAACTCGCCTAGAGCTTCGCGAACCTGTAGGTCTTTATGCCACCACCATATAAAGTGCGCACCTGGGAATATGTGTTCCTGTGTGTAGAAAATCCACCTCAATAGTAGATTACGAAAAACTAATATCCAAGTTTTTTCCTTTCCCAACATGGCGGAATTTCTTTTCGTGTTGAAAAGAGTTTCTAAAAAATCATAAGAAGTTATAGAATAAAACGGTGCTATTTTTGTCCTAAATAGCATTATTCTTATTATGCAAAAAAAGCCTATAACTTCAATACTTCTTTAGAGTGTACGTATTAGAGATGAGCGATATTTTCAAAACTGTGATTTAATCACGGTGATTGATAATTCACTGGTAACTACAGTGATTAAAATTGCCAAATAACAGTTACTAATAATGTCGTTCTTTCAAAATTGTTACATACTCAAATTTATTTCATTTTATTTTGAGCGAGGCAGAATTACTATTAGATGATGCTGATTATTTACTTTTATCTTTTATACATGAACCTTCTGTGAAACTTAATTGTCAAACTTCATATAAAAAAAAATTACATTAAAAATAATAACATTGATGACACCACTTTGATTTTGTTGTCTCTAGTTGTCTCTTTCTTACGACTTAATAAAATATGTTATTGTCATTATTGTATTATTAGAATACTGTGATCACAATCACTGTTTTAAAGAACAGTGATTAACAAATCACGTTCACTGAGAACAATGTTCTTCAAAAATCACTGGATTGCTCATCTCTAGTACGTATAAATGACAAATACTTCTGGCACCTGTAAGCGAGAAGACAGAATTGGAATCAAAAGAAAAGAGGGCAATGACAAAATGAGAATGAGAGTTTGAGATAGAACAGAACTTTGCGGTACCCCGGAATTTAGCGTGAACGCGTCTGATTGAGTCCTATCTATAACAACCCGTATAGAGCGATCCATGAGAATGCTTGAAATAAGAACAAGGGACTGCTGATACTTAGGCGGGATCTTTATAATGCGAATTTTTTGTTTTACCATAAGTTAGACTGACTGTCTATGTTTTCCCTTTTAATTAAATTTTAGGAAAGTCAACTATTATTCATATGAATTGTCCTATTAACACAGTATTTTAATTAGAAATTTACCAAACCAAACCCATTTAATAAAGACACAAATTCCGTTGCTAATATTATATGTACATTTTACGCCCAAGTACATAATTAATAAGTGAGTGTATATTTTGTAATAAAAAAAATGTCTCATGACACACATCCGTGTACATTCCTTGAGCAGAAGTATTTTGTTACGGTAATATTTTATATTGCAAACTTTTTGCTCTATATACATACTAGTATGATGTACTATATTATTAAAGAATTTCCTTTTTTCACACTTTTTTTTTCCACTTTTTTTTTTGCTGGCTTTTGACTAAATCAGCCAACCACACCTGATAGCTAGATCCTCCTCACAATCATCATCATCGTCATCTTTATAATTAACGTTGTCGCCATCGCCATTATAATGTTTACCTTTTGGGTACCCCACTTATAAGCCATGTTTGTTTGTTCTATACAGCGGAGTGCAGGAAAAAAATAAATAAATTGCTTAGTTTCGATGGTCTTTTAAAAGCTTTAAAGGCGCTTACATAATATTCATGGGATATCGTAGTTTATATTTTTTTTTTCATTTTTCATTTGTGAGTTTAACTGATGTGGCAACCTACTTTTTACCCCCTTCTTATTTCTCCATTTTTTGGTTTTCTGTTTTGTATTTTGCAGACATCATTGCCTAGTGGAAATGTTTGATTTCTAACTGCCATAACGTATCTCCCAGTGTTGAAAAATTCAGTACTTTGGTACTTTTTTCAGTACTCTTTCATTTCAAAAATACCGCAGTACCCCCACGACGCTTTCAGTACTTTTTTATTATTACATATTTAATGTCTTGCGCTTTTCAATTATTAATGCATTTGCAATATGTTCAACGCAATACTAAAGGTAGAATTAGGCTTTAGCCCCCGTTAGCCAAACGTACACGAAACAGACGATAGTTTTTAGAATACGAAAACCAATGAGAACGCTTGCCGAACCATAATGTAATTTCAGTAAGCATTTACATTGCTCTCCATATGCTGAAAATGAACGTATGTTCTATTACGTTCCATCGACGTTTGACTAAACGGCGCTTTTACGTTTTGTTACGTTCCGAATCAACTGTTTTTGTCTTGTATGTGAGGAACACGAATAAGTCGTTAGTTTTTCTGTTCCGTGCCGTATGTGTATTAAATATAGATAAATAAATAGTCTAGTAGGTAGTATGCGGGCTTACTAGACGTGAGCCCACGGTTCAAATCCCATGTCAGGCATCTCCATCAAAGCGAAATATAAAAAAATATTTCTCCGGCGACTCCTTTCTGGCAAAAACTCTGAGAGTAAATAATATTGCCACGATAAAGTTTCTCAAAAACCTCGTTCGGATTCGAATTTAAACTGTAGGTCCCGCCGCTCATGTACAAAATTAACACACACAAAGTAAGTGGTGTGAGAAATTAGGTACATAATAATCCTGATTGAAGGGTTATAATGACCAGTTATGTATGTATGTATTTTTTTTACAAAAGTACCATTTGATTCAAAAAAGTACTCTTTCAGTTATAGTTCACTACCATTTAAAAATGTCAGTTTTGCAACACTGGTATCTCCACTCTCTGCCTTTCTCTCTCTCTCTCCTCACTCTCTTGTACCCTTAAAAATCAAACATAGTTTAGTTTTTTTTTTGTTGTTTTTGTTTTTTTGCTTTTAGGTCATTTAGTTGATTTTTTGCAGTTTGCGTGTTTAATCAACTAACGCTCCTATAACTTCTTACAACATTGTTCGTTAGCACTTAAATTTGTTATGTTGCAATATAAAGTAGGCTTTTAGGCGTTATGACAGGGTTTTAATTTATTAAAAAGAAAAAAAAAAGCAAAACAAAATTACCTAAAATTCTTAACGAGAATTTGGGTTAAACTCGCTTATATAGGGTGATTTTTTAAGAGCTATAGGAAAAATTTTCAAAAAAAAAACACATAAAATTCAGAAAAATGCATGAAATCTTTATTTGAATCGATAGTACGGTCAATATAATTTAATGTTTGAAGATTATTTCATGCAAATGTTGACCGCGACTGCGCCTTAAATGGTCCATCCGCTTAGTTAGTCCAATTTTGGCATACTGTTTCCAACATTTCGGTCGGTATCTCACGAATAAATGCTTCAATGTTGTCTTCCAATGCGTCAATTGAAGCGGGCTTGTCTGTATAGACATGAGCTTTAACATAGCCCCAGTCTAAAGGCTTTAAATCGCATAATCTAGGCGGCCAATTGACCGGTCCCGAACGTGAAATAAAATGTTCACCGAACTCGCCTCTCAATAAGTCCATTGTTACGCGTGCTGTGTGGCATGTGGCACCGTCTTGTTGAAACCACTTGTCATGCAAGTCAAGCTCTTGCATTTTGGGCAAAAAAAAGTTGGATATCACATCACGGTAGCGCTCACCATTCACAGTTACGTTACAATTCGCAGCATCTTTGAAGAAGTACGGTGTAATGATGCCACTAGCCCATAAACCGCAACAAACTGTGACTTTTTCTGGATGCATTGGTAGCTTTTCCAATGCTTCTGGCTGATCTTCACTCCAAAATCAACAATTCTGCTTATTTACGTATCCATTGAGCCAAAAATGAGCTTCGTCGCTGAACACAATTTTTCGATAAAGAAGTGGATCTTCGGCCAACTTTCCAAGAGCCCATTTTGATAATAAAATTCAATGATTTGCAAACGTTGTTCGTTTGTAAGACGATTCTTGGTTAAATTATAGACCAAACTGAAGATGTTTGACAGTGAAACAAAACAAGAAACGTGCGTGAACTGTTTAAACCAGTGTTGCCAAAAAGATAATAGCTAAAAAATCACCCGATACTATGTATACTTGTAAACTTCTTCAAATCATTTTAATAAAACGTAAACGACGGAAAAGAAAATAGAAATAAGAAATAGGTTGAAAATTAATATTTTATTAAATTATTTTCAATTATATTCTCCTCTGCCATTCTGACTATATATTGTATATATGTATGTATACGTTATAGTCTCATTCTCACATCTATAGAAAGAAGTAAGCAAGTCTGAATTAATTTTTTGTCTTCTTTACGTTTATTTCTATTTTATAAGAATTGTTTTGTATAACGTATATGAAAGCCTAAATAAACAAATGTTTGTGAACTGCTTTAATGGAACCCAAGAGTTAAAATTTTATTTTTTTTTTCATTTGGACAAACGAATAGAAATTATGCATAAAACTCAAGTAAGGATACGGAAAGAAAACTATAATCTTTCTTAATTTCTCACCCCGTAGATTTTTGCCTAAAGCAAGAGCTTTAACCTGATTCCAATGAAGGTTAATCCTCTGATATTCACAGTGATATATTACTTACCTGCTGTTCCATAGTCTCGTTGGTTCCATCCGAAACTGATACTGACCCTCTACTTACACTGTACAGCATCCTAAAGTTTGTGGGGCAATAGGATTGGAAAAGACAACATAGTGATACCCTATATACATATGTAGATATGGTACCTCTACACCACAGAGGTTAAATGTACCTAACTGCACCATAGAGGAAGTCGTTACATCCTCCGTGTGTAGGGCCTTCGCCCACTAAACTCCCTTCGTCTTATTTATTTTATATATGTTTTGTTTTAATAATTTTTGGGGAGGATGATCGCTATTGTAGAAAAATGGGACTTTCTGTAGATATTCCACTATACATACAGGGAGCGTCAAAAGAAAGTGTACACTATGAATAAAATTCTAACAATATCAACTCAAGTTTTCCACTTAAGGAGAGTGCCCGAAAAAATTTTACAATATTTCCAATTTTTTTTCTAATTCTTTTCTTCTTGTTTCAATTTTAAAAACTGCCAATAAAATAATTTGAAAAAAAAATTAACGGTAATTTATTAATGTATGTATATTTTTTTGAATTGTACACTTTCTTTTAACGCTCACAGTATATCATTATATCAAGGAGTTCAAAACAGGTTTCCTTTCGATCGGACGCTTCTTGGGACCGGAGATACAGACGTCGAAGCAAATTATTTTCCTAAAATGAGCGCAAAGTGTTTTGTATAAATGGAGGTAAATCGGATAAGAAAATAGACTTGTGGTAATGGACCTAGTGAGCTGGGCAGCATTGCTGTCAAGGATTCCAAACGAACGAAGACAACAAAGAGGGGTAAATTGTATAAAAAATGGACATGTTTTGGATATGGATCTAGTGAGCTGGATAGTCATAGTATCAAGGATTCCAGAACAGATTTCGTTACGGTCGGGCGTTACTTAGAACCGAAGGACCGACGAAATTTTTATTAAATCAGCAAAAAAGAAATTACTTTATATACAGCTATGGACATTAAATTAGCACAAAATCCGTTTATAGTTTGATTATGATTTTTTTTCCTACAAGGATAAAGACCTCTCATTCTGAAAAAAAATACTTTGGAGTGATGAAACAAAGATAAATCGTTTGCGACCGGATGGTAGAGTCTTTGTTCATTGGTCAAAATGTCAGACATTTAATCCACGTTACACTCAAAAGACCATAAAGCATGGTGGAGGAAGCATCATGGTGTGGGGATCATTTTCATGGCACGGTGTGGGTCCAATCGTCAAAATTAATGGAAAAATGGAACGTTACAAGTATTTGGACATTATGAAGAACAAAATGGAATCATATGCTTTTGAAAACATGCCAGTTTCATTCATATTTATGCAAGATAATGATCTCAAACACACGTCTAAGCTGGTAAAGGATTGGTTTTACAAAGAGCAAATTCGCGTTTTAGACTGGCCGGCGCAAAGTCCTGTCTTAAACCCGATTGAAAACCTCTGGCATGATGTGAAATGTGTAATTGCTCAACAAAAGTACAAAAACTTGGTACTAAATCCGATTGAAAACCTCTGGCATGATATGAAATGTGTAATTGCTCAACAAAAGTACAAAAACTTGGTACTAAATCCGATTGAAAACCTCTGGCATGATGTGAAATGTGTAATTGCTCAACAAAAGTACAAAAATTTGGACGATTTGTGTCTTGGAATACGGAACGTTTGGTACTCGATTCCCAAAGAACGTTGCCAGAATTTGATTGAAAGCATGTCCCGTAGATGCCACGCAGTACTTAAAAGTAAAGGCTATTCTAACAAATATTGGCCAAGTAAACGAAAAACAATAATATTTTTACTATTTATTAAAATATATTATTTTTATTTCAAAAATTTTAATTTTGTGCTATTTTACTGTCCAGCTAAAATCTAGCATTTAATATGTTGCAGGCCTTAATGAGCATACGATCCAAGAATGATAAACTAAAGATTACGCCATCGCGCACACAAAATTAAAACTTTCTGCGCATGTTGAATCAATGACGTCACGCAGCTATTGTTTCTATTGGCTAACGATAATGTAAGTTATATTGCAGGGCTGCCAACTACTTTCACGTAGTGCACACATTTTTCAGAGAAATGTTAATTTTCACATAGTATAAAAAAGACTTGGTAACCTTTAAAATAGCGCAACTACGTCATCTAACGGGAAAACATGCGCAAGGCGTAATCTTTAGTTTATCATTCTTGCATACGATCGGTAATTTAGTCAAAATTTTTGTTTTTGCTTTAAAGAAGAATATGCCTTTTATGTTTTTATGTTTAAATTTTTTTTTGTAAATAGACTTAAAATACTATAAAAAATTAGATTGTTTTTATGGCAAATTTTTGTGCTAATTTAATGTCCATGGCTGTAAATCGGCCAAAATCGGATAACTTATAAAACGTTTTGATTTGAGATTTAGTTTTCGTTGATCTAAATTGTTCTTGTTCTCTTACCTTTCAAATGCCCTTGATTGACACTTGTAACCTTTGATTTTCTGCACTTGTTGTATTGTACTTATCTTTTTTATGATACTTTCCTCCAGTGCCCTTGATTTAACCTTTTTCGTGGGGATGAATTTGTTGATAATTGACCTCCTGTCTCTTTTTTTTCTGGGGATGAATTTGTTGATGATCGATCTTCTCCTTATAATTTCTGTAGATTTTGATAATGGTTGTTTGACTTCTTGTCTCTTTTCCTCTTGATGGTTGTTGGGATTGATGCTGGGAACGCACAATCGCCTTTGATGTTTAGTGGACCTTATGCCACTCTACGTTTCTTGGGTTTGATGATAAGCCTTGGTGTAACCTGTGGATCTTATGCCACTTCACGGTTGTTGGGATTGATGCTTGTAGCGCACAATCGCCTTTGATGTTTAGTGGACCTTATGCCACTCTACGTTTGTTGGGGTTTATGGTGGTGACGCATAACCGCCTGTTGTGTCTAGTGGACCTTGTGCCACTGTTTCAAATCACAATCCTAGAACGCTAGGACTTGTCGAAGGACCAATTTTGTAGGCTCTAGGAGTCAACTAAACTCCTAGGGTCTAACAAAGGATGAGTTGACGAGCAAGTTTGGGATATATATATTCCTCTTGAATATATATATCCCCCAAAGAAGTAAGAAAGCTGAGGGTTTTTTGTTTAAACTTAAAATTTATTGCCTTCTTGGCTGTTTTAGATCTACTAATCAACTGACTTTAAAAATTAATAAAAGGTTTTAAGAAAGGTTGATTTCATAAAATACATAACGAAAATTAAGTATATATGTAAGATTCATTAACAGTTAACAGCAGCGTTGTCAACTTTGAAATTTCAAAACGCACCAAAATGTAGAAAAAAACGCGACATTTAAAGAAAAAAGCACCAAATTTAGAGGTTTTTTTTTAAATATTTATTGAATCAATTTAAAATTAAAAATATAACAATAAGACACTCACAGCTCAAGGTTTAAAAAAATAACAATAAAACTTAACAAAAATAAAATTAATTTTATAAATTCTATACAAAATTTTTTTAAAAGAAAAACTAAAAAAGACAGCAAATTTCATATAACATAATTTTCCTTTAGATAAAACATACTATCTTCAACAATGCAAATGGTACGTCTGTAAAACTGATTGTAAACATTTTGCATAGTTGAATGAAATGGTAGTGAAAGCGTTGTATTTTTTTGTACAAATGTTATTTGCCACACTGAAACAAAAAGTTGTGTCGAATTTACTTTGGTGCCACCAAAAATTAAAAAACGCACCAAAATTTAAAGAAAAAACGCACCACGCGCCAACTAAGGAATTTTTCGCACCAAAAATTTAAAAAAGCACCCAAAATGTCGCGAAAGGCGCCAAGTTGACAACGCTGGTTAACAGTTAGACATGGGGAATTCAAATATATAACAGAGGTACATGAGCTTATAAGTATAAGAGATTAAGTATAAGAAATTGAGAAGAATAATAAGAAATTAAGAAAAAATAAAATAAATAATTCACAATAGCCCAATTCACAATCTCGTGTATTTTTGCAATTGTATTTATGCAATTGTAAATATTTCCTATTAATTGTGAACAAATTTTACTGGTTACATTTGCAACACTAATTGTAAAACACAAATACACAGCTGATTGTCAAAAATAAAAAATAAATATTTGATTTTAATTTTATGATATTTGTTAACAATTTATAAAAATGTCTAATGGAAGTGTGAAGGAACAAATATTGGACTCTTTAATAGACGAGGCTACCGAAGAGATTATGTTCCTCTTCGGACCATTTTTTGTTGGGTTTATCCCTTTTTATTCTTTTTTTTTTTTTTTGGATCTCCATTCGTCAACAAAATTTATTATTTTTAATAAATAAATTGTCAGCTGTGAGTGTTGCAAAATGTTGAGTAAATATAAACTATGGTTTTGAGTATTGTTTATTTTATAAACTGTAGCAAGAGTATTTCTGTATATTTTGTTATTGTGGTGTAAAAATATACTAAACCATTTTGCAAATGCAATGATGCAAGACCATTTACACTAGATCGTGAATTGGGCTAATATGTTTACAATAAAAAAAATATATGTTGAACGCGGTTCAACAGTTGTAAATTAAACTTTGTCAAATCTAACCTGAAGTTAATTTCTGTTCTTCGAGTCTCCTTTTGATTAGTAGATCTCTTAATATCCGAGCGTAAAACTTTGATATCCAATTTTGTAAGGCAATTTAATCAATATTTTTTTTTGAAAGAATACGTTCGAATTTGATTCTTACCACCAATCAATACATACAACCAATAGCGAATCAATGCAAAATCTATTTGTGTGAACAATTTCTCTGTGTTAAATGTAGAAAGAAAGAAAAGAACACAAAAAAAAAACATGCACGAACTTTGGCAAGCGATTGTTGTTACCAATACAGTCTACTACTCCCCTGCCGGCAACTCAACTAACTTTTAATGCATTATAAGTTAACTTTTTCTCAGCTAGTTGTGGTTGACTCTTAGATTATTTTTAATGGGGCCAACTGACTATTTTAACATGGTGGTGTCATTGGCAATAGTCAATTGTCCGACTCTGCATAACTTTTCAACTAACTTAAAGTCAGTTATATAATAGTTAACTTAAAGTTAACATATTTTTAACTAACTTAAAGTCAGTTATATAATAGTTAACTTAAAGTTAACAAATTTTTAACTAACTTAAAGTCAGTTAACAATTTTTGCCAAAATCGGCCACAACTGACTTCTTGAGCTTCTAAATAATGGTAATCCATCTATATTTAAATCAATTATAATTTTTTGGCAATCGAGTATGTCACTTAAACACCTAAATATTTGTTTTCTTATCCCAAAGTGGCAATACACGCCCGGAAAAACTGTTGTTATTCCTAATTTGTCACGTTTGTGTTTAATAAATGAATTAGCACTTAAAGGCACATCCAAATTTTCTTCGACCAATATTTTTAATAGTTCTTCGAAACACTCGCGAGATGGCCTATTTTTAAAATACCAATCTCCAATTTTTTCTTTAAAAGTCTTTTTTTCGTCAAATTGTTCATTGGATGCACTAATGCTTTCAACACTTTCTCCATCTAGAAAAGTGAATGGATTTGAACTATTATTTTTTAATTTATTTAAATTATCTAAATTATTAGTTTTTAATTTGTTTAAAAATTTATTTTTTTCTTTTTTAAAAAGTCTTTTTAAATTTTTTTCTACTTGTGCCACTCATTTTAAACAATAAAAATTATATAATTTTTGAAGCTACAATAGCACTTAAACGAATTGAAATAGTAAAAAATAGAGAATAAAAAAACAACGGTTTCATTTTGAATAAATTCTGCATAACATTTCAATTAGCTATTAGTTAATCTAAAAATAGTTCAGAAAAAGGTGCAATTGAAAAAACAATATTATCAGAAATAGCATAAACGTTTTAAATTATGGGGAAATTCTGCATAACATTGTAGTTAGTTTATAATTAGTCTAAAAACAAAATCATCAAAAGTCTGATCTGGTAAAAGAGAGAACAGAGAGAAAACAAATCTCACAAACAAGAAGCTCTCAATAATAAATAAACGTTTCGTATTTGGGTGAGTTCTGCATAACATTGCAGTTAGCTTATAGTTAGTCTAAAAGAGTTATCTAAAAGTGTGTTATTTTCGTAGTCGAATACCAAATTCTAAGGAAGTGCTGCATTAAATTGTAGTTATATTATAGTCAATCTACAAAAGTTAACTTAAAGTGCACTACTTATGTAGTCGACTACAAAATTGCTTGCAGGGTCACTAGCATATACCACCACCACCACCGTGTACACATCAATATCGTTAATCTGTATTTGTATGCCGGTCTTGTGTAAAAAAAGTTGTCTTGTTAACGGAGAAAAAAAAAAACAGAAAAACAAAAGCTTTCATTTTATATCCAGAACACTTAGTGTAAGTAAAAGTAATTTATTGTGTTGGGTCAATGCATATTTTGTTTATTGTTTAAGACAAACAAAAGGAACAAAATTTATAATTTAACTCTTGCCAATTTTTCAATTCAAATATAGCCACATAGATATTTTTCTTCTTCTTTTTATTTTATTACACTAAACGGACAGATTTAAGCACAAATAAAAAAAGAAAGTTTCACAAATTTACCACTTTTGATGAAGGAAAGATTAAAATTCAATTTATGCATGCATAACCAATTAGATACATACCATAGCATATAGTATAGGATGGTGGGATACGACAGAAGGGAGTGACCGCTTTGTTAAATTAAAGCTCACTTGGGCACACCCAACAGCCCATTATGGTACCACTTGAAACGAAACGTACCACAGCTAATTAGTAATTCCTGATTAAACGGTCTTGACAATACGTATTAGAACTTTGAATTTCAAGCAAGGCTCCTCAAGGATCAAAAGTTGAAAACTAACCTGAATTAATATAGTGAACAATTCGATACTAAGTAACGTAATAACTCTGTTAGACTATCGAGAAAGAGAGCGCCAAATTAAAGAAAACTGCATCGAATCAAATACAGTCATTTTCCCCCTCTAATTATCTACAACCTTTGTAGACATAATTGATAATGCGATTGTCGATTCCGTCAACGACAGGTGGGCGGCCTCGGACACGGGTAGAACGGCTCGTAAAATCTGGCCATGGCTGGATGAGGGGCGCACAATCAGTCTACTTAAACTCCAAAGAGGCGCGCTAAGTGTAGTTGTCGGTGTCATTACGGGGCATTGCATTATGGGTACGCATGCGAGGCGCATTGGTCTTGGACACCTTGCTAACGACTTCTGCAGAAGCTGCAGAGATGAGGAAGAGGAGGAGACTGTCTCTCACCTGCTGGGTACATGCCCGGCTCTTTGCCAAAGGAGAAGGAAGTACTTGGGTACTTACTACACGGATGATCTGGAGGAACTGTCAAGGATTGACATTGGCAGCTTAAATCGCTTCATCAGGAGCTCCGAGTGATTCCGGGACTAGGGGATAACGGATAACTGTGGTAACACAATGGGCCCAATGCGGCCTAAGTGAGTCCATTCAAGGATTTTTCTTGGATGGGCAGCCACCTCTACCTACCTACCTACCTTTGTAGACATTTTTTGCAGACAAGCAACGTCTCTTCTCGTGCCTTTCCCTTCATAATGATCCGCGAAGATATATTCTGTGGTAAGCCTTCTATTCAATCCAGGATTTATCAACAGCTATAAGTACCTTTAGCTAATGGCGTACGTAACTCAAGTAAAACATCATATTCATGTGGAAATTGCCTACGCTAGCAAGTTTAGCAGCTACACAATTACTCGAGCTATAATTGTAACCAGAACCGGTATTAGATTAACACAAAACTGCCTAGAGACTCAATTAATGGAGACGGAACATATGTCAACTAATTGTGGCTTTCTGATTTTATACATGTAGAATAAAAAAATTTTATTTCATCCCCTTTGAACTTTCACAATAAAACTTCCAAGTTTTATAAGGTACATACGTATTCCGTTTTTTTTTATTGCTTTTTACCAGAAAAATAAACTACTAGAGTATATAAGTAGTATACTTCAAACATGTTAACAAATGTATGTACATATCTATAAGTTATTATTTTAATTCATTTTATTATTTTTGTGTTGCTTCAGTTTTTTTAATAGTATCGGGTTATCTATTTAGCGGTTTCTCTCATCTAAAGTGTTGTTCATTTAGTGATGGTTTACCATTCATGAATATGCATCGTTTAACACACCGAAGAGCAAGGTTTGTGCATCATCGCAATGTAGGCACTGTTAAAAATATCGCTTCTGTTAGAAAAACTGTCTTGGATAATCCAAATTCTACTGTGTTCCTAACAATTGGACCTACATATGTAACGTCTCAATGAGGTGTATTTGAATTTGGATCTGCACTTCCAATAAAGTCCAACTTAACCAACAATTAAAACCAACTGAGTATTAGAAGTTTTTGTTAGGGAAGAACAATTTCAAGTTTTGTCAACTTATACTGGGTTCAGACATGCACCTTTATTGCGTAAATCGCAATAAACGGCATTATTGATCTCAATATTTCATATAAAATTTCAATTAATTATTTGCCAATAAATTCATAAATTGTTATAATATTGATAAAAAACTTTACATACAACACTGTCATAAGTACGTTCAGTGAGCAGATTACATTTTTCCGAACGCTTTCTATTAATATTTGACAACTCAAATGTAAACAACGACAAACAAAAAATGGAAGGTCAGCAGAAATGTTTGTATTTTATATTGAATTTCATATCAAATTTTTCTTTCTCATCCTTCTGAGAAAAGCCACTTTGGAGTCAAAAGTAGTTCCTATTAACCGCAACAGCTCGGCGTTTCGGTTAATCATTAGCAATACCTTTTTAAATGTTAAATTGTTTTCCATTTTTTCAAAAAAAAATTTTGGCACTAATTTTCGCGATTAAATTAAAAGCAATATTGTTGAAGCAATCAGCTGTTTTGTTTACCAGCTGTCAAATAAATTTTCGTATATTATATGTCTGAACGCTAAAAATATTGTTCTCAATAAACCGAATATTGATTTAATAAAAGTGCATGTCTGAACATAGTATTAGGGTGTCAAACTATCGATGGTAAAGACATTAACTGGTAAGCTACAAACATTTCTAATAATTTGCTTTCTTTAAATGTTAAATATGCTTTTTCTCAGGTTCCCCAACCGAAAAAAGATAAAAAACAGGAGAAAAAACAAAGAAGTCAATATCAAACGTTTGGAAGCATTTTACATTAAGTGAATAAAAAACCAGCGAAGTGCCAAACATGCAAAAATATTTACAAGACGAGTGGAAACACGTCAAATTTAATGGATCATTTAAAGCCGTGTCATCCGTCGCTCATTGAACCAAAATCTATTGGTTGACTGACCATTCATCTTAAATACTTCATGTTTAATATTTTGATTTTTGAACTAAGAAATAAAGTTCGGTTTTGTTTATTTTTGTTTATACAAAATGCGTTATTTAGTATTTTAATCTATTAAATTCAAATATGTAAATGTATTATTTGAGAGACTTCGATAGTGTTACGATAGTATTGCCGATATATCGATATTTTGTGTAAGAACTGATAGTTTAGATTCGATATATCGATATATTTTTATGAACTATCAAAAATTTTCGATAGTAGCACTATCGATAGTTTGACACCTCTATTGTCAACATCAATTGGTCACCAAATATGTACATGCGATTTGCCTTTAGACAGTTTTGTGCCGCTATGTCAAGGGCCGTCTATGGGGCGTGTCTATGAAGATAATCCCCTGCCGTTTAAATGTACTAAATAACACTGTTTCTCGATCACAATGGCAAATTTCAAGTACATATCAGTGTTGCAAAACTGAAATTTTGAAATGGTACTGAATTATAACTGAAAAAGTACTTTTTTGCATCAAATAGTACTTTTGTAAAACATACATACACAATTGGTCATTATAACCCTTCATTTAGGATTACGACCTAACTTCTCACACCACTTACTTATTTTGTGTGTGTAAATTTAATACATGAGTGGCGGGACCTACTGTTTATTTAAATCGATTCCGAACGACGGATTTTTGAGAAACTGTATCGTGGCAATTTTATTTCCTCTCAGAGTTTTTTCCAGAAGGAAGTCGCTGGAGAAATATTTTTTCATATTTCGTTTTGATGGAGATAGAGTTTACGCCATTGGGTTTGAATCGTGGGCTCACGTCTAGTAAGCCAGCAAGCACATACCCACTAGATTATTTATTAATATTTAATATACATGCAGGACAAAAACAGCTGATTCGGAACGTTTCAAATCGTAAAAGCCCTGTTAGGTCACCTCGATGGAACGTAATGTAACGTACGTTTGTTTGAAGAGCAATGAAAATGCTTACCAAAATTTACCATTACGGTTCGACAAGCGTTTTCATTGCTTTCTTTTTGTATAACTAAAAACGAACGTACGTTCCATGGACGTTTGGCTAACCGGGGCTAAAGCCTAATTCTACTTTTTTAGCATTGCGTTAACGTGCTTTAATTAATATTATAGTTAAAAAGCGCAAGACACAAATAAAATATGTAATAATAAAAAAGTACTAAAAGCGTAGCGGGGGTACTGCGGTATTTTTGAAATGAAAAAGTACTGAAAAAAGTACTAAAGTACTGAATTTTTCAACACTGGTACATATTCTCAATAAATAAAAGTGTAATCGAAATCATAGCTTTTGAAACCGAAAAATGGACAACCAGTTACATACTTTGCAAATAAAAATTGTTTTTAGATTCTACAAAAAGAAAATGTAGCCTCAGAATAACTACATATTACAACCGTATTGTTATAAAATTTTCCACAATAAAATTTACTTTCAAAACCAGTTTTCTTTTTTTTTTTTTGTGAATTTTATGAAGTTTTTAGTTTTCATTTTCTTTTTTTCGAAATGTTTTACCACTGTTGCCATTATTTCGTTTGAAACTTCTTGGCAAAAAACATACTTTCTTTTTGTTTTTTTTTTTCTTCTTTCGTTAATAATTAGTTAATATGGTAGTGAATAAATACTGTTAGATGTTACCAATTTTTAAGCAACTGGTTACGGTTTAAATTTATTCATAAAAATCCAAAAAAAAAAAAACAAAAAAAAAACATAAAAACAAAAAAGATTTCAATTATAATGGTGTGGCACATGCGCGCATGCGCATACATAAAAACGAAAACTTTCATTGAAGTTGACTCATGACAGATGTTGAATGTTGTTTAATTAATAACACGGTGCGACAGTGAAAATACACCCGAGTAACTACATAGCATACGTTGTTCAGTTAGTTGAGTAGAACTCAAAAATACCTTTTTTATATTTCTCGAACCCTCCAAACATGTTTTATTTGACAAAAACTGTTTTTTTCTGGCTTTATGCACAAATTTCTGAATTACTCAAACATTTCTGGCCCGATTTTAAATCTTGTTGGAAAGGGGAGAGATGGACCCTTAAAACGGTATACATATATCTATTATTCGGCTTAATATGCTATGAGATTTGATCAGGTAAACTTGGAAAATTCGAATTTTTTTCATATTTTTTCAAGTTTGTCCATTCATAGTAGCAAACTTTAATAAAAAAATATAGCATAAGTGATAATATTCTTAAAGTCTGTTCTCTTGTGAAGAGATTGAACCATCATTTGACCAAATTGTATAAAAATTACTGTAGTTATTATATAAATAGTATAACAGTCGTGTTATATTTTGTATATATGTCATCTCATCAAATTTTTGATGGATCTAGATTGTTTATCACAAATTGTGTCAATTTCACGTTTGCACGACTTCCAGAAGTCGGCTAATATTTGTGTTTTTTGCAAATATTATTATTTCTCTTTGCGCAAACATTGGCCAACTTCTGGTGGCCGCTCAAACGTGAAATTGACACATTTTGTGATAAAAAATCTAGATCCATCAAAAATTCTGAAAATGATGACATATATAAAAAATATA
Source organism: Sarcophaga caerulescens (assembly GCA_927399465.1). Taxonomy (NCBI): domain Eukaryota; kingdom Metazoa; phylum Arthropoda; class Insecta; order Diptera; family Sarcophagidae; genus Sarcophaga; species Sarcophaga caerulescens. Next base: position 108,662,441 of record OV656866.1, read on the forward strand.
ACTCGACTGTTAGACTCTTTAAATAATAACTACAGTAATTTTTGTCCAATTTGATCAAACTAAGTGCCAATCTCTTCACAAGATAATGAGATTTCAGAATGCCATCACTTATTTCATATTTTTTAAGTAAAGTTTGCTACCATGAACGGACAAACTTGAAAAAATATGAAAAATATTCACATTTTCCAAGTTTATCTCATCAAAACTCATAGCATATTAAGTCAAATAATAGATATATGTATACCGTTTTAAAGGTCCATCTCTCCCCTTTCAAATAAGATTTAAATTTTAGAAATCGGGTCTGAAATGTTTGAGTAATCCAGAAATTCGTGCGTAAGGGCAAAAAAAAAAACAGTTTTTGTCAAATAAAAAAAGTTTGAAGGGTTCGAGAAATATAAAAAAAATATTTTTGAGATCTACTCAACAAAACTCACAACCTACACTATGTCACTAGGTGGGTGTATTTAATTTTTTTTTATTTTGTTGCATAGTGTAATTAATTATTATTTATTATACGAGTATGTTATGCTTTTTTAAATCATCATCTGTAGACAAAGTTCTTAAACTTTTACTTTTCAATTACTTTATACTTCTGTTACAAAGACGTTAACATTGTTTTATAAAGCAGGAGTAGAGTTTAACCTGCAAATATATTTTACTGTGCCGACGTTCCACTTTATAATTCAAAATGCTTTTCGAACATTTTCGTCGATATTTGCAATTTATTATTATTCTCTATTTAATATAAAAAATTTTCTCTTATCCATTTTAGAATGGAGGTTCAAACCGTTAATAATCATCTAAACAATACGCTGATATCACCGTTATCTGCCAAAAATTCTCAAACACTCAACAATAAAACATCAGTACCGTCATCGACATCGACATCGCCGCCGCCACCACCACCACCACCAATACAATTAAATGAAAGCCTAACACATCATCTCAGTCGGAGCAACAGCCCGGCCAGTTCAAATTCGGAAATTGAAAAGGAATTACAAGACTTGGACTTGAATAGCTCCATGAATAGTGGCAGCATAAGTTTGGGTGCCGAATTAAATTGCAAATCGAATGGTTCATTAAGTGGTGCCTCGTCTACATCCACACAAGGCCTTATGACAGCGGCAAATGTCGGTGCTGGTGATACGGCGTTGGGCTTAAAAGACGTTAACAATTCAGCGAGCTTAACAAATGGCCTACAATCGTCCACAAATATGACAACAGCGGGTACTGTCGCTACGGCAGCTGCCAACATAAAAAAGAGAATTTCCTCAAGTCGAACACCGACACGAAAAGCTAGACGAATAAAATTCTATCGTAATGGTGATCGTTTTTATCCAGGCATAACCATTCCAGTATCAAATGAACGTTATAGGTATGCATGCATTGCTTGTTATACATATGTATTTAAATTTCAATTGTAAAATAATATTCCCCTTATAATTGTTGTTTAATAATTGCTCTGTCCAGATCATTTGAAAGCTTATTTGAAGATCTTACCAGACTTCTAGAAGAAAATGTTAAAATTCCAGGTGCTGTACGCACCATTTACACTATGTGTGGCAAAAAGGTATATTTCTTGCAAATACATATTACAAGCAAAACTTAACTTAAACATAAAATAACCTATGGCATCATTACCAATTGTTATCAATTGTTTAGATCTCCACTTTGGACGAGCTTCTGGATGGTCAAAGTTATGTGTGTTCCTGTAATAATGAAAATTTTAAAAAGATCGAATATAATACAACCTCACAACCGCTTACCAATCTATCGTTGTCAAATAAGACATCAAATCGCCTATCGAAATACTATCGGCCTTCTTCGCCTTTGAAAAACGGTTCTGCCAACAGCAGCAATGTTGGTAATGGTTCTTCTTCAAATACCACGGTGACTGGCAATACCAACGGCAGTCCAGTGCTGCTGAAACTAAGTGAACGCGATAGTGTTGTACATCCACGCATAGTGACTCTAATACGCAATGGCACAAAACCGCGCAAGTTAATGCGTTTATTGTTGAATAAACGCAATAGCCCCAGCTTTGATCATGTTTTAACAGCTATTACCCAGAAAGTTAAGCTAGACACGGGCTATGTGCGCAAAGTGTTTACATTGTCCGGTACACCAGTCACACAGTTGGCCGATTTCTTTGGCCCCGATGATGTCTTCTTTGCCTATGGCACTGAGCGCGTTAATAATCCCGATGATTTCCGTTTAGAGACCGATGAACAGAAGGCTTTGCAGAATATACGCAAGAACTTACGCACTGCTGGCACAACTTGCAAAGGACCTAAGCCGAAAATGCCGGTTAAAAGCAAGAAAACTTACGACAACTCGGCCATTGACGAAGAGAAATTGCTAAACGCCTGTGGCATCGACGCAAATGAATTGCCAGCCGTAATACGTGAACGTTACATTCTGGGTCAGATTATTGGAGATGGCAATTTCGCAATAGTACTCATGTGCAAGGATAGACAAAATGGTCTGCCCTATGCCTTGAAAATTATTGACAAGAGCAAATGTAAAGGCAAAGAACATTACATAGACGATGAAGTCAGAGTTATGAAGAAACTTACACACCCACATATTATTTCATTAATAATGGATGTGGATCAACAGGCCAATATGTATTTGGTGCTTGAATATGTTAGTGGTAAGTGTAGTTTGGTCAAACAGAATGCGGTTTTCACAAAATACAATATTTAAACATTTTCTTTTTACTTTTTTTGCATCGTACAAAAAAGGTGGTGATTTATTTGATGCTATTACTCGCGTAACACGTTTCTCAGAAGATCAGTCTCGTGTTATGATTAAACATTTAGCCTCTGCTATGGCTTATTTACATTCCATGAGTATTGTACATCGTGACATTAAACCAGAAAATCTTTTGGTAAAAGAACGATTTTTGTTATGTGCATTGTTTTCCATTTCTAAACTCTTTCCCATTGCAGGTCGAGTTGGATGACAAGGGAAATGTAATTGAATTAAAATTGGCCGATTTTGGTTTAGCTTGTGAAGTTAATGAGCCACTATTTGCTGTTTGCGGCACACCAACCTATGTGGCTCCAGAAATTCTAATGGAAACTGGTTATGGTTTAAAGGTACTGGTACTGGTGCAATTCATAACCACCAATAATGCTTTATAATTGTTTTTTTTTTGTATTTTATTTTGTTTTTTTTTGTGTAATTCTAGATCGATGTTTGGGCAGCCGGTATTATTTTATATATATTACTTTGTGGTTTCCCACCATTTGTTTCACCTGACAATCAGCAGGAACCTTTATTTGATGCCATTATATCGGGTATCTATGAATTTCCCGACCCTTATTGGTCGGGCATTGGTAATGGTGTGCGTGATCTCATTGCCAATATGCTACAATCCGATCCAGATGTACGTTTTACCAGCGAAGATATACTCGATCATTATTGGACTATGGGCAATGATGACATTAACGAATACAGCAGCTGAATAGAACACTTCGAAACTGAAATCGTACATTAGTTTGCGTATGTGTATTTGGCAAAATTATTTTTCGTTGGCTGGTTCAAAGCTGCTGTATTTTTTTTATGGGTGATGAACGCGGCCTGTAGTTTTTTATTTGTGTCCCTTTATTTTTTTTTCTTTTTTTCTTTCCATACTTTAAAATCTTTTTCTAACTACTCATATATTTTGAGATATTTTTTTTTTTTTTATTTTGTAGTTTATCTTAAAGAAAAAGCGAAAAAAGAAATAATTTTTTATACAAAAACCAAACAGAAAAATTAAAAAATCGTATAAATTTATTGTTAACAAGAGTTATGAAGCATCTTATAAACACTGAAATACATACATTTCAATTTGTAGATTTATAAAAGAAGAGAAAAGAAAAAGAAACGGAATACAAAACAAAATTTACAAAATTATAGCAACTAATTTCTTATCTATATTTCTATCATTATTATAAATTTCTATATTTATATTTAAGTATTTAATTTTTTTTTTATAAAAAAGAAGAAACAAAAAAAAACTATAAAACTCGTATAATTTTTTTATTTAATATATTAAAGCTTAAAATATTTTAATCTTAAATTTTTAATAAATTATTTAAATTATAACCAACCACACAATCTTTAAGACATACAAACACAAAACTAATGAATAAATGACCGACCGTTTGCATTTTTATAGACGTTCCATTCGAATTTTGTAGAGAGTATATTTCATTCCTTTATGTTTGTTTGATTATGTATAAAAATTAAACTGTATATGTATATGTATTAAGGATTGTGTTGAAGATTTAACATTCTAATCTAATACATACATACATACATATATCTTGATACATACATGTAGTATATATTTTTTCATTATAAATAAAATAGTTATTAATATTTTATATATGTATATATATATATACATATATTAGTTTTATTGTTTATATATAATTTTATGTTTTTGTTTAAAAAAGAAAATTATATTTAATAATTGAAATATACATACATATATATATATATTATTTTTTGTTTTTGTATTTTATGTTTGTTTTAATGGAAATTAGTATTTCTTGTATCTATTACTATTTTAATATGTTATAACACATACAAACAACTCATCTTTATATACATGCCTACGCATACACACATACATACTATTTTAATTATTTTCAATAGAAAGCTGTCTTAACAACGACTTTTGTTTCGAAATTGTTTCTTTTGCAAACATTTTTCAATGACAAGAAAAACAAAAAACAAATAAAATAAAACACCATTCGAATGTTTCCAAACAACAAATTTTTAGAAATATATATTAATAGTAATAATGAAAAAAAAAAAGTATTTATATGCATATGCAATTTATTATATTAAAAAACAAAAAAAAAACAATACAATTTAAAAGAAAAACACCATAAATAATTAAAATAGTAAACGAAGACAAAAAAATAAAGATAACAGAAGATTAATAATACCTTATAACCTATTATTTATTTCATTTCAAATATTTTACAAAAAAAAAAAAAAAAAACAAGAATTATTCATTTAAATAAAAATGCGGCTATAAATTATATGCAAGAGTAATAAAAAAATAAAATTGATTTTCATTTTAAAAGACGTAAAGAATATCATAGAAATGCAAATTAACACATCAATGTAGAGATGGGTAAGTAACAAATTTCAAAAATTTAATAAAAAGAAATATATTCTATTACCCAAGATGCGAAATTCTTCCATTTAATCACTTCGAAAACCAAATTTTATTAATGAAAACATATTTAAATCCCCTTATTATCTCTATAAACGTACTGCATTAAACACTAATCTAAGCAGGAAAGAAAACATTTATTTGTTTATTATTATTCTATTATGAATAATTAATGAGAAAATGAACGTTTAGGGATTTTTTTTTTAATTTATTTTATTTTATTTTTTTTTTAATTTTAATTATACACTTATTCTGTATAAAAAAAACATTGTTATAAGTATAAAAATAATTATAAACTAATTAATCACTTACATTAGTGAAATTGGGTATACATAAATATATATATTAAAATATAAAATGGAAACCTAAATTCAAGCTATTACAATTCGCATTAAAGTATGCTAATATGTAATTTTATATATTAAATAATACAAACAAAACCAAAAATAAAGCGCTTTATATTGCAGTTTGTTAGTTAAGGATCTAATCAGATTCATCATCTATATTATCTGAGCAAATACCACAATGTTCATTTATGTAACGGCCAGGAACACAGGGTTCATGATACTTATGTCCACATCTGAAAGCAATAATATCTTTACGTGGTGCAGTGTCTTTAAATAAAATACTACGATGACATTTTTCACAATTGTTATCATAACTTATACTCAGTGCTCGATTTTGTTCCCGCACAATTTCCGCATGGGTTTTGAAATAGTCAATTAATTGAATTTCGTTAAAGCCTTTTTGAATTTCCACCTTCAAATTATTAAGATATTACAGATTTAAAGTTTTAACAGAGATTAATAAAATTATTTATTACCTGCAAGCGATAATCCCATAACATTTTGTATAGAGATTTTCTTAAGCCTGGTATTTTTTGTCCTAATTTTATTTTGTTTACCAATGCTTCCGGATTAATATAACCTTGAAATGTGTGTTTAAACAATTACAACAAATTTATCTTTTGTTTATAATTATAAAACTTACCAATTATGCCATCTAATAACTTAGTAAGAATTTCGGGTTTTTTCACAGACTCATCTATTAATAAACTCCACAAATCCGAATCGTCATGCTCTTTACAAAATTCTATAGCCATTTCAATATCTCCTATCTAGCACAACAACTTAAAATAATTTTTTAATTGACAAATTAAAGATTATGCATTACTAACCTTGTGTATAATAATATTTAAAGCTTCAGTAACATTGCCCATTTGGCCTAGTAAATATACCATCTCGGAATGAAAGGATTTACTTTTACAAATATTTAGAGCATCTTGGATTTGATAGTGTTTTGAACGTCTAAGAAATGACAAAAGTTTTGAGCGATCATAAGTGGCATATAAATTAACCAGTTTCCAATGGAATGTGCCACTACTGTCGACTTTATCCAATGCATCTAAATACTACAAATACCAAATGGTATAAAGGTATACTGATTATAGATACAAGACACGCATGTACATAAATATATATTTACCAAATACAAATATTCCTGATGCTGATCTAATTGTTGAACAACGATTTCCGGCGGTATCTTACTTTTAGTTAATAATAGTTGAAAGGCACGTTCCTGATCCAACTGTATTAAAGGTACAATCATTTTATGTATAACACTATAGAGATCATAACGTCTTATTAAATCGAAAACATCTTTGTTTTCTAATTTCAAATACATTCTCAATGCATTTTCATAGTCTCTTTGGTAGGTATACAGTATGGCTAATGATTCCAACAATTCGTTAGCATACTGTTTACGGAAGTTATCATGTATGGCATTTATAACAGCTGAACAATCGTATAAATTTGATGGCCACTCTTTGATTAAATTCAAAAATCCTTTAACATCGAATTTTAGATACTCATACAGTACCATTTCGTAGACATGAGGATCTAACTTGCAATCTTCAGATGTAGGCAAATAAGCACTAACCGATCTCAGTTGATTGTGTTTTACAAATTTAAAAACTTCCTCCTCCCACAATGATTTGCTATTGCCCAATACCCGCAGGCACAGTTTACCCGCAGTTTCAAAGTCTTTCTTGCTTATTAAGTGGTTAATATACATTCTAAAAGCAAATATAAATTCTATATAAAAATAAACTAAATCATATTAAATAACTTACCTAGCTACCGACAACACGTCACCGCCATGCAAAGAAGTTATCTCCATAGCTTCTTCGAATTTTCTAAAAATAAATAAAAGCGTTTTAAAATTTATTTCACTTATATATGTTCATAATATCCGTAATTTAAAGTGTTATTAATTAAATTAATAAATAAAAAACTAAAAACAAATCGTTTAATATTAATTAAAAACACTGACAATGCCCTTTTTCTGTCCTCGAAGTTAAAGGAGCGTTAGCTAACTTTCGAGTTATAGCTCTAACGCATATGGGTTTGTTTATTTTTCATGTTTATCCCAGAAACAAATTGGTATTAGAATAAAAATTATTTGAAATATTCAACGTTGAAACCTATATAAAGCTTTTTTATATTATAGTTTTTTTTTTTCAAAACTATTGAAACTTGTCTATGACGAATTATAATAATTAAATTAAAAATATAAACTACAAATTTTAACTATTTTGTGAGTTAAAAGTATAAAAAGATTTATTTTTGCTGCTGTGCAATTTACTAATAACTTGCTAAAATAATTTTTCCTGAAAGTATTATCATTTAAAACATCTTTCCTATATAAGAAATTAAAATAAAATTGTGACTTCACTGTAAAATAATTTTTTTTTTCATTCTCTAATTGAAACAAACTCAACCAGCTGTAGGTTAGTTAACAGATAGAAGTACAAAAGCTTGAGTTAGCCAACTTCGAGGACAGAGAAATGGCGTTTCAAAACATTGAAGATTTCTGCAATGGTTGAAATCCAGACATATAAAGCACAAAAAAAGCTTGGCAACACTAAAGAGAGACTAAAGAATAATTTTTATAACAGCCGATAGAGGTCTCTTCATTCTACCACAATAAGTATTTGACAGATTAAAAGAGAACAACAACATTTTCTTAACGCAAGTTGTTTACATCAATACAAAACATTGGTTTCTTAAGATTTTTTTAAAATTTTTCAGAATAATAACTGTGGTATAATTTATATTGAATGGAATAAATTATAAATTTAGTGAAGACGACTTAATTAAAGACAAATATCCATAAAAAGTTGTAATGTACATGGGTAGTTGTGACTTTACGTGATATGGTGGTGCAACAAATTACAATACATATAATCAATGGAAAATTCGATTTAATTTCGAGAAAGCTTAAGAACATTACAATATGCGGCGTATGAACAATTTGCTAACACTGTTTACTGCTATGGTAGCATTTTTCTTTGGCTTTTTCATAACAAAACTTCTTACTACTGTAGATAAATGTCCAACACAAAAAAGTGGCGTTCATAAATTAGAACCCCACCCCGAACTTTTCTTAATGGTACTCGTTTTAAGTGCTCCCCGTTACGAAGAGAAACGCAATGCTATACGAGAAACGTGGATGAAATTGGAAAAGCCATTGGAATTACCTTATTATCCCGAAGAATTTGTTTATTTGCCTTATTATGGACCAAGAGGCCATTTTGAAGTTGAAGGTCCTGCCGAACAGGCAAATCGCTTGCGTATTTTCATAGACTGGTTAGAAGAACAAAAACATAAAAAATTGGTGTCGGCAAAAAGAAATATAAAAGTGAAGCATTTCTTTGCAATAGGTACCGAAGGTCTAGAGCCCTCACTGCGTTCTCAGTTGGAAAAAGAACAAAAGAAACATTTGGACTTATTGCTCTTACCTCGCTTGACAGATACCTATGCCAATTTAACAGAAAAACTTTTACATTCATTGGACGCCTTAACTCATCACTACGATTTCAGTTATTTACTAAAGGTGGATGATGATACGTATGTTAAACTAGATTATTTATTAAATGAATTAGTGTCGTACGATCGAAAACTAATACGCAAAACGCACGAGTATAGAGGTCATCCTTTGCCAGATTTATATTGGGGTTACTTTAACGGCCGGGCTAATATTAAAACTAAAGGACAATGGAGTGAACCTAATTATTACGTTTCCTATCGTTACAATACTTATGCTTTAGGTGGTGGCTATGTAATCTCACGTAAGCTTTGTGAATATGTTGCAAACAATTCTCATAGCCTTTCAACATATGTAAGCGAAGATGTTTCTATGGGTACTTGGTTAGCGCCATTTAGGCATGTTTATCGTCGCCATGATCCACGTTTTGACACAGCCTATATGGCTAGAAAATGTAAAAAATATCATTTGGTATTACACAAGCGCAACGAAACACTTATGAAGGATTTATTTAACAATAAGCTTTGCTCATTCGAAGTATCTAATGAACAACAGTTGCAAAGGCCTCCAGAATATTATTATGATTGGCGCAAAACAGCCGATAAATGTTGTGATACTTTGGTCATATAATTACTTTAGAAATAATTGTGTTACAATTGTATAACCTCTTAAGAATATAGAAAACAAGTATATCATAAGAATGCCTTAAAACATGTAGTAGAAAAAGCCAAAGCACAAATAAATACATACATATATAGAATATGTTACTTAAAAACTTAATAATTACAAGTTTCTTTAAATGATATTAGTGTAGTGTTTTTTGAATAAAAATAAAAATTTTTAAGACTATAGTGTACTTACCGATGTTCCATTAACCATTGTACGCGATCTTCAGTATCGAGTAAAGTAGCTACAACAATATCCTTTGGTGCTATGAGATAGTAACGATTTTCCTCTGGCAAACATCCCAAAATGTAATCGTTTACGGAGTATTCTTTGAAACTAAAAATTTTCCCAAATGTAAAACATTTCAAATTGAGAACGGAAATATAATAATAGGTAGGTAATAATTACCCTCTTAGGGATAAACTATCTGTACAGACTTCTTCACTACTATTGAGTTTATATTCTAACACAGATAATACAGGTCGCAAAGCTTTACGCTCAGCATCTTTTTCCTTAGGATAGCCGAGTACAACTAATTGACTTGAAGTCAAAGCAGCTAAACCACTAATATAAAATGTAGTTTGGAACGTAGATACTACAAAAAAGTATTTAGAAATTTTATTGAAAATAAAAAAAAAACTGCAAATATAGAGAACACTTACTTGGATCAACTATAAACCCAGGTAAAGCTCTTAAGGTTGCTTCTACTGAATTCCGCTTACGAATAACACAAATTCTAATTGTGTCTACCCAACCAATTAGCAAAGTATTGGAATTAGCCCAACGAAAATTGCAGCGAAAATTTTCCAAACGTGAACTGCAAATTAAATTTCAAAAGTTTTTAATATAACAGTCCTAATATTGTTTAATATCAATTTTACTTAGCAGGTTCCTCCCACTTCATTAGACCCAAAGAGCATTTTTCGTTTAAGTCATAAACTCTTACACCTAAGCAGCTAGCCCAAGCAACAAATGAACCGTTCCAACATATCGATATAACATGGCCTTCAGCATGCGACAAAATATTAGGCTTCAATTTTTTTAAAAAATTTTTCTCATATAGTGTTAGTTTGTCATCACCTTCCGTTAACATGCACACATAGGCAGAAATGTAAATATTATAAGTAAAGATTATTAAATTACATTATTTAGGCACCTACCTACAATGAAACGTCTGCCTTCACTAATTTTGGGATCTGGATCTAAAACCACAGATCTAATAGAGTGGCCAAAACTTATGGTTTGATTATGCTCATCGCTGAACAAGCCAATGATATTGACCCGGCCGTCATCTGAACATGTTGCAACAAACTCACCCTTAGCATCTATGTCCACCTCATTTACGGCCACCGTATGAGCGAATTCCTTACGGTCACAACTTAAATGTGAATTGACGGTATTACCTTGATGATCCAAGAGATAGACACCGCCCAGAAAGGTGCCAAAAATTAAAAACTACAAAGAAATAACGCAAGAGAATGTTCAATAGACGCTACAAAACATATGATACTTACTCACCTTGGAATGTACAGCACATGCTGTAACTACATCCTTATTGAGTATATCTTTTAAGTCATGGGCTATGCGCTGATATTTAAATTTCGGTTCGATTTCTTCCTCTGTGCTGTCTTCAGTTTCCTGCAAAAAATGTGGGTCCATGTATAATACAGACTATTTAATTTAGTTTAGAATACTACTTACGCTGCATACTGTTTCGTTTTCAGCCATAATATATTTTCATATAATTAATGTCAATATTTTAGTATTCCTTAGAATTAATATTAAAAATGAAAACTATGGTTTTATTTTTATTTATTGTTCTTGTTCAATTGATTATTTATCATCCATCAGCTGTTTTGTCTTCTTTTGTTGTTATGATACTTAATAATGATGCCATATCGATAGTCATATAAAGAATTGTTAATAATTTTATTTACACCCTGCTTTGTTTATTCAATAATCTTTTAGAAAGGCGTAACAATCGAACAAACATATATTCTTGACGTTCCATAATTCTTATTAGGTATAAAGTTCTATCACCAACTCCATCAAATTATTGCTTAAATTTCATTTAATCGAACTTTATGCCTTTAAAACTGGCAGTTTTGTTTAAAACTGTCAAACGATGGAGGTATGCTATACTGCCGATGCAGACAGTTAAAACCCACAAAAATTTGCGGAAACAGTTGACTGAATAATAATTGTGGACGATATACATGCATCGATATCACCCGACGTAATATACCGGTTAAATTTACTTGAATATAACCCAAACAATCTGGCAACACTTAACACAATTCAAAGGCCGCAAAATTACAACCTTCTGTGAAAAATGTCTGGCAGCATTCGACAAATATAAACAAAAAATAATAAATTATAGTTGACAATGCATAAATAAGTGAAAAGCATTTTTATATTTTAAATAATATGCCGCCTAAAAGGAAAAGCTTGGTTTGGAAGTTTTATCACAAAATTGATGACAGGAGGTCTATATGTAAGCTGTGTCAAAATGAAATTAAGGCTACTGGAAATACGACAAATTTGTTGAGGCATATTCGTAATGTACATAAGTCTGCTTATTCAGAAATTGATCCACTTCAAAATAACTCATCGGAAGCAGAAAAAATCACAAGCTCGTTTCGAGAATCGATAGGTAAGTAATGAGACTGATACTGACTGTGCTACTCCTCTATCTTCTACAAGTACTTATTAATTTGAAAGTAATTTTGAATTTGATTTGGAAGTGCATCATAAAAAGCGTCAAAAAACTATTAGGTCTAGTCTAGTCAATTGTCTGTTATATATCACTTGTAAAGAACACCAACCTTTTACAATAGTTGCATTTATACACTATAACGTGTTTTATTTCGTCTGTTCCATTCATATTATCAAATATTGAAATATTTATTCATTTTGGGTAGGAAAATCAAAATTTGCCAACAAATACGTTTTGATATTCTAAGTTTATATAAATTTCTTTTATCTTATTTAGAACGCAATCCCACAGAATACTTTTCCTTCTCCTTGCTGGAAAATCACTTTAATCGATCCAGTTCCTCAACAATAATTTGACAATTTTTCTCCATCTTCGAAATTGAACTTATTATGTACAAATAAATAACACGAAACCACAAATATGGATTTTACTCGTTCATTATTTGCGGCTAGATGCTTTTATGTTGCATTTTAAACAGTTGACAACCGCAGTGTTGCCATTATTTGCATATTTGAATATAATGCGCATTATATGCAGCGCTGTAATGAATTTACGAAAACGACTCGGATCATTAATATATTTAAAAATTTAACTTCTTATCCGATTATTGTGGAAATAAAGGAACACCAATAGTGTAACCACCAACTTTCTAGTATACGAATATGTACGAAAATCTTTAAGAACAAAAATTCCGCCATTTAATTAATAATACTATTTAACTGTGACAGATTATACATTTTATCAGTGGGGTCAATTAATAATTTTGGTTTGTTTCGAAATGCATCACTGTAATGCATCTGACGCGCAGTACGTCAGAAAAAGTAACAATACAAAAAGCACGTGTCTTAAGTATAACGCATTTGATGCGTAAAAATAAGCAGCTAAACAAGCATCATGCAAGATATTGCTTTCAAAATGGATGAGGAGTAAGTTCTAAAATTACGAACTTCTTATTAATAATTGTTTATTACTTTATTGTAATAGTTATAACTTGGAAAATGATGGACAATTTTTAAAGCTTTTAATAAGAGTTCGACTGGATATGGAGGAGGACTTCTCATCCGGACGTGTAAAAAAATCTGAACTTTGGAGTAGAGTTTGGGAAAAAGTGAAAGAGGAAATACCCAGTTTGAAATATTCAAAAGAACAGATTACTAGAAAATATTTAAATATGTTGACAACGTATAGAAGAATTAAAAACAGAAGTATAGAGTCTGGAAAAATTGCAACAACTTGGGAGTATTTTGATGAGTTTGACGATGCTTTTGGTGACAGGTATCCCATCAATACCTCCACACACCCTTCGCCGAATCTTGATATAAAAGGTTTATAAATAGCACACTATTAAACTTAGAATTCTGATAGTATTTATTTCTTTTAATTTATTAGATTTCTCGCCATTCAAATCAAATGAATCATTTTCGAACAATATCGTAGTCCTATAACTTTACTAACAAATGATTCTGATTTTTTTTTTTTCAAATTTAATATAAAACTTTGATATTTTAGGAGAAATACTAGATAATTATTACAGTGGTGCTACTGATCACAAGGAGCATTTGGAACCATTAAGCGATGGTTAGTATCGTTCTTCGTTACAAAACTTTTTGGAACAATTAAATTTTTATTGTTTACAGATCCTCTAAAAGATCTGTACTCTTTGCCAGCCAATGAAGAATATGAAACGGAATACAAAGGACACAAAAGAAAATTATCTGAGAGAAGTATTAAATTGTTATAAGTTATTACGATGAAATTACTAAATTTCTTGTTTTACTCATTTTAGGCAATGACGACTACATATGTACGAATAATGAAGATAATTTCGAAACCTGGGCGAAGAAGAAAAAGGATTTGCTAGAAATAGAATTGCTCGAGATGAGAAACTATAAAATAAAACTGGAGATTTGGGAAAAAGAGCAAGGACTACAATTAGCTCCATCGAAATACACAAGAGATATCATAAAAAATTAAACAGACCACATATATATAAGCTTTATCATTTAAAAAATATATATATGCAGTATCTTCTATTTTTAAATATGCTCTTACAAGTACAACTTAGAACAGAAAAGTAAAAAAAGAAATGAAATAAAATGTAATTTGTTCTTCTTTAGATAAAAGTAAAAACATCTTATTTAATATTATTTAAATTGTTATTATTTTATAAAATAATATTTCTTTTCCAACCAATTATGCAGCAATAAAAGGTTGTAGTTGTTAAAACACAATTAACTTCATCTAATCTAGGCATCAGTTTCTGATTGAAGTTTAGCCACATAGGCGGCCTTATGCTCAGCAATCTTTGTTTTACGTTGCTCATTAGTGAGTTTCTTAGCATTCCACCTCTTCTTAGTAACGCCGCTTTTAGCTACCTTCTTGTGGGTAGGATCGGCACGAATAGCTTGGTGGGCTTTTTTGTAGATTTCTTCAAGCTAAAAAGAATTGGAGAAATGAAGTATAATTAGTAATTACGTACATACATTATTACTTAGTTTTTTGTATAAAGTAGAAATACACAGAATCATGTATTTAATCAATATAACCTATTGAACTGTTATTACATTACGAGCATAGATTGTTAATTTAATGTTATCCACAGTTAAGGAAAATATTTAAATTCCCCATTTCTATAAAAAAAAAAAAAATAATAACAACTTCTACAAAAAAGATATGGTTTAGATTATTAGTGATTCAATTTTAATTCCATCAAGCTTCCTGCTAGTTTCAATAAATAAACTAAAACTTAATATAA
Source organism: Sarcophaga caerulescens (assembly GCA_927399465.1). Taxonomy (NCBI): domain Eukaryota; kingdom Metazoa; phylum Arthropoda; class Insecta; order Diptera; family Sarcophagidae; genus Sarcophaga; species Sarcophaga caerulescens. Next base: position 108,677,582 of record OV656866.1, read on the forward strand.
AACAAATTTCTTCTTGAAAATATGAACAAGTCGTTAGTTCTATGTTCAAGTTGATTAAATCATTTCATTTATAGTTCATGCAATGCATTGTTTTAGTGTACAACCAAAAACAGGAAATTTAAACCATTGAAGGGTTTTAAATATCGAACATAGGTTATAAATATTAATTTGGTCCACTTTTGGCACAGCCAGTGTCATTGTTATAAGACACAGCGGTAATTTTAGAAATGGACGTGCTTATTACAAAATTACTTTCAATACTTAAGAGATATACAAACGTGCATATATACTCACATCATCAGCACGGATTCCCAATTTAATGTAACGGCTGAATTGGCGCTTGAAACTTTCTTCATCTTCTTCTTCCAAGGTGCGCATGTAGTCGGCGACATGTTGGCCGAAAATGTGGGCACGGTGAACATCAGCATTGAAGCTCTTGTTTTCAGCAGAGTAACCGGGGAAACGCTTGACGGAGTGAGGAATGTTCAAACCACCGTCAACAGCACCCTTCATGGCACCGAATACACGGGCACCAGTGGTGGTACGAGCCAAACCAACATCCAAGTAACAACGGAAAGCACCAGGGCCATCATTGACGGGTTCAACGTTGTATTCTTCACCAGTTACTTCAGTGCAACCACCGTACAAGGAGTCCAGACCCAACTTGTTCAAGATACGGCGAGCTACCAACAAACCAGTGCAGTAAGCAGCAGCGTAATTGGTCAAACCAACCTATAACAAAAACAATATATTTTATAAATATAACCTCCCATCAAAATTAATGAAACATACCTTGATACCGTATTTGGGCAATTCATGGGAATATGCAGCGCATACAATACGATCACCTTCGATACGGGAGAAGGCAATTTGTACAGTGATGTCCTTGTTGGACAAACGTACGATCAAACGATACTTGGGTGTATTGTATTTGTTCTTATCTTGGAAGATCAAGCGTTTACGGGCATAGTAATCAGTTTTACCCTCACGACGCCTGCGGAATTTAACTTGGTAGCGCTTGAAGTACTGCTTGTTCTTGACTACTTTAACGAAACCCTAAAATTTTAAAAGCAAAATGATTCTTTATTAATAAATTCCACTAAAATACACACACCAAGAAATCACTTTGCACAAACAAGAACTACATCTCAAAAATTCGTTAACATCTTTTATAAAAATGGCGTTTTAAATGTTTATTTTGAACGGTTTGTTAAACAGTAACATGTTTTCATTGAAATTATGTTTTTATTATTACCATTTTTCACAATTTTAGTTATAAAACACCGACGTTAAAAAAGTACGCGATGTTCTTCACACGTAGGTGAAAAAAGAAAAGAAAGATGGAGTTGTTATACTTTTGACAGTTGAAAGGAAATATTTCGAGACTCGAAAACAACTGCAGCTAACTTCACAGCAAAACAAAATGTTAGTGATGGTACAAAACAATATGCTTAAAATAAAAACAATAACTATAAAATTAGAATGAAACTGAAGAAAAGACTAGATTATCTTATGCAACGAAAAAAGTTTAATTAATAACATTGAACAATTTAAAAAGTTAGTTAAGTAACTTTTTTTTTTTAATATTAATTTTTTTCTTTTCTATTACGAATTGTGCATTAAAACAAATGTCAGAAGTAGAAAAAAAAAATCAAAACATTTGACAAGTAATAAAAACAAAATAAAAAATATGACACGAATTGAAATACATGAAATTTAAAGAGAATTGTGCAAAAAAGATCTCATCCCGAGAAAAGTAATAAAAATTATTAAATTTTACATTAAAAAGCTTTACAAAATAATTAGTTAATCGAGAACTATATGAAAATAGTTTGAAAGCAAAAAATGGGAAATGAAGGGAGTAAATTAAAGGGTTTAGAAATCGATAAAAATGCTGTGGAGGCCAATGATTTTTGGGCCTTATTTAATTCTGTTGCTGCCACAACCACAAATGAGGAAGGTAAACAATATCTATCAGTGTTCCAAGGTGAACCCGTGGTAACTGGGCAACTTTGGGTAGCCCAAGGACCAATGGAAAGAGCCATTAGGGTGAGTGCTCCTATATCAAAGCTTCTTATAACTCTTTTTTATTAAATTAATTTGCTTACAATCTTTATTTTTTGCAGAATTTAATGATTTACCGCCACCCATATATTCTAAAATATGTCTGCACTTGGGAACAAGGCGGACAAAAACATTTGGCAACCGAAAGAGTTCGACCCTTGCAAACAGTTTTAAATCAGCAATCTGATATTCAAATATGTCTTGGTCTTCGTACCATTTTGTGCAGTTTAATATTCCTAATAGAAAAGGTACATTTTCAACTGATAATGTATTTTAATCATTATTAACAACACTGTATATATGTATTTGTAGGCCATGGCACGACACTTAAACATCTGCACGCAGTCCATTTACATTACGGACTCTGGCAATTGGCGTTTAGCTGGTTTTGAATATGTTTGGAAACAAAAAGAAGTTACTAAAACCCTACTAGATTATGCTAATGCTTATCGCTATCAGGCAGCTGTAGATCCTGATGAAGCGAAAGAACATAATATAGAAACTATAGAGCAATATGCTTTTGCTACCTTATGCGAAGAAATTTTATTGAAATGCTCCAACAACAAAAAACAAACGTCTTCAGCACCAATACCTCACGTACAAGAGTTTAGGGAATATTGTGCCACCCATCTTAAGCATAAAAATCCGCAAATGAGGCCGAAGCTTTCAGCGGTGCTACTACACCCGTACTTTAATCATGAATTTGTGCTAATACACTCGTTCTTATTTGAGTTGCCATTGAAAAGTAATATCGAGAAACAAGAATTCTTTACAGCACTAATAGATCGCCTACGTTATTTCGAAGAGCAGGTTGTGGGGGCACAGTTTGCTGGCGATTTGCTTTCTCGCATGGTTCTGCTGGATCCTACAGCACAACTTTGCGTTACGCCGTATGTTTTAAGAACTAAAAGCGATCATTCCTCAGCCTTATTTTCTAGCCCAACGTATAGTAAGTACTTAATGCCTCATATTTTGAAAATGTTCCGCTTAAGAGATGCGCAAATACGTTTAATATTATTGGAGTATTTTATGGAGTTTGTAAGACTTTTGCCTAAAGATGAATTGGAAGAATTTATTTTACCTCATTTAGTAGCAGGTATGCAAGATACCAATGATGTTTTAGTAGCAAAAACCTTAAGATGCATGGCAGATTTAATACCAATTTTGGGTGCACCCACTGTGCTGGGCGGTCAAAGAATTCGTCTATTTTCAGATGGTAGACCTCAGGCCGCTGTATCCGATACAAGCAGCCATTGGGTAGAACCCCGATCAATAACTCCGGTATTAGGCGAAACAAGTGATTGCCCGATGGTTTCTGGCAGTCCAATTTTAGAAAACCTATTAAGTAAAGCTAATAGTTATTCTTCATTGTCACAGGCCATTAATTCAGAACCATTTGAACATCATGAGATGCCACCACGCTTAAGTCCAGATGGGGGTGAAGATGTCAAATGTAGTGCTATACTTGATATTAATGGCGAACAACAAATAGTTACCAATAATGACAAAGTAGATACTGAAAGCGCGGAAACATCAAAAATAGATATAACACAGGAAGACGAAAGAAATATATCAGATACTGAAAACAATGTACAGGATGTTGACGAAGACGATGATGCTTGGTCAGATTGGGAGAACAACGAAAGCGACATAAACACTGCTATTAATAATACTACATTGGTAGCAAAAACAGTTGCATCATTGAACGATGATTCAAGTGATAAACTTACATCTGCCACTAATGCCACTAACATAACGAATTCCTCTTCCTATAATACGTTACCATCTCAAATTTCACTATCAGACTCTTACCGTACAACACAATCTACAAATTCCTCTTCACATTCCTCATTAAAACCCGCAGCGTTATTTTCAATAAATGATGATTTATCTTGTCTCGATATACAAGTACAGGCAACGTCAATATCGCTGCTAGATCCAGAATCAACAGAATTTGATTTCTTTAAAGATATGGAACCTGTAATAGAAACCAATAAAAAACTAGAAAATTCAAATATTGTACCTATAAGTGAAAATTGGTTGGATTCTGAAAATATTGTAGTTGATTCAACACGATTTGCTGCGGCTTCGTTTAACAATGATGGGGACATAACTATCGATAATGATGACAATGGTTGGCAAGTTGATGACGATATGGCGAATTTAGACGACTTGGTAAATTCATCCTCTACAGCTAATTCCGCTCCTAATATTTAATAGTTAGCAACAATTCAACTGTAACAATCGAACATTATTCATAAATCAAATTAAGACTTAAAGTCTTCATATTCTGTATTATTATGTGCATTTTAGTGTTAATGAATGATTCCAAACAGGAATTTCGTTCAAATATTGAATTTAAAAGTAATTTAAATTAAATAACATTATGTTATAATAAATATGTCATTGTAATATTTTTAAATAATGTACTGCATACTTACTACCTACATACATATTTATACAAATTGTATTTACATACATTTAAAATTTAGTTAAATGGCAAATAAATATAATTTCACAAATTTTGAAAGTCCAATATTATGTATAAATTGTTTTTTGAACTTTTGTTAATTATGGTAGAAAAATTGTTATAATGTATTAATTAATGACCCCTAGAGTTAATTTCTTCGTAGAACAATGTATATATTGTACGTAACCTATTTCAGTTTAAAACGTGAAATCAAAAATAAAAGTAATAAAACTCTTTCGAAATATTGGCTTATGAATTGAATGACAATGGAATTTTGGTTACCATCAGAACTCGTTTCGACTAGACATTGGAAATAAAAATATGTATGTAAATGTATATCATACGTTTCTTTTTTCTTACCTTAATTATTAGACACTGTTAATTATATTCCTTTTCTATAGATTTAGAGCATAGTCACAGACTTCAAATCCGTTCAATATACTTTTTCGTATTGAAGGCAACCAATTGAATTTTCGAACGTGTTTGAAATCTATGACATTCAAATTGTTTAATATTAAATTGTTATATGCATATATTTCTTAAATGATTTTATTATGATATATATTTTTTAAAAACGTTATTTGTTGTTTTGGGTGTATAATTTTTAAAAATTTCATCAAATATTAATCCATTTGAATAATATTTATGTTTTTTTGTTTTCATGTTACAACTGCAATGCTCATTCTTAGCATTTTATACGATTTAGCAAAAACGCTAAAAGCGCTTTAATTATACATTTTTTTCTTTTCAATTTATATTAACCTTTAACTGTGAGTGGCTCTAAAAAAAAAAAAAGATTAAATACGTGTGAGAGTGATAAGTAATATTTTAACGAGTTTAGCTAAAAATGTTTAATAAAATCATTCTTACCAAAAAATGTTCTATTATTAATTTTATTTTACGAAATTTGTATCTAATTATAAGTTATAAATAACGAGTGTATTTTTAAAAAATACTTACATACATTTTTTAATAATAAAAAAAAAAGATTAATTCTTACTGTGTGTACAATTACTTTTATATGTAAATGATGCATGGTATGTATGTAGTTATGAATAGTGTATGAATTATACTATTGAGTCGATTCGGTAAAACCGTTTTAGCAATTAACTTATATAAAGCGAACAGACCTATTATGTTGCAGATAAAATTAGAACTCTACAGATTGTGTAATTTTTAGTGCTACTTTCTATGAAGTCTAAGTTTATATTTATTTTATATTGTAGGTAGCATTTTTATTATTTACTACTTCTTTAGTATATTACGGAATTTCTTCCATATATATATTAGGGCCTTATTTTAGTTTATGTTGGCAATTGGAATGCGTATACGCTACGCAAATATTCATAATATGTAATGCAATTGTCTTTTTATTCGAACGCATTTCGAATATAAGAATATTTAAAAATAGCTAGTCGATGATCATGCGATATGTAAATGCAATTTCATTAAACAATTGTATTCTCTTTCAGGACAACAAATATTCAGTTTTTAACACGGAAACATTATAACATCGAATTGAAATTAAAAAAGTAAATAAAATATGTACAATAAGTTTAAATTGCATAAACTTGAGGCGAGAAGGTAGTGTAGTGGTATACATATATTTAGTAGAGAAACATTTCTTTTTAATTTACTTAAACCATAACAAGACCCTTAATTTCAAAGTATTATAGTTATTATCATATTTTTATTTTGTTTTGTTAAATAAAACCATGTTGTTAAATTTTTTCGAATTTATCATATTTATAATATAATTTTTTTAAGTTTTAAGAAAATAAAAAATGAAAAAATAATAAGAAAAAATGAGTACAACTAACATTATATGAATTTGCAAAAAATTTCAGTAGTTATTTTTTAATCATTTGTTTTTTCTTTCTTTTTTTTTTATAAAAATTTAACTTTTTCAAGTTTTCGCTTACTTCAGTAATTAGAGAGTTAAAGAGAACAATCAAAAATTAAGATCAAATAGCAGTAAAAGTTTTTTTACAACTGCTTTGACTCTATGCAACAAAGTTGTGTATAAAAAAAAAAAAAACAAAAATAATGAACATTAAAGAACAAGGTTCAGCTGATTTTAATTTTTAAAAATTATTTTTAATGTTTTTCATTTCATATCTTTTCTTTTAAAGTTGCAAATTTATAATTAATAAAAATAGGATGAAAAAAAAAAGAAGGAAGTAATAGGAAGAGATAAACAAGAAAAAAGCAATTATATGCAAATCGCATGTTTAAGCAAATCTTTTTTTTTTACAAGGGGAGGAGTTGTTGATCGAGGGTTTCTTTATGCAATTGTAGTTGTTGAAGATCGGTATCGTAATCAATTTTGAATATTGATCCGATTTTATTTCAATTCAATTCTTTATCTTCTAAGTACTTATATTCAAATGTGAATCCCTCTTTTTTTCGTTGACTCCACTTTTCATAATCGAAATAGATGTACGTACCCTAAAGAAGAGAAATATATGACAATAATTAAATGTACCATTTATTCAATACACATATAAATATAAATATGTCAATTATTCATACTTGTTCGTAATCATCGTTAATAATTTTGGGCTCTTCGTGCCGTTGGAACCACATCATGTACTTTGTATGAAAACGCCAGCTTTGTTTTTTTAACGCTTTTGCTGCCAGATATTGAGCTTTTGAACCTTCCATATAATAAAAAACGAAGAATAATGTTTCGGTTGAGAGACGTTGATAAAATTCAACAGTGTCATAAATTGGAAGCTGTTGCTAAAAAGAAAATTTTCCATTAAAAGTAAAGTGTATTGTTGATTCTTCCAAGTATGATAATATTGATTCCAAGTATGATATACGAATTTTTTCTAAATCGAAAATTATGCATGCGATAAATTACCTGTGGGTAATGAGCTGGCGTTTGCACGGGAGTTCGATGAAAGTATGTTGTTAGTTTTTCCGAATCGCTGGGCGTTGGTAAATGATAATACGCAGCTTCCATCATTTGGAATTGTAATTGATGATCCTTTTGCAATGGCGAAGGTCCCAGAGGCGCCACACCGAGCAGTGGTGGTATGTGGGCCTCGTTTGTAGGCTGTTGTTGCGATAACTGTTGCTGCTGTTGCTGTTTATTTGTTGCAGATGATGCACCTGCTCCAATTGGCTGCTGACCGGCAGCATTTGTCAAAGCGGATGCATTTAAATTACTACCAATAGGGCCTACATTGTTGCTGGTATTTCCACTGTTGTTTACTGCTATTGATGTAGGTCCGTTAGTAGATGCTGCCACATTGGCAACAAGACCAGCCGTGTTTGTTTGTTGCTGTTGTTGTTGATGTGGATTGGCAGTTGTTTCAGATGAAAAATGCTGTTGGAGTACTTGGGGTTGCTGCTGCTGCTGTTGTTGTTGCTGCTGCCTATTATCCATATTAGATGCTTGTTGTTGTGAAAGATTATTCGAATCGATCACAGACCGATTAATAGCTTCTTGAGCCATCGTTTTTAATGAGATAGCATCTACAGATGAGGTATTGTTGTTAGCAACGCTCGTAACTGGCATTCCTAAAGCAAATATTTGACTTCTTGTATACACTATACACATTAAGCTATTTACAATCGAAAGTAATTACCATTCATATGTTTGGGTGAGAGCAATCCAGGTGATGCTCGGCTATTATTACTATTTGCCCCCATACCCAGTACTTGTTGCTGTGCGTTCAAAACTTGTTGTAATCCGGCAATACCATTGGGTGAAATGCAATTGGCCGCAGATGCTGCCAAATTGTTTACATTGGCAGGATTTGCTCCTTGTTGTACTACATTTGCAATGCTACCTACTGTAGAGTTATTGGAAGTATTATGGGCTAAAATGTGACAAACATAATTTAATTACAACTGATATTCAGTTAAATATATTGTACGAGTATGTACCATTTTGTAAATGAGAGGAATTTGCTTGAAGATTTGATAATTGCTGCTGCTGCTGCGAACCACCCACTATAGCATAGGATGCTCCTCCATGTACAGGACCGTTTTCAAGATGTGCTAAAATTTTATAAAAAATGAGAAGTCTTCATATTATTTGATGCTTGTAAAGACTTTTTCGTAGTTGAAAATAGGGCTTTAAATGAAATTTATTTTGAGTGATTAACAATTGTTAAATTGGATACGTACATGTATTATGTTTTGCAACTGCTGAAAACGCAATTGTAGGTGTCGCTTGAATCACAGATTGGCCTTGCATTTGTTGCTGAGTAGAGTTGGTGGAATTTGCAGAGGACGATGATGCAGATGCTATTGTTGAATTTCCTTGTAACGTAGGCGCTGGTGCATGTTGTTGTACAGCAGGGTTGTTATGAACTGTAGATGAAGCCGCCGCTGCCGCAACTGCCGCTGCTAATGTCGGCGCTCCAGAAGAATTTATATTGTTCGAGGTATGATTACCGGTAGCAGAAGATGCTGCTGCGGCCGCTACAACTGCTGCTGCTGTCGGTTGTTGTTGTGTAGGATGGTGTTGTTGTTGCTGCTGAGCCTGCGACTGATGATGATTTTTACTCGGCGTTGAACTTATTATTTTACTCGTGGGTGCTATATGAGAAAATTTCACAAATTTGTCTACCATTGTCAACAGAATTATAATTAAAACATGTTTTACCTTCTGAAGAACCGCTTGTAGTTGTTTTAGTGTTCGCTCGAACAGCTGTAGGTTTAACTGGTTGCTACAAATAACAAATTATTATTATTATTATTAATATAAACCACAATTACAATTAATTTAAATTCACAATTTAGGATTTTTTTTTTTTTTTTTTTTTTTGTATTGGTTTCTAAATTTAAAACATATTTACCTTTGTTTTACTATTGGCATTACTTTCGTTTTTATTATGCTTGTCCTTTGCCGTACTGTCAGCCGCCGTTGAATCACTTGAATAATTCAAATTAATTTGCTGTTGGTTTACCGATCCGCTACCGCTTGTATTAGAGGTCTGCTGCTGCAGTTGTTGTTGAGCTGGCAATGGTGATTGAACAGGACTACCTCCTGATGTTATACTACTTGGTGAGCCGCTGGTTTCGTTACTATTATTGCTGTCTGTAGTTGCTGATGATGGAATACCAAGTGAGACACCTTTACCATTGTTGGTATACAATTTTTTTTTTTTTTTTTTACATGTACGTGTATAGTTATGGTAATGTTTGTTATGAATTTTTGTATTAATTTTAATTTTTTCGATTTAAACAAACATTAAATTGGTTCATTTCAATACAATAACAAATTGTTAACGTGTTGTTTTCAAGAAGACACATACATATGTATAATTTTTTAAGACACAGGGTTTGTTTTTATAACAGGATCAAGATATATAACAATTTGATTGATTTTTTTGTTTTTGGTTTTGTTTGTATTTTTTTTTTTATTAAAATAATATGCACATTAATGGAAATTATTTTGAGAAAAGAGAAAAAACAAAAAAAAGAGAAAAACATAAAAACACACATAGAATATTTCTCTAAACCAATATTGTAAAAATATTTATGTATTATTTTTCAAATGAGAAATAATAAAGACTAATAAACTAATAACAAATAATTGCAAATTGAAGTTGAAAGGAATTTTGATAACTACACAATTTATAAATAAGAAACTATAAGATTTATAAGTGTGTGTTTGAATTTTCAAGACTTCGGAAGTTAATTTGTTAAAATATTTTTATTTGTTTTGGAATTATTGTAATATTTTAATGTTTATTGGGGAAGGAATAGAAAAATGTATAGTTATGTATGTAGAGATCTGATACCAAAGTAAGAAGAAGAGTATTGCAATAATTTGCCAAAAATCTCTATTCTAAAATTTTAGTGTTTAAAAAGAAAATATTGTGCAATAAAAAGTATTGGGAAAATTTTCTCTTAGTTTTGTTTAAATAAAAATAATATTGATAGCAAATTTCATATGTCACAACGTATGCAGTAACCAATAACAATTCCCGTGATATAAAATGTAACGCCATATACTGTGCTAGACGACTGTTAGTATTATTCTAAGAGCGAACATTTTTTAGATGTTATACAAATGTTGGCATTATACAAGGCGGCTTACACTTTATACGACACACATGATTATGTAAACTGCACTACGTAGCTAATTTAGAACTAATCAGGGATTTATTAGTAGAATATGTTAAAATTGACAGAATTTTAAGAGTAAAGTTGTTTTTACTTATAATAATAAATAAAGTTAGTATTACATTAAATAATTGACATTAAGTAGTTTAAGCCATGTTCTACACATTTACTAAGCAAAAAAAAAAAAAAAAATATGAAATTGTTGCAAAACAATATAACACTTACCCGTACCAGAATATTCGACATCGTCAATACCAATTATGTCATCATAAATGAATTCATTTTCTTCAAAATCTGGCTCTTGCGACGAATCAATGTAGTATTCAACATCATCTTTAATTTTATTCACCTTTTAAATTGTTATATTGTTAAATGATTAAATAAAAATGCTTTCTTCTGCTATAACACTTTCCGACTTACCTGTTCGGCTTCAACATTATCATTGTCAAGTAAACGTAATAATGTTTCCAGCTTTGTTACGTGGAATTTGTGTCGATCTAATTTAGCTCTCAATTCATCCATGCGATCTTGTTTGTCTCGATCTAAACGTTTTTTCTTACCCGCCAGCAGCGATTCAATTTCACTTTCATACTGATCGATTTGTATTTGCAGTGAACTTATAGAACTCGTTAACCAATTTCGGGCTTCATCTTTAATACGTTGAGCAGGATCCATTTTTTGTGCAGCACCCAGACCTTCTTTTGAATACGCTTTAGTTTTTGTTTCACGTTCAACAATTTTAAAGCGTTCCATTTGCTGATGAAAATAAACGTTCATACATATGCATAACACCTGATAATATGATATAAAGTCACACACATACCGTTTCTATTAGCCTTCTATTTTCCAGAAGTGCACTTTTATCTTTTATCTCTGCTGATGCAATCCATGATTTAATCTGATCGCGAAGCCGTTGCAACTTTTTGATTTCTTTTTTAAGATCGGCCTCATATTTTTCCTAACAAGGGGCAATTATTTATTAAAAATGTCAAATATGTAGGGTTTAAAATTAAGTACAATTACTTTCTGATTGCTATTTGTGGCATTGTGTACTTTTTTCCAAATATCCTCAAACGTTTCCACACCCTCAGCTACTTTTTTTAGGCATCGATCAATTTCTCCTAATAAATAATAATGTTTTACTTTATGAACTAAATTCTCTGAACTAATAATTTCTTATTATCGAAAATCTAATAAAGATTTTCTATAATCTATGTATAAAACTACATAAACATTTGAAATAAAGAATCTTTAAAGGCTGTTATTTTAGCAGTCTATCAGAAATTGAACCGATTTAAAATAGATTTAAAGAAGAAAGCAATAAATAATGTTTAAATCATCCGAAACTAATAAGTGTTTTCCAACAAGGGCGAGTCGATGTTTACAGACTGCGACATCTGGCAGATTTGTCAGGTTTGTAAATAATGTAAGTTTTGTAGTTAAAGTTAAAATAAAGTCAAATTATTGAACACTGATATAATACCATTGTGCTACTTGTTTTAATGGAAAATATAATCGCTTTATATTAACGTTAGGCTAAGAATATTGTGCTAAATGGGTTGAGAAACAACAGTTTCAAGAAATTCGTCAAGTTAAACGTATTTTCAATTAATTCCTTTAGAAAACTATAGCCCAAAAAACAATATTCAATATTTTCACTTAAATGTTATAAATTGTCGTAATCCAAGACAAATGAGATTCATTCACTCGGATCAATTGAACAATAAAGAGGAAACGCTGTTTCGTCACAGGTTGTTGCCTATCGCTGATATATTTCATAAATGTATGTCGGCACGCTTGGCAATATATTTCAATATCGTACCGTCCTTATTGGAAAATTTATTATTCAAAATTTTGTAATAGGACTTAGAAAAAAGAAAATTTAATATGAATGTAGCCATTCACGGCTTATATATTTTCAATATTGATAGGGTTGTGGATTATTCTTCCTTCTAACCTTGCAACTTTCTCGTCGCAGCCATGGCTATGTCAACTGTTGTTTATTCTGTTGATACAAATGCTTAGACATAGTCCAGTGGAACTAAAGCAAATAAAAAAAACTTTCTGACGAAACTCTCTAGTACACACACGCACACAAATACGCAGGCAGCCAGGCAGCGAGTTAAGTCTCTCTCTCTCTCCTTTCTTCAAACACTTCCTTGATTTCTTGGAACAAGTTGTTGACAATGTTTTTTGGATTAATTTTGTTTTGATGCTGGAAAAATATTATAAAATTTACATTATAAAAATATATTTAAGTTCAATTCATTATTTATTAGTGCTTGATTAAACCAATAACATTTTTGTTGTTGTTTATCGTTACTGTTACTATATGTAATTGGTGGCAAATAAAACGTCACTAATGTAAAAATCAAAGGCCCAAAGCACAAAAGCAAAAAAAAGAAGCAAAAGGCCGCACTATTTAATAACGTTGGCTTTTGGTATTGACAAAGTTTGGAAAGTAGCATTAGTACCATTAAATTTCATATCTTTTGTATGTGAATTTTCTTATTTGTTTATGATTTAACAATTATGTGTATATTTATTATATTAATTTAACCTTTAAGAAAATTCTATATTTAACGAATTTCCTATTGATAAGCACAGAAAAAGGAAATGTTAAAAAATCATAATTTTAACAAATCAATCACAAAAAACTTTCATTGCTTTTTCCATACTTTTTTGCCACTTTTCTTTTGTAATTCTCCGTTGTTCTTTTTTATTGCATTCGTTTTGCTTCTTCTTCTTCTTCACATATTCTTTATTTTTCCATTAGGATTTTTGCTTAATATATTTATTTAGAACTCACTTCTTTTGTTAGACTTTTTTAATGTGCATAAAGATTTTTTGTTACAATCAATGTTTTTTTTTATAAAATATTTATTAAAACTTGTGTTTTTTAGCGATTTTCTTTTCCGCTGTAAGCGACTGTCAATTGTTTCGATTTTTTTCTTGTACATGAAATTCTTAATTCAGCAAACCATTGGTTTTATGGCTATGTTGGTATTACTGTTACGCACAGATGATACTAAGGTGCAAAGTTGCATTTGATAGTAAACAGGGTGCTTAATCAACGAAAGGTTAATATTATTAGAAAACGAATTAATCGTTAATTTGATATATTAAATCAAAATCTATTACAATAAAAGTAATCAAATTATTTCTCTTCGATTTTTATGAAAAAAAAAGTAAAACTGTATACATTTAATATATTTTTAATTTAAAGAGCTTACAACCCAAACAATATTTTTTAACGAAAATTCTGAAAGGTACAATGGGTCAATTTCGACCTCCGGGTATTGTACTTGTCTTAACGGACAAGTACACGTCCTCTAACCTATTTCTATTGCCTGAGGAGAAAATAAATTTAGAAAATATATGAGTTTATTTACGTATATCTATCAAGTAGATATTAATTTTTTTGTTTTTCTTTTTTTTTAGTTCTGGGAGGATAAGATTAACAATTTATTTACAGTAATTTATACCTACTTAACCTAATTATTACTATTTATAAAACTTATATACATATTTCCTCTTAATTATATAACACACAATATTTCGCAATAACTGTAACATAATAAGTAATTAATTGACTATCTAAAAATATTATAAAATTCACTACGTAATTTCAAATACACATTGTTCAATTTTTCAAGATGCATGGGAGGTATATTCGTTTTCTCGCCGGTAGATTCCAGGTTTAACAAAGATCCATATAAGTTTTCTATATCAGTTTGGTAATTCTAGAAAAATAAATTTTTAATTTAAGGCATAAAACGTTTAGATATGTAATTAGAACTCACCATAGCTTTTATTAACATATGATTCGATATACTGCTACAAACTTGTAAATCTTTAGAAGACTGCACAGCATGCACTAGAAGCAATTTAATATAAAGAATTGCTTCAGGACTTCTAGAGGAAATTTGCAAAATTTGCTCCGAGTCATCATAACTTAAATCAATTAAATATTCATAAAGATAGTACAACTTAAATTTTCTATCAAATGAGAATTTTGCACAATACTTCGACATAATATCTCTCAATGCCTTTTCCGATATTGCAAACTGATGTTTCAGTTCAAAGTTGTTGCGGCCAATATCTCCTGGTGTAGACTTATTTGTATTAAAGCTAGCGAGTAAATTTTCAATGTCATTTACAAAATTTCGAGAAACTAATGTATTTTGAATTTTATTACTAAATATATATTGATAGGTTTTTTCATTACATTCTAATATTAAATTAAATTTCAAGCATAAAAAACTGCCATTATGATTTAGAAAACTTAAAATATTTAAATTTTTGTCACCACTGTTTTTTAAAGGTGTTTGCAATACGAAACAAAGTTTTTTGTCGAACAACTCAGTTGGTATAGGTAAGAGTAGACTTTGATAATGATTTGAAATGTGGAAATACCATGTCGAAGTATTTAAAAGTGATTTAAGAAAAGTCTTTTTATGATTTTTTAAAGATACAAAGATGAGACAAAAAATTGAGTGTGTTTCACATGATGAGGGTAAAGTTTTTATTTGTATGCAGTCCTCTTCAAAATAGTTAGGGCTTGGCAAGTAAACATGCCATTCTATACGGCAATGGAATAATTTTTTTAAAATATCATGCTTCCAACCTAGCGCCAAGATTTGTTGTTTTTCGAATTCTTTTTCAATTGCCTCATGTAACCGCTTAGGACATTCGATTAATTCGTCCATAATTTTTGCTTTAGACATAAGATCTTCTACAAGTTTCGTGTTTAAAGCATATAAACTATTTAAATTTTCGTATTTCGTTTCATATTCTGTTGATTCTTTGGTTTTAAAATGTATCCGATAAAAAATATTATTAAAGCTTAAACAAACAAGTTGTTGCATGCTTTCCACCCATGTGCAAGCAATCATTCCACTTATTGATTTGCGAATTTCCTTAGTCATGCATTCTGTCTCCATATCTGCTTCTTCTGGCGTGACTATTTTTAATTGTATGATATCTTCATTAGTCGTAAAATAAAATGTACTCTCCACTGGTCGATAATCATAATGTAAAAAGTTTGATATTTGATGGTAGTGGTGATATATTGAACCAAATATTTGGTTGCTTTTATACCATATATCCAGATGACCAGATTGTAACAGCACGATTAATAAATTTTTATCACAATTGAAACGTATACATTCTATATTGGAAGCATAAGTGTTTAAAAGTCGCACGCTATAGTCTTTAACTTGTGTAGTATCTCCCTGAAATTCACTTTCGTTAACTATTGCTAGAAATAAATTTTTTTGTTAGACTTGTAAGAACAATAAAAACATTTTTTTAAATATGTATAATTAAAACAACTTTCATCAATTAATGAGTTACTAAAGGTGTAAAAAATCTCATAAATCTTATTTAAATTATACTTAAAAATCAAAATAAAAAATACAACTAAATACCACTAAAAATAGAAACTAGCGGATATTATTATTCGAACTCAAGTGACTTTTTGGAGAATCGTAGTTTGTTTTATTTCATTTGAATATTTATCGATATTTTGCTTTAAATAATTTATAAATCAATTTCGAAAATGATCGGTGTTGGAATGCTATAGTAAAGTATAAAATTGTGGTACATACCTCCTACTAAAATAAAAATATTTCCTGATATTGTGAAAATATGCACTTCTTGATTGTTTTCTAATTCTGATATCTCTTCATCTGGACGAAGAATGTTCGTGATTGCAACAAGATCTTTTAGAAATTTAAGATTTTTCTCATCTGTTATTAATGATAAAAGAGTGTAGGTTTCATCCAACCAGTCACAGTTGAATATATTATCGACATCAAAGCTAATATCGTAAGTGTGGCATAAGATATTGTCCTCATTCACATACTTTCCCAACTGCGGTACATCTTTATAGACATTAAGAGAAAGTATTCGCCTCCGTATCTGCTGATCGTCTTCTCCAGAGTATTGTACACGTATGGCGCTAAATTGCGTTTGAGGACATGAGGTCATACATCGTACTCCTGTCAACCAATCAACTCTGTGCATTGATTTAACGGAACTAAAGTAATAAACACGACCACTTTTCATATAAAGCAATGTATTCATTTCCAATATCAACATATTGGCAATTTCTTCAAATTCCTGTTCGTAGAGTGGCATTGAAATTCGTACTTTAGTTAGGGTGGTTGCACTATTTTTTTCTGAACATTTGAACACAAAATTAAGCAAATAATTTTCATTCCAACAAACAAACACAGATTTCCCTTTGCCGGCACTGTGGTGTTTGAGACCTTGAGCAAAAAACATGGAATCATCATCTATTGACCACAAGGAAGTTTCATTTTCTTGATTACATTCCCCATCAGATTCTATTTGATTGTCAATGTTGTTCTGATTACTGTCAGAGGGTATGGCTTTAGAAGTTGACGGTCCTGAGTACTCCCACATGTTTTTTAAATATCATAAAGACAATTTTAAAATTTCTTTTGAAATTAAAAATCACAAATTTATTATTGTTTATTTTACATCAGTGTTGCCAGACTTTGTTATTATTATGTTTTACGTTCTTTAAGCTTGAAGAGCACGACAGCGCAATTAATTTTAAATATATAAAATCTAGGTAAATATATTTTTTAGAAAAACCACAATATTATAAGTCAGTAATTAAAAAAATATTTTAGCAAAATACTGAAACCCAATAAGTGGCAAGTTTTTAATAAATTCTTAATTCACCACTCATTTTTAATGCAATCTGGCAATATTTGCTAATTCCATATGATTGAGTTGAAATTGACTGATACCAGTCAGTATTTGTTGTGATTTGTAAAAAGAGTACCAAAAAAGTGAAATTTGATAGAACTAGGAGTAAATAAATAATTTTAATATTATAAAAATGTCACGTTTTAGTGGAGCTTTACAATTGACAGACTTGGATGATTTTATTACTCCATCACAAGTAAGTCCAGATAGCATTAATTTACGTCAAGTCATGATTACATTTTGAACAACATGGAAATAAAAGGGGAACGTTAACCCATAAGTATTCTTCATTATTTATTTTTTAGGAATGTATTAAGCCGGTAACAATTGAAAAATCAAAAACTAAGACCGGAGCAAAAATATCTATACAAGAAGATGGATATTATGAGGAAACGACAGTAAGCAATACAACAAAATTAATGTAAAATTTGTAAATCTTAAAAAATCTTAAAATTATTTTTTAGGCTGGCAAACAGAAATTACAAAAAGTGGAAATTACATTGCAAGATTGCTTAGCCTGTTCAGGTTGCATAACATCGGCAGAAGGTGTGCTAATAACTCAGCAAAGTCAGGAAGAAGTGCTAAAAGTTCTTAAAGAAAACAAAGAGCTCAAATTGAATGAAAAAACAGCTGATCAGGCACGTCTAATAGTTTTTACGGTATCCCAACAGCCAATTGTAAGTCTGGCCAATCGTTATAGTTTAAGTGTGGAAAAGGCGGCTGAATGTCTGAGTGGTTACTTAAGACAGTTGGGAGCGGATTACGTTTTCAGCACTAAAGTTGCCGATGATTTGGCATTAATAGAATGTCGTAATGAATTCATTGAACGCTTCCGTGACAATGATCCTTCTAAGCCATTTCCTATGCTATCTTCTTCTTGTCCGGGTTGGGTGTGTTATGCCGAAAAAACTCATGGTAATTTTATATTGCCTTATATAGCCACAACTCGCTCACCTCAACAGATTATGGGCGTATTAGTAAAACAACTGTTGGCTCAAAAGTTAAGTGTACCTGCTGAAAATATTTATCATGTGACTATAATGCCTTGTTACGATAAGAAATTGGAAGCTTCTAGAGAAGATTTTTACAATGAAGTTTTAAAATGTCGCGATGTTGACTGTGTAATTACATCAAGTAATAGTATTCTTACTAAAGGAATAGCATATCATTTAATGATGTAATGTTTTTGTAGTTGAAATTGAGCAAATGCTGAATGAAGAGTCATTACAGAAATTTCCTAATTCAAAATTTGACTGGCCATGGGGCAATTTAAATGAAGTTGATGACGCAAATGTGTGGGCTCATGAAACTAGTACTTCGGGAGGATATGCAGAACATATATTTAAATACGCAGCGAAAGAATTATTTAATAATGAATTATCTAATATTGAATTTAAAAATTTAAGGTAATTTGGTTAATATAATTCAAGAATTTTTATGCACCCAACATTTTTTTTATGTTTTAGAAATCCAGACTTCCGTGAGGTTTCCTTGGAATGCGATGGAAAAACTGTGCTTAAATTTGCTATTGCTAACGGTTTTCGTAATATACAAAATTTAGTACAAAAACTAAAAAGAGGCAAAGTACAGTACCATTTCGTGGAAGTTATGGCTTGTCCTTCTGGTATGTTTTGTAACAAATGACTTTGATTTTTAATGAATGTACTTTATTCAGGCTGCATCAATGGCGGGGCTCAAATACGACCTGCGAACGGTCAGCATGTCAGGGATTTGACCATTCAACTGGAGCATCTTTATCGTCAGTTACCACAGTCTAATCCAAATAACGCTTGTACAAGAAGTATATACAGCAACTTCTTTGACGGACAACATACGGACAAAGCAAAAATGTTATTGCATACAAGCTACCATGCTGTAGAAAAAATGAGCACCGCTTTAAATATTAAGTGGTAAAATCAAAGCATAAATATCTTACAGTTTTAATAAATGTTTCAATTTCGTCGGAATTAAATTTAAAGTTAATTTTAGTTCGAATGGTTTTTTCTTTTATATCTCCGTTAAAAATGTGCAGACTAAACAGCGTAAATGATTTAGTAGAATATTAGAACCCTAGCGCCGTTTATTTTAACGAAGGGTTAATTGAAAACTGGTAAATATTTCAGTATTTGCAACTCGCTTGTTTTTACCTTTAGGAGCAGGAAATCGTAACATATAATAGTTCCAGACGTACTGTAATAATATGTTAACAAATATCGGTTTAAGTGCGATTAAGTGCAGTGTTTATTCGATTTGTTAATTCTGCCATTAATTTTAATAGTTGTCTTCCTGTTATATGTAAAGTAAAAATATTCTTTGAATCGATAACGAAGACAGTAGAAATTAAAATAAAAAAGTAAGAATTTCAACTGATTAATCACACTGTTTAAACATTGTTATCGAATAGCATTGACCCTTTTCTGGTATTTTAATTAAAAATATTTGGGATTCGTACGGTGGCATTCTTCATTGCTTATTGCAAATATTTGTTGTTGTCACCATTTTCACCACAGCTGTTAATCGTAAATATTTTGTGTTTTCACTAGTTTCGGAATCTATTTCATTTCTATTCATTTTTTAAAAGCGAATTTCAAATAAAAAGTTGTAGTTTTTAATAATTCCTAAAATATAGAAGTTTCTTATAAAAAATATAATGTCCTCACCGGCTCCTAAGTCTCCAGAACAGTCCGACAAAAATAAAAAATACGATCGTCAAATTAGGTAAAGCATCATAAGAATCCAATTAGGATTGTGGCAAATGATAAAAAAATAAAATTTTTGATTTAATTCTATAAGATTATGGGGAGAGCATGGCCAAAGTCTTCTGGAAAATTCCAAAGTGTGTCTGGTAAATGCAACTGGATTAGGTTGTGAAATTCTTAAAGGATTGGTATTACCTGGCATTGGAAGTTTTACAATTGTCGATGGAAATGCGGTCACTGAAGAGGACCTTGGCGTAAAGTAAGCTGCCATTGTAACAAAATTAAAGTAAGAAATTAAAATGAAATATTTTAACAGTTTCTTCGTGGATGCAAATTGCGTTGGTCAATCACGAGCCTCAGCGTGCATGCAATTATTACAGGAACTTAATAGCGATGTTAACGGAGACTGTGTCGAGGAGAGCGTTGATTACTTATTGGAAAATCGGCCAGCATTTTTTGATAATTTCGATGTGGTTGTTGCGTCAAACCTAAATGAAAATTCACTGCTACAATTGTCTAATTCATTGTGGCAGTCAAATATACCGTTATTATATTGCCGATCATTGGGATTTTTCGGTTCAATACGACTTCAGATAAAAGAACACTGCGTTGTTGAGTCTCATCCAGATAATGCTCAATATGACTTGAGATTGGAGAAACCGTTTCCAACGCTGCAAAAGCACTTTGAGGTGAATATAAAGAAAGAATTAAAAATGAATCATTTACGATCATTTACACTCTTTCAGAGTACAAGTGTAACAAGTAAGGTGCCATGGCTTTTGGTACTTAATAAATATCTGCAACAATGGAAACTGGATAATAATGGTCGTGTACCTTCTAACTACAAAGAAAAAAGCCAATTACGTGATTTTATAAGAAAAGGTAGAAATAATAAAATATGCAAAAAAAAAAAAAAAAAAAAAATAATACATTAAAAGTCAAACATTTTATTTTATTTTATAGCCATCACTAACGATGAAGAAAACTATGAGGAGGCCATTAAAGCTGTAAATACGGTATTTTCAGGTGGTTTTATAACTTCAAACCTTAAGAGCATATTTGAAGACGATGCTTGTCGTAATCTTAACAAACAGGTAAATCATATCAATTAATAATATCTACAATAAGAATGGTATAAGCATTGTAATTTTGTAGAGCAAACCATTTTGGATAATGGCAAAGGCTTTAAAAGAATTCATTGAGAAAGACAATGAAGGTATCTTACCGTTGCCAGGCGTTTTGCCAGACATGACTGCTGATACTGAATCGTACATAAATCTTCAGAATATATATCGTCAGCAAGCTATGCAGGATGCCGATAATGTATATCGCAGATGTCAGGCCATACTTAAGGAATTGGGATTGCCACTGGACACTATTTCAGATAAAACTGTACGCTTGTTTTGCAAAGAAGCTGCCGGTCTAACTGTTATACGTGGTTCGAAAATTGCCGATGAATATGAGAAAAACAATCGTATTTTGAATGCAATCGATGATATAGATGTTCAGGGTACCCTTACCGAGCATTATATTGCTTTAAGGGCATATGAACGTTTCCTAACTGAATGCGGTAACATACCAGGTGATTGTTATGTAGAAAACGATACGGCACGTTTTAAAAGTGTTGCTTGCAAAATGCTCGCTGAATGGGGTGTAACACAGGCTACTTTATCTGACGATATGGTTCATGAAATTTGTCACTATGGTGGTGGAGAAGTCCACGCCATTTCAGCGTTTATTGGTATGTATACGTATGTATATAAATATATATTTTGTTTATGTCAAGTGTATTTTTTTGTACTGTCTTTTAGCTGGTTGTGCGGCCCAAGAAGTTGTGAAAATTTTAACAAATCAATTTAAGCCCGTAGATAATACATTTATTTACAATGGCATTACATCGGAAACAATTACATTAAAGCTATAAAAGATTATTATAAATTGAATATGTATTTACAAAATTCTTTGATAGCAAAATTAAGTATATAAAAAATCAAAGTGAATTTGTATTTATTAAAATGTGATGTTTTAACTTGGAGGATCGCATTCATTGACAATTTTTTCTCTCTAAACGCCACAAAAGCATTTCCCAAATGCTTATTAATTCCTCAATCTCTTTTTAACTTCTCACATATCCATGTTGTGAGTTTTAATTTTATTTATGAGTTACGTAAACCTAAAGTTTGACGTCGACCCCGAACGGCACATTTACTAAACTTTTTCAACAGCCGACGTAAGAAAAATGTCCGAGCTTAGATCCAAACTCGAAGTACTCGTCTAGTAAGCCAAAAAGAAAAAAAACACTGCTCACTACTTGTGTTATTTTTTATTAATACGTAATCTTGCTAATTGCTACAACAAGTAGTGTAAATGATTTTAAACGTAATCTACTAAATTCGGGCATATTATACTGAGGCATTTATATGTACTGATTTTGGCATGTTATACATTGTGAAACTGATTTTTGTCGTGCAGTGTTAATACGTTAACGTTAATTTTTCTTATGTTATCATTCCACGGTGGATGAATATATTAATCTTGCAAAAAAGCATCAGTTGGTCAACAAATAGAAGAAAGTGTTGATTTTATAGATATTTACAAAAAAAAAATGACTGAAAAGCAGTTAAAACAGCGGAAATCATCACACAATAATGATAATAACACTAAAAAGGAAAAGGTTAAGAAAGAAAATAAATTGTAAGTGGTTGATCGTTCCATTCTAAATCTATTCGGCAAATGTTAACCGGGTGTTTTGTAATTTGTGTAGTCAAGCTAACCATCAAGAACTGCAACGAGCTACTAGTTCTGTAACCCATCGCTTATGGACTAGAGCGGTTATTGTGACATCTGTGGCGGTAATAGTCTATTTTTATGCCAGCAACCAGTCGCGTGAGACGAAATTTGCTTCTGTACGTGAAAATTTGCCACTACGCATGCAAAAGTTTAAATGTTCGAATGAGTATGAAGAGGAATTGAAAAGGTTTCCTCAGTGTGTGCCAAAAAAATGTGGTCGTTTCGTTGCTGATAAACTGATAGAAAACAAAGAGATTGAGCTGTTGCTTAATATGGCAGAGAATATAATTGGTTTAGCAGGATCTTCTGGCGGTGCATCGGTATTGGATATACATACGGGAGCTCTGTCATATGGTGAACGTTATTTAAATTTTTTTAAAATGCCAGAAGCTAGAAGTTTGCTTAAACCAGAACACTTAACAATATATAATGTAAGTCCCTCGTTCCGGACTATAGTAACTAATATCTTAATCATAAAGGAGGAATTTTTCTTTTTCTAATAATGATTTTAGTTGGTGAAGGGAAAAATTAAATTGGCTATTGCCGAACAGTTTGGTATTGACCCTTCAAACTTGTATTTAACGTCACCTACTTTCTTCTCTCGCTTAACGAATGTCACAGCGAAAAATATACATGATGAGTACTGGCACGAACATGTGGATAAGGTAAGATTCCTCTAAATATTTACAAATTATAGTGTAAGCATGTTCGTTTACAGGAAACCTATCCTTCATTTCACTACACTTCATTGTTGTACCTTACAACATACAAGAAAGATTTTAAAGGAGGACGTTTCATTTTTGTAGACGGTATAGAAAAAAATCGCACAACCTCGTCTATAGAGCCTAAAAAGGGTAGAGTAAGTGCTTTTACATCCGGACATGAAAATCGTCATCACGTTGAGAAAGTAACCGAAGGAACAAGGTATGAAATTATGTCTACTAGACAGGCTTTATTGAATATTTTTTTGAAAAATTTTGTAGATTTGCTATAACCATATCATTTACCTGCGATAAGGAAAAACGTATAAATGATCCACAAATGGCTAGTGTCAAAGAATAATTTAAATTTCCACAAACAAAACATTCCATAAAGTATTATAATTAAATATGAAATACAGTAATATTATAAAGTGAAAGAGAATTGTAAATTCTATACTTTTTAATGCAATTCTAAGCTTTTAAATTTATCATAGTTATAAAATCCAGCACGAACTTGTCGTCCACCAAAAAATCGTCCATTTAAGTCTACAACAGCTGCAATAAGAAAATATATTTTCAGCAATATAGGTAGTATAAGGCTTTTTTTATTTTGTATTTACCTTTAATGGCACTTTCAATACGTTTGAATTCTACGAAAATTTTAACAGCGTCCTCAGGTGCAGTACCAAACGATTCATGTATTAATACATTTGCCACTTCTCCATATTTAGTATTACATTCGTCTTTAACTTCGGGTTCAAGTTCTTCGTCGACATCACCTGGACCCACCATATTCTTAAAAAAATAAATAAATTTCCGTATGATAATGTGTTTATTTATGGTGTATAAATGTTTAATTACCCTTAATAAAACAACTTTACTGGGAGCCTTCATTATTTCGGTAATACTAGGTTCTGAGTCGGTAGTTTCGGCAGCCGCAGCAACAATAGGAGGTGTTGGGGGTCCCATGTTAGCATTTGGATTAGAGGCAGCAGCTGTATTAGCTGAACTTGCCGCTGGTGGTGGCGGCAAGAATACATCACGTTCATGTATAATGCGACCACCACGCTTAGAGGTCTTTTCCACTTGCAAAGCCATGGACATACCCTGCTCCTGCTTGCCCAAACCTTGGCCGTCTTTATAACCAAATTTAGCCATGATTTTTGCGGCTACAGAACTAGCAGAATAGGGTATAGTAACATTGGAAGAGGGATCACCATCATTAGCTATGGAAATTTCTTGCAATGAGGGTGGAGGAGCAATAGCAACACCACCTCCCTTATTCGACACTGAACCTGGAGCTGGAGGACTATAACGATCTTCCTCTGTTATGCGTTGGCCGAAACCACTGAACTTTACTGGTGGAGAATCATTGCTACGAGCGCTGCGGTTACGGTTCCGTTTACGATCGCCTCGTTCACGTTCCCTATCGCGACCACGTTCACGATCTCGGTCATCTCTCACTTTTTCTTTACTGCTGTTTTGTTTATCCTTCAATTTTTCATATTCATTCGGCCACTGGGGATCATATTCATCAACAAAATCCCAATCTTCAGTTTTGACATTTTCCAACGATGGCACAAGCGGTTGTGCCGATATTATGCGCTTGCTGTTCTCACTTTTTGTAAGTATGGTTTCCTCTGAACTTTGTAATTTCTTTGATTTCAAGTTGACGACAGGTGTCATTAACTAAGTTAGATTTCATAAGAATAAGAAGTTCAGATGGAAACTAATAAAATCTGAATCTATTTACCGGTTTCTTGGTGGCATCCTTAGGCTTTGGTAATTGGGCTTTTTTGATGGCCAACTGCGTCTGCAGCATCTTAATACCTGATGACCATCCATCTATTTGAGAAGTTTTCGGTTTTGTGTCTATATCATCGTATAAATCCATTTTTGTAAGATATCTGCTTCCAAATCCTTTCCTGGCTATTAATTGTTGTTTATTAAAAACATAAAAACATGACAGATGTATAAAACAATATGCCAATTGCAGAGATGCATTTTAGGGTAGCAAAACACACAAGACAGTGTTACAAACGGTTATAAAAAAGAGTAGCGCTTTATATTGTAAATATTTTGTATTTACAACACTTTGTTTCAAATCAGATTTTAAATCTTTATTTGTAACGTATATGCAATGTTTTTGTAATATACATACATATGTACGTACTTTGAATTTTTCTGTTCCGTTGTATTTTGTATATTGCAACATTTAGATTCTTCTTTTTTCTTATTAGTTATTAAGCTAATTAAAATCACAGCATATTTTCAACAATCCTAAATAAGAAAATATTTATTTTTGTTATCATTTACTAATTTGTTTAATTTTTCATTGCATGTAAGTTATACACTTTCTTAGTTACTTTTACTTAATTAAAGGGAAAGAAAAATAATAAAAAAAACAGAAATATTATATATATTTGAATTCATCTTAATGAATTTAATGTTCAAATTTGAATTACGTTTTGTGTTTAATCAAACTTTAAGGAATTTAAAGACTGTGTTGCAGGCGTTGAAGTAGCAAATGTTTCCACCGATGGTTTATAGGGAGTAGCTAAGCAATTATTAATAAAGTTGCAGACACAGTGTATATATTGTGTAGGATATTTAGTGTAGATTTTAACATGTTCGGCATCCTCAAAACAAACTGAACTTACATCGACACCCTGCTGTTGACGAATGCTTATAAATTTTTGTATGTCCTGCAAACATAAAAGTAAAATAAATATTTTTTAAAGCATATAAATGAGAATATTACCGTATATGGTATAACGACATCACCCTTAGAATACAAAAATAATTGTGGATATTCATTAGGTTCATTTTTCAAATCATTAAAGGGATTAGTTTGAATTGGCTCGGTTTTGACAAATAGACTTTTAAATGCAGCAAATGTTTCCTAAAAAAAACAACTCTAATTTATTACAAAAGAAAAATTTTAAGTCCAAAGACACTTACCTCCACAAACCACATAATGCCTAGAGTTAATGTTATAATAATTGCGGTAATACAATGGCATTTTTTTCTTTCTTTACCATATATAGCAGTAACCGCTCGATATAAACCCAAAATACGCCTTTCACCAGGTGCTGAATCTAAAATCATGCCTCGTACTTGTAATGGTGTCTTGTGTTTACGTATGGCCAATGATATGTGTTGATAGAGATAAGCTCCGCCATTGGAGAATATGTGAAAGATTACCGGATGTGAATCAAAATTCATATCATAGATAAGTTTTAGAATTTTTTCACCTATAGGCATCATTTCCTTACGTTTCCAAAATAACGTGTCAACTGGTGCCGTATAACGTACAGTTATTAACCTAAGGATATATTTAAATTTTGATATTATTAATCACCTTGAAATGATTAAAAACAAACATTTACTTACCCTCTGTCTTCATATATTTTTGAATATTTCATTAGATAACGATCTTGGCAACCAGCCCAACCCAGTAACATGACAATCGGTACATGGGTATCATTGTATACAAATACAAAGTCATCTGTATCCGGTTGATCCATGGTTGTCGATGAAACTGAACGATATTGTGGCGTTGGAAATTTTATTATGTATTCTAATGTATCCTTGGGCTTTAGTATGTTTTGCAATTGTTGCTGCTGACTAGCTGGCACACTGGCAATTAGACCAGTACCACCTTGCAATTCTTTCTCTGGATACATAGATGTTGTTAAAGGTTTTCTACCCGTTATTGCAGCCGATTCTAAACGTTTCGATGTTGTTGCTGCACCACCACCATGATGTTGATTCTCATCACCGTTAGCTGACTTTGAACCTTTTAAATTAGATGAAGCCACACCATATGGGTTAATAATATTCGTTGCTGATGACATTTTTTGTGGATTTTCTTTTCCTAGGCTGCCGAAAAGTCTAATAAAATAAAAATTCTATATTCAAAAATAATTTGAAAATGTTATTTGTATGTATATTTGTAAATGTACGTGTATATACATATACATATACGTATATGTATATATTTTTTTAATTCTTATACGAAATATATCGTCAGTTGAAATATTTTTTTCTATCGTTTTAAGGAATTGAAAGAAAAAAAAAATTGATATTAATGTTATATTATCTTAAAGGTGGAAGAAAAATGAGGGCTACAACGAGAACAACGATTTTTGGATGGTAGTATAAAATCATTTGTATTTATTTCAAGTTGATTTTACAAGTTTCTTATTAATATTTTATTCGTTTTTTATAGAGTTATGGCCATCCAACTTCCTTATGGCGTTACCCACTTATGGGCGTTAAAATTAAACAGAAGTGTCTTTATAAAAGGAGCCCAATGGAGGATATGTTAAGATGACAGAATTTGTCTTTCATATTCGATATATTTTCTATACAACTATCTTAATATTAAATATAAATATGTATACGTATGTATGTAAACAAACAGCACTTACTAGGTCTTGTAAAATGTTATATTTTCTATAAAATCTTTATTTATTTAAACATGTTAACATTATTCACTTTACGATACCAAACAAAATCAATAACAAAAACTAAAAAGATTCTATTATATTATATACAAAATATATGGATTTTACCACGATTGTATTAAACGAATTTATACCACAATTCAGTAACTTGAACTTATTCCAACTCGCGATGATAATGTTTTTAATTAATTTTCATAGTTTATTTTTTTCAATTATTTCCCTCAAATATACGGTAATAAGGGACTGTTAATAAAAATTTTACAGTTAAAAAAGAGAAACACCAAGAAAAAAGAACATGATTTTGTGCGTGTATCAGTGGTTACTACATAGGTACATATGTATGTAGTATATGTTCTACAGTGCATCTATACTTGGCAAATACACTAATATTTATGTAATTCTTTTCAACTCACACATACAAATATACATACATATATTTACAAAATTGTACAAATGGAAAAAAAAGAATAATTGATTATATTGCTATATATTTCTAGGGGCAAACAAACAGAGAAGGTATGTATGTATCGGAAACACTTTTATAATCGATTAAAATATTTTATAAAATTTTGCCAATAATCACAAAAAGACAATCAATTATTCAATGAATTAACACATCTAAGGTCAGTTTCTTTTACCAATATCTCAAATATTTACTTACTTATAATTTGTTATTTACTGGTTAAAAACTATGGAACTCCTTTTTTGATTTAACAGTATATGTACGTGTGAGATACAGCGGTGCGTGTGTATGTATGTGCAGTGTTAAATAATAAATTCTTGACCTTCTTTTGGTTACCGTTAAAACTAAAAAAAAAACAATTGTCAAAATGTGACTGAAAGTTTTATCTTTTTGATACTCTTTTGAGCGAAGCAAATCGTAAGGATATCATGTGTTTTGTTAAATCGTTGATTGGATACATGTGGGTTGTCAAGGTAGTCCATTTTTCTCTGTTCCTGTTGGGAGAGTAAAAAGTAAAAGTATTTCATCCATTTTAAGGATATGCGCCGTAGCTCAAAATATGATTTTATTTGTTGCCTTATCTGACATTTGGTTTAACCGGCACTACATCTGTTTATCTTTTTATAGATCTGAATATAAAACTCAAATGATAAAGTTTTCTTTTTGAATTTATGCAACAGCTTTATTAAAATTTCGAAATTTTATTTGATATTTATCTATAAAAGTGTTGCGTTTTCTTAATTTCATTTGTCGATTTTGATTTATGTACATACAATACCTGAAGGATAAATGGCAAGCGTTTGTAATTTAAATTAATACTCACTTTGAAATGTTTATAGTTTTGATATTTCCAAATAATTCATATCATCACCAATACAAGGCTTACGGACGGGGAAAGCAAAGAATTTTTATTTAATTTAATTTTTTTTTTCTTAACATAAAGAGTTTTATACAATAATATTTAATTAATTAATTAATTTTTTTTTTCATTTACAAACATATACATACATATGTATGTATGTATATGATATTTAAAGCAGTGTTGCATGTAAATCATTTATTGCGCAGGTTTATGGATAAATCCTGACAAATTTTTTACGAAATCGAAAAATCAAAAAAAAAAAAAAATGTCAAATTGCGTAAATGAAACGTAAAAAGTTTGACGTCATTATTACGTTTGTAAAAACTCTATAAAACTTTTAAAGTAAATTTATAAATAATATTTATTATAATAATGAAATTAACTTTAAGTCGCTATCGTGTGTTGTTATCCTTGCAATTTGCATTGCTTATTGTCGATTTATTTTTCAATACATTTGCCCATCTTTTCTTGCCACAAAAGCTACAATTAACCATCTTGTTGTTTGTGTAAGTTGTTTGGTATTTTGTTCAGTTCCAAAACCATTAACTTTTAAATCACTCTTTGCAATTGCAGTACACAGGATTTATTTATAATATGTGAATATTTATTTTTTACTTTCGCTGTTCATGCCACCTGTGTCTATGAGGTATGTAGTCGAAATAAAACAAAACATATTGAAAGTTTAATTACACTTTCTTTTATTGATATTATTAAGGTTGGAGCCACTCATGTCATTCTAAGGAATTGTAAATTTTTCCTTTTCATTATACTTTTGTATTTCCTGTTATCGGTTTCACAACATTTCTGGTTCGTTTACAATGTACTGTGGTATCCAATGGCCAATTGGTCAACTACCTTGAAGGCTTTATCATTTGTGCAAAGGACAGGTGAGTATTATACATAGTTTATTTTAAATTTAATTTGTATAACATATTTAAAACATTGTTCTCTTCTCCAGTTTCGTTTTTCTATTACTATACATATAAACGTACAGCATTAACTATCTCCGATCCACGTTACTATGAAGAAAATATTGATTGGATTGCGGAGCAATTGAGTAATAAATAAAGCACAAAATATATATACATACATAGGTATTCATAGCCATTCAAAGTTCAAAAGTACGTGAGACTTATTATTCACTTATTTCCAGCTGACATGGCAACGTATAAAAATATATTTAGAAACTGTTTGTAGAAATATTTCTGTAATCGGAAAAATTGAATAATTTCAAATTAAATGTTTCGTAGTAGAAATACCAAATAGAGAGTTATGTTGTGTATTTTTGAATTTAATCATTATGTATTGTTAATTTTGTAATTTTAACTTAATAATGAAATAAACAAAAATTTATTAAAAATATTCAAATATCAATATCAAGTACATCTATTAGAAGGTTTTCCAATTGTAAAATATCAACTGAAGACATTTACATGAAATGAAACGTAAATTATAAGGATTTATGTATTATGTTTACAGATTAATAATTTCTTCATTTTGATTTTATTTTTATTATATACAGTACAAGAAAAATTTACTTGATATTATAATCAGACTGTTAAAAGTTGTTATAGTATCACTAGAAACTTGAAGAAAAAAATTTATTTTATTTTAAATAAACATAGAATTGCTAATTGCTTAAGAATAATAAAAAATGTAAAATAAAAAGACATAAAAAAGTAAAAAACAAAAAAAAAAAAAATAATATGAAAAAGTAATACATAAAGTGACATGACACTAAATAAAACAAACACATTAAAGTAAAATTCACATAAAAATGTTGCACATAAAGTTTTCCGGACACATTTTAATGAAACATAAAAATAAATATTTCATTATAATTCTAGGCATTCATCAAAGGTACGCCGAAAAGTTTCTCCCATGATTGTGCTATAGAGTTTAAACATGTGTTAGCATTTTCGGCCGTTTGAAATGTGCACTTCCAGAGTTCACATTTATCTTGGGTTTCATCCAGAAAGTTTATAATAAATATATTATCCGAACAACGTTCGACTTCTACTAAATTTGACATAAATTGTGTGACACACAATTCAATATCTCCATCAGGGTTGAATTCTGAAAGCCAATCTAATTTTTCTGAACTTAAGTATATACGTGAGTCTGTAGTTAAAAGACCGCATATTTTAAGCGAACGTTTAGCATTTTCGCATGTTATTTCACAGCCATCTAATAACGAGCACATATTTAATTGTTCGTCTATAACAGCGGCATTCAAACGTTTTGTTAAAGGCTCAGCCGGATGATATTTTAATTCACACGGTGATGGTAGAGCATTATCTGCAATCAAAATAAAAATGTTCAATTCAGTTTGTAATAATTATTATGTTTGTTAATTTCAAACTCACTTGCAAAAAATAGCATTAAGGAGTCTGTTCTTAATATGTCTTGCAGCAACAGTAAGAAACCTCCCCAATCTGTTAGATAGAATGACAGACCCATTTTCCAAGGCAATAACTGAATGGTCGCTAAACGATCTACAGTGCAACTCATAATCGGTCTCAACCATTTCGAAACATCATCGTTTTCAGCTGCATACGCTTCCATTAAATATAGCTTACAAGTTGACATTACAACCAGACCATCGGTGAGTTTTTTATTGTTCTCATTGAATATGCGCCCTTTAACTATCCATTTAAAGTGTTCATCTTTTTCTTCGAATTTCGTTTGGTAAAAATATAATTTTAAACGATGATCAATATCATTAAAGTCTGAGAAGTTAAATTTGTACATTTGACTGGCAGAGTTCGTTGAGGTATTTGAATTCGGAGGTAATGCAGTACCAGACTTAATATTTGATGACGTTTCCGATTCGATAAACTTTTTCGAACTCGTCATTAAAATATTGGTGGATTGCATAAGAGCTGCAATTTGAAATTATAACAATAAATGAAATGTGCAAATAAAATATTCTCTTTGATTATAAATTTACCTCCAAAAATAGACGATAGACCACTGTTCTCTTCTTTTTTGCTACTTGTTGGCACATTTGGTTGTTTTCCATTTCTTTCCTGTTGTAAAAATTCGCTTGTTTTGTTTTGGGATTGGTTTTCTGCTTTTTGCTCATAAGCTGTACAAACACTATCCGTTACCGAACCGGAGGAACTACTTTCAGTGAGGTTATTATGCATCATTGCTGGAGAAGCTTTTTTAGTTGCCGAATTAGTTGCCATTGTTGATGGCAATACTTGTTCTGTTTGTGAACAATTCTCTGTTTTTATCTTATCTTTATTCGCATAATTGATCATATTATCGAATTCCCGTTCCAAAAAAGTTTGAGTATAACTTTGATCGTCGATTGTTTCCAAATTGGGTGCATGAGATATAGTGCGCCTTTCGTCATAGTTTTTACGACCCGCATATTGATCTAATACTTCTATGCTAGACTGGCTTGGATTAGAGATGATATCAATATCACTTTCGCCATTTGTTTTAAAGTCCAAATCACGATCTGTATTAGAACTGCCCACTAAAGACTGATTTGAGTTAAAAGAACTTTCAGAATGAGAGGTAGTGGTAATCTTAGAACAAGAGGATTCATTTAGAGAATTAGCAGAACCTATGGGAGATATTATAATTTAATTATACACTTTAGTAACACACATACAAAT
Source organism: Sarcophaga caerulescens (assembly GCA_927399465.1). NCBI lineage: Eukaryota > Metazoa > Arthropoda > Insecta > Diptera > Sarcophagidae > Sarcophaga > Sarcophaga caerulescens. The sequence goes on from OV656866.1 coordinate 108,710,557, forward strand.
AGTGCAAAGGGAAAAAACTCATACAATTTAAAGAAACATTGGAATGTTAATAACCAAATGCAATAAAGATATAATTTCTTTATATTCGACTAATTGGAATAAGAACATTTATTTTTTTTTACAAAACCAATGCTTCTTGTGGATTTTATTAAAGCATTTAAAAATAAAAAAAGTGGTATTAACTTTTAAGAGATTGCTTCAGTGTCCTACTATGCAGTGGATTATTAGCAGAAAGCCTTGCGATTCCTTTACCTTATTAGACCGTATTTGTTAAGTTAAAGGAAGTTTTGTACAGAAATAGAAGAGCACACAAAAATAATATCAGTTAGTTTAAATTGAAAATAAAAGTAAAACATGCCATAATCATAAATTCAAACTGTTGCTGATTGCAATCTTTCGAAAATGAAATCTTACCAATACTGTTTGTTTCTTCGGCAACATCTACAGAATTCGAACGGGACAATGTAGTTTGTACATTTAGTGGAACTATGGAGGTTGGCAGTTCCTCTACAATGGAAGCAGGTGAAAGTTTATCGACAAATCTTGTTTTTTCTAAAGATTTTGGTATTTCGTGTATTTCAGCAACAAATCCAGATTTGCAGTCTGGACATCTTATATCTAAAAATGAATTTAATAAATTCAATTGTAATTCCTTTCAAAACACAGTCAAAAATATACTCGAATTATTTAATTTAGATTTGGTTTCTTGAGAAAACTGGCAGCTGCAATTAACACATCGATAAATAATTTGATTCATTTCGGTTAGATCTCGTTGGGAAAGTATGTCACGTAACTTCTTTTCCAATTCCTAGAATATAAATCGTAATTTTTATGATTTAATTAAGTACTTACGAAATGAACAAATATGCTTACTTGGCACAAATCCTCCTCGACAACATAAATTCGTTCTTGTTTGTCTTTTTTAACTGTATCAAAATTAATGCGCAAGGTGTTCGATTTGATACGATCACATGATTCTAAAATTTTTAAACTCCATTTCGTTTTGGTTCTATAAAAATGATAAGACGAAAGAAAAAATTACATAACACAACACTTTACTTATTACATATTACAAACCTTTCATTTATAGGATCTCGTTCCCTTAAGAAATTAGAAGACTTTGTTAAAAATATCATTTCATTGCTATTCGATGTATAGACGATATAGGTTTCCTCATCATCTTCACGTTCAGATACTAATAACAATAATAACAATTAAGTAAACACTGTAGACTACAATATAACACTTTCATTTCTGTTACTTACAGTCATCGTTCTCATTCTTATTATCTGTTGATGAATAAATATTCTTCAGGATATCATGCTCTTCTTCAACTTTATTATGTTCTTCTACTGTAGCCACAACATTTTGTTGTAGAGGAATACTTTCATCCTCTTCATCTTCAAATGGATTTTTGCTGCTCTTTTTACTGGTTTCAAACGATTTATATACAGTATCTTCAGTCGATTGTAAGGTTCCGTTAATCAACGTCTGATTTTGTTTCATACTTTGATAAAGAGAAGAATCATAATTATCGCTTGATTCAGCTTGAATTGGCGTAAAACCAAAGTTCTCCACGTTGTTGTTTAATGTATATTCTGTAGGTGTTGAGGTATGCATGGTAGCATTTGCTGCCTCATCCCTAGAAGCTTCAGTTATATCTTTTACGTAGTCATTGAACATTTGTCGTGATTTCTGTCGCTCTAAATCAATATCTAGTGTAGAAGTATTTGACGATTCGATACCTAGAACACTGCTTCTCATTTCAGCATTTCCTGTGTGCAGCCATTCATTGCCATATTTTTTACGCAAATTAACGATTTGTCCTTTGATTTCTAAGTGCTCCTTATTCTCAGGGGCGATAACATTAGAATTGTTTGTCGTGTTATCAGTAGTAGTATTATTTGAAATTATACTTTCATTATATTCATGATCTTTGATCTCAACATGTCTAACTTTAGAAGATTTCTTTTTAAGTGGTTTAACAATCACTTCTTCGTTATTTGCATCTGATATTTCCGAGCTATTGTCTACTAATTTAAATGATACTAATGAGCCTACACTCGATGCCGGTGTCTGATTACTTGATGGTGTTAAACGTCCAGCCATCGATAATGAGGAAGACGATGATCGGGTAGTGTAATGATTGAGAGCTCCCACTAATCTCAGCTGATGAGCACCGGTAACAGATTTTTCTGCCTTCGTTAAAGGTTCAAAATCTAATATAAATTGCACAGTCGAACAGTTTTTATGTAGATACTGACATGATGCCAAACGATGTCTGGGGTGACATTCTAATGGATTGCCATATAAGTTTAAACACTTTAAGGTGCTAATAGTGCTTAACGGCAACAAATAGTTATGATCCAGAAGACAATTATCCGATAAATTTAAATCTATTAAGGCATCTAATTTAACAATACCCATAAGATCTTCTACCAGATTGTTGCTCATATTCAATGATAGCAAACGCTTATAGGCATCCATATGCAATTGCGGTATATATTGTAAACGATTGAAACTTAAATCTAGAGTCTTTAAATGGGGTAACCATTTTATAGCCTTTATAGATTGTAGCTGATTGTGCCTTAAGTTCAAGTGTTGCAGGTATTGGGCAAATTCCAAAGAAGTATCCACAGTTTGTAGATTGTTATAACTAAAATCAGCAATGATTAGTCTATTCCATACAAAACCATTGGAATTATCACCACCACAATGCGTTATGATATCATCGACATATTTAATACTTTTTGTGCATATCAAATGCTCTAGCTGTCCACGCAAGGGTTGTATGCCACATATTTGTTTTACATTAACTTTTTGTATCTCCAATCTTTTTAGGGCACGAAATTTGGTAATATCTATTTTGCCATCTATGCACTCTTCTCCGGGATATTTGATAATACACAGTAACGAGGTTTTTTGTACAAAATCATGCACCAATTGTAAATCGCGAAATACTGGAGACTTTGAGTTTATGGGCTTGACAACTTGAAAGTTTTGTATATCTCCGATTTCAAGAGAATCAGCAATGAGAGTAAAGGAATCATTAAGAGCTCGTAGAAGGGATGCTGGAAAATAGTATTTAAACTTTATTAATTAAATCATAATTATACTTAATACATATATGTACATTAGAGCGACTCACCAAAAAAAAGTCCTCGATGTACCCCCCTAAAAATGAACCTTGGACTTTTTTAAGATGACATTTAAAATATTTCGGCTCCAGCTTTGACCTCTCGTGAGCTGGACCATTTTGAAAAAGGGCCTATTTTTGGAGGATCTGTTTCCTTACCAACATATACAAAAAGAGAGTTATAAAATTTTATTGTTTATATTTACAAAACTACAAACTACAACTACTACAAAACGCGAATTAGAGTGAATTTTAAAAAAAGCTGAGACCCGTATTTACTTAAATCGACTAAAGATTAAAATATGTTAATTTGGCATTATTATTACAAACAACCCCGAACAAAAAATTCAAAAACCGTTTTTTTTCACAGAATATCCTTAAAAAAAGAACATGGATGATCGTCCTTGGAAAAAAACCTTTCTTATGATATACATATTGTATATGTTGGTAACGAAACAGATTCTCAAATTAACAAAACATCCAAAAATAGTCCCCTTCTTCAAAATGGTCCAGCTCACGAGAGGTTAAAGCTGGAGCCGAAATATTTTAAATGTCATCTTAAAAAAGTACAAGGTTCATTTTTATTGGGGTACATCGAGCACGAATTTCGCTTCCATACAACTTGAGTCGCTCTAATGTACATATGTATGTATGTATATGCATGTAAAAGCAATTACAATTAAGAAAATAATTTTATTATTGTTGTACATATTAAAATAGTTTTTTAGGTCTTTGTTGTGCAAGCAAACTGATAAGGCAAATGCAGTTTAGAACTAGAAAAGGTGGTATATGTATGTCGTTCTAATTTTATATATTCTAAACTTATTAATTACATCAAATTAATAATAAATAAATGTTTACTAAATTTGTTTTCCTAAACAACCCCTGGCGTTCCTCTTCAAACATTGGGTCTTTTGGTAACAAAGTTTTCTGTTTTTGTCTCAGCAAGTTGTGTTCTTTATATCCATTTTAATATGATAGAAATTCCATTACACACCCCCCCCCCCCTACCTTACTTTGGTGTACTTACCAGATAGTGTGAGCGTAAACTCTGAACTCAAAATTTTGTCACCGTTATCCCTCAAAAGTTTAGCAAGCTCAGTAATTTTTTGTGGATCCATGATGTATCAAGATTGTATGTAGTTGTGTAATTTAAATTATGATAAAATATAACATTGATTAAGTCTAACAATTAAATTATTTCGAGTTATTGCATTGATTTCTTATTATGTTTAGCAATTTATGAATCAACTTTAACGCGTAAAATAAATTTTGGGAACAAGAAATCAGCGACACAACACAATACAGCTGCAATCAAAAATATGATCTTCTATTATAATTATTCTGTAAAAGTTTTATATACTATGTATGTATATATCGGCAACAAACACTTACCCAGTTATATAGTTAGACCTCCATAATAAATTAATAATTTACAAATATTTTCGAATAATTTGAGTTTTTCTTCAATTGCTGGATTGTCACTTCTTTGTTTCGGTCATATTTTGTTATTGTTTTTCATAATATTATGGTAAAATTTTCTTTTAGTATTTATAACTCAATTTGTTTATATGCAAAATTAATTACATTTATTAATAGTTAATACGTTGCATATTAATTAATTTTTATTGAATGAATATTTTTTTTGTTTTTTGTTTTTTTTGCGTTTGTATTTTTGTTATTTTTGTCATTCCTCAGCAATAATAAAAAAACAAAAGCTGTCAGGTAGTTGCCAATATTAAACAGCTGTTCCAGAGCTGTATCAATAAGTAATAAAATAAACCCTTAAACGTAGCACACAGAATTCTGTGTTATTAAACAAGATCGATTATTTAAAGAATTCAATATTTGATAAAATATAACATATAATTTTTTTTCAAATCTGATTTAAAGAAAAACTAAATTTATAATTTGTTTTTACATAGATGCATAATTAATCATTACAACCCTTCAGTCAGGATTACGACCTAGCTTCTCACACCACTTATGTTGTGTGCGTTAATTTTGTACATGAGTGGCGGGACCTACAGTTTAAAGTCGACTCCGAACGACAGATTTTTAGAAGCTTTTCATGGCAATTTTATTTACTCTCAGAGTTTTTGCCAGAAATTTGCTGAGAGGAAGTCGCCGAAGAAATATTTTCATATTTTCGTTTGATGCCTGACCTGGGATACGAACCCGGGGCTTCAGTCTAATAAGCCAACACACTACCTACTAGACTACGGCGACTTCGTAATTAATTATATTAAATAATTTAATTATATTAAATAATAAATTTGAATGTGCGATGAGTTTCAAGCATACATAGTTCCAAATGTTGATGCTAAAGCTTCAGTACACCGAAATATTTTCCATTTCCCGATCGATCGATCAGTCTTTACATTTGGAATTCCTTTGTAATGAATGGCAGCAAGCATAATTCATTCAGTTTCCATGAGAATATTTTAATAGCTTGCCAAATCCGTTCTCCTTCGTTTTCGACCATCTCTATATTTTCTCGTAATTGTAATATGATTTTTATGATTCTGGATACAATCGGCTGAAGTCTGTACGGAGCAAATTACGTGACTGAAGCCTCAACTGGAGTTTTCATGTAATTCGTAGTTTTATTTCCATAAAGCTGTTGTTGATCGTCACTGATTGTAGGATGTCAAAAACTTCCAAAGCCAAGAGAACTATAGCAAAAACTTGTGGTCTTAGTCCTAATTAGCTTTGCTATGGTGTCACCTCATTGACATCGTCAGTAACATCATCGTAACAGTTAAGAGGAAAGGTAACATTTTATTGGTATGTAGTCCAGTAAATTTTATGTCCTTCCCTTTAGCCGGTAATTTATTTCCGGTAATGTTGTCTACTGTCTGGAGCTACTCCTCTTTTTAAAACAAATTCTCCCACCATATGGAGCGTATCTAATATTCGTTTTGCCTATCATTCAGAAAAGCTTCGTTCGTGTACGACGAATTAGTAGTTCTTGTATTGGCATTATTTAGGACTTTGAATAGATTCGTGGATAGATCCTCTTTTAATGATATCACCTGACCCACAGTCCATTTACTTTAGACAACTCTGTCGGTTCATAACAGTCCCCTCTGCCTTTACTGATAGTTAGTTTCTTGTATCTAAGGGCCAAGTCTTAACCAAACCTAATCTTATGAGAAAAGATATTTTAAACATTTTTAAGCTGATATTACATTATATTGAGATATATGTAAACCTAATAAAAAAAGTACTTAAAAAGTATATCAGAAATAGTACTTTCACCTGTGGTTGCTATAGCAGTTTCGAAATAATAAGTACTATTATGTAGTTTTGTTGAATCAATAGTCAAAATTGTCAAATTGAAAAAAAAAATATTTTTCAAAAATCAAATTTAAGAACATGTCTTACACCACGAAACAGCGTAATGGAGAACCAAAAGAAGTCTTGGGCTTAAATCGCATCACTAAGAAAAGAATATTGGAATTGTGTAAAAAGAATAAATTGTATCAGACGCCCGCATTAAATGATGTTTTATATTTGCATTACCAGGGTAAAGGGGTCATGCATGTTAAAAATTTTTCAAATCAAACAATTTTTCATTAATTATTATACTATGGCATAGGTTTCGAATACATTGAGTGTTTGGAGGACTATACCGAATTGAAATGCCTTTGGTTGGAATGCAATGCCATTTCCGAGATACAAGGTCTCGATAAGCAAACCAAACTCAAGTGCTTATTTTTGCAAAGCAATTTAATAAGAAAAATTGAAAATTTGGATTTTTGCAAGGAACTGGATATGATTAACTTGTCTCAGAATCATATAAGAAAAATTGAAAACTGTGGCTTTGAAATTCTACCCGTTTTGAATACGCTCAATTTAGCCTCGAATTATATTACGAACTGTGAAGGCTTAAGGGAATTGGAGAACTGTAGAAGCTTGTCCGTATTGGATTTATCCAATAATCGTATTGATGACATTTTGGTAGTAAAGGTAAGCTAGACACTAAATTGTAAATAGGTACACAAATGAAAAAACAAAAATTAAAATGTTAATATTTCTTGTGTATTTAGATTTTTGCAAAAATGCCAGAATTGAAGGTATTGGTATTGCAAGGAAATCCGGTTGTTTCCAAGATACCTCAATATCGTAAAACGTTGATTTTAGAATGTGTAAGTAAGACCAAGCAGAACTAAAAAATACTTTTTCTTACCTTTTTTTTTTTTCAATCATAGAAAAAACTAACTTATTTGGATTCTCGACCAGTATTTCCTAAAGACCGTGCCTGTGCTGAAGCCTGGTGAGTTAATTAATTTAGTTTCAAAAATATTTAATTAAAATAGAAACAAAGGAAAAAATGCTTCAGAATATCTTTTAAAAAGCTGGAGAGAGTATTTTTAATTACATTATAATTATATACAAATTATATGTAATTATTACGAGCGTAGTGACAAATAGACCATATGCTTGGTGTAGTGTAACAAATAGAACCCACGGCCCTCGCACTAATAGACTAGCACTCTACCCACTAGAATACTAGGGCAGCCCAATTGAAATCTATAGTGTCATAACGATTTCATTTTATATAATATATAAAATTCTCGTGTCACGGTGTTAGTGGTTAAACTCATGAAATTTTGTTTGCATATCGGATAGGTCTGAGAATCGGACAACATCTATTTTTCATATCCCTAAATGTTAAGAGGGCGTGGAAAATCGTTAAAATTAAATATTTAGGTACATATTGATCGTAGACGAAAAAAATTTGGTGGGTAAGTTCGTAAAGTCGATATCGACAAACTCACCAAAAATGGGCGTGGCAACCCTCCCCCTTCAAGTGATACCTATAACTCTTAAACTACTGAACCGATTTTAACCATTCTTTTTTTGTTCGAAAGCTTATCAGGTTTAGATGGTTTAAAAAAATTCGATATAGCAAAAAGAAGGCGTGGCAAACCTTTAAAATTTAATATTTAGGGACATAGTGATCGTAGACGAATGCAATTTGGTGGATAAGTTCGTAGAGTCGATATCGACAAACTCACCAAAAATGGGCGTGACAAACCCTCCCCCTTTAAAAGATATCTATAAGTCGGCTAATTCGATGGTTTATAACTACATATGTACATAAGTATATAACATGTATGTCTGTTAGTTTTTGTTTTGGAGCGAGTACAAAAACTACAACTTCGTCAGCGCTACCCATGATTCGGACCTCTTAAGGCCGTGTCACATAGAACTTTTGCTTCGCGTTCATGTTTATATGGCACTTGTCACATAAACAGCTTTTAACGCAACGCAAAGCGAAAAGTTGGGCATCTCTCATCTTTTTGCGCGCTTTGACAATCAGCTGTTGATTATTCTGTAAATATTTTTGGCAAATTTGCGCGCAAATTTTATTTTTTTAATATTTGTCCTTAAATTTTATGATTTTTAGTTTTTTTTTAGCAGTACAATTATAAGTATGTCCAATAAATCCTCCAAATCCATTTTTAATCCTTATTTAAACATAAAATATTAAAAGCAAAACTTACGCGCCAACCACTTTTAAAAGATAAACAAACAACGCGAGTGTTGTCAAAGTTTTTGTTGTGGCATACACCTTTTGCTTTACGCTTTTCTGTCAAAGTTATAAACGTCACGCAAAGCAACAAAGTTTTATCTGACACCGCCTTTATTGTTATTCTTTGTATGCCTCACCTAAATAACGTACCGACTTTAAATTTTGAACTAGATAGATAGAACCACACTCTTATAGTAAGTTAGTTACTTTTATGCAGCGTATTACAATAAATATATAATGTGACCTGTTTTGGGCAATAAAAAAAAATCAATTTTGGGCGGGACGAAGTTCGCCGTATCAGCTAGTATAATATATATTTCGCCTATAGAGAAAAAGCATTTTAAATACCTTTGAAAAGTTATTTCAATTCATATTTCGTAACTGTTTCCCTCTTTAGAAAAAAGGCAAACTAGAACAGTTTTTCAATTTGAATTTCTCTGACTTTCAGGAAACGTGGCGGCTATCAAGAAGAACGCAAAGAGAATGAACGTTGGAACCGCAAGGAGCGTAAGAAGATGAGAGATGGCGTAAATGGTAAACTCTGCAAAAATTTTGGAAATTTGTATGAAAAATAATTTTTATTTTCATTTCTCTTTTTAAAAAGCAACTATAAAATTGCGTAATAAATATCGCAAAGCCGAAGATCAATTATCTTTGATACCATCCTCAGACTCTGAGGAAGATTCAAGTGCACCGAAACAAATTAAATCCGTAAGGGAATACGAAGATGTATCTATAGATTCAATGTGGGATGAGGTGGCCAATGACAGAACATCAGAAAAGTCGGGAACGTCAACATCAACTTCAACATCAACATCGAGTGATGGCAGTGAACCAGAACAAACATCGGAGGAAAGTGATGAACAAAATGAGCTTAAGAATGAAATTGTTGCGGATGTAATGCCTTCCAGCGAACAAGAACAACCCGAAATGAAATCAGTTGTCCCAATAAATGAAACCAATAAAGCAGAAGCCCATGGTTCCCAAACCAGTTTAGATTCCGAAGATATGCAAGAGAAGTACCAACCAACTGTAGAGGCTATACGTAGTCTATCAAAATCCGAGCATTCTATTATAGAATCCTGGAGTAAAGTTGAATTTGATATTGAAAATGTTTTAAAGGATAACGAAGACAACTATGAACCTTTAGAAGAATTAGAAGAAACCATGAAGTTACTTAATCAACTTGAAAATAAACAGTCTTTAGCTCAAGTTCACAGCCAGCTTAAAGGAAATAAAATCTCTTTAGAGAATCAGCACAATGAAATCGATTCCTGTCAAATTAATTATCAGTTAAAGAAAGATTTCGAAGAATTATCCGTGAATATGGATAATTTCGTAAAACAATTGGACAAGGAAAAGGAAGAGCGTAAAGAGATTATTGAGGCTTTATTCAGTACACAACAGCAACAGGAAGAGCAACAGGAACAACAAAATGTGGAGGACAGTAGCAGTGATACAAATGACCAAGAAATGTTGGATGATGACATCAATGAAAAGAAATGGGATAGTTTAGTTGATCAATGGGATAAGGCAACAAAATTGCCAAACAAACCAATTAATTTGGTTAACGAAGTGCTAATACAAGATATAAAGGATATAGAAAATCCGCCACTGTCATTGCTAGAAGCTAATCAACCAGAGTCCAGCTTGTCTTGTGTGGTTATTGACCAGGAAGATAAAAAGCAAACAAATCTTAACGAAAATATTTTATATGAACCTTTGGACATAACATTTATGAGTCGCCAGTCCCAAGAAGCTATGAATTCGTTTGAAAGGGAAGCAAACGAATTAAAAAAATTACTACATAAGCTGGAAACTGAAAATGAAGTGCTTTTCAATGATATTAATATCGAAAGTAAATGCCAAATGGAAGATCAAATCCAAGAGAATAAAGAAAAGGAGCAGGTAGAAGTTAACCGAGAAATAGTTTCTCCATTATTGAATGAAATATTACAATCCCTGAAATTGGTCAATTTATGTCCACCCAGTTATAAGTTTCCGGAGATATTTAGTGATACCGAAGACAATAATGATTGTGAACCAATAAGGCCACCAACTAATCCCACACATTCTGAAAATATACCACAATTCAAAGCAAAATTTAAAGAATTTTTCCAAGATGTGAAAAATAGAAATCAAAAGGAATTGACAAAAGCTCAACAAAAAACGTTGGTATTCAAACAAATGTCTGAGCAACCGGCACTCAACCGTTTCCATCACGAATCTCTGGACAGTGTAAATGCCCAACTGGAGGAATTCAAGAGACAACAGAAAGCTAAAATAAGTCGTCTCGTGGATCGGGTCTATGCACAAAAAGATCGCTATAATGATACTTTGGAATTAAGCGATGGTAAACTAATGGTGCGTAATCGTGACACGGGTGAACTAAAAGATCTTCCAGAACCTATAAACCATGACAGCAGTGATAGTCAAAGTGATTATGATACGGCTCTCTCTGATGATGAAACAGAGAAACCGAAATTCTTACACTCTTGGAGTAAACCCTTTAAGCCCACAGTTCGTAAATCCAGCGAATATCTTATAACACAAGCTTTAAATGAAAACAATTGCTTCACAGCTAGAGATCAGGAGAAGGAGGAGGAGGAGGAGAGCGAAGATAGCAATGACGAATTCTATTCGCTAGAATCTCAGAATAAGCCCAGTCTCTATAGTATCGATAGAGAGTTTTTCAATAAATTAACCCTGGAGAATTTAGATGTCAGCGAAACCGATGAAAATCATATTGTACACTGTGCACGAAGCTATGAAGAGCTTAAAAAGTGTTTAAAACTTAGCAAAGAAGAACACAACCTGACAGCCGAAGAAAGGGAACTTTTGGAAAGCATGATCGAAAAGAAGGGGCCAACTAATACCAATCAGCCAGATGATGGTGGTGAAATTAAACCGCTTACAGGTAATCTAACGGAAGAAGAACAAGCCTGGTTTGATAAAATGCTGCAAAAAACAAAAGAAGAACAAAAGGATGTCTACAAACAGACTCTAGCAATTCCAGCTGGCATTAAACTCTATGAATACAAATACGATAATGAGAATTCAAGTTGTGGTAGTGGCAGCCATTGGCCAGCTAGGGATAGGGATACCGAAACTGTTTGCAACGAAATTCACGAAAAGGGAATTTATACATTTGTTTACGAAGGTCCAGAGCAAGACATTATCAAAGATGAAACCCGTGAAAATCCGAAGGAACTTGAAGAAGAGGGTATTGGTAAGGAAAAATCTTCTTTGTTAAGTATTGAGTTTCCCAGTGAAGAGGAAAAGGCCGAAATTGAAAGTAATATTGATAATGAAAATAAATGTGCGGGAAAGAAAATCACCACTACAAACGAAACAGCAGGGTTAAATACTTCTTCACCAATTCAAACAACCGATACTGAAACCTGTTGCAAGAGTTCGCCAGAAATAGAAGTTTTAGAATGTAATTTGGAGATAATCGATTGCAATGAGGAAGTGGTTGATACCATTACAGTTAATGCTGAGGTACATTATTAAACTAATTCGTCAGGATTTTTGTATTTCACTTTTTTTTTTTTATAAAAACTTTGTTAATTTCTTTTATTTTATAAAATTTAATAAAAAAAAAAATAAATAAATATTCCTGAAATAATTGTTTGCTTGTGTGTGTGTGTGTGCGGTTAGATTGAAATTCAAGTAGAAAAGAAATTCGGAAAATATTAAGACACGCTACTTTCATGTGATTTATTTTCATAATCAAACATAAATCCATAGAATGATAGGTTCAAGAGGATTTTAGGGCACCCTACAGACTAGATTTATATGTGATAATGAAAATATGAAATATCGAGTCCGCCATCTAACGTTTTTTTTTCAACTAGTGCTTATTTCGTGAATGTCTGATTTGACAGATAATTAGTTTTATCCTTCCGCTGAACGAATATGGTTGTGTATACGCTTGAACAACAACCCTAAGTGGGCCTGCGATCGACTTACAGAAGATGCCGATTTTGGCAAAAAAAAAATCATCTTTTCATTTTGATCTTGGCGGGTATGTAAACAAGCAAAATTGTCACATTTGGGCACAGAAAACCCGCACGCATACATTGAAAAGTAGACGCACCCAAAACGAGTCACTGTTTGGTGCGGATTTTGGTCCAGAGGCATAATTGGGCCATTTTTCTTCGAAAATGAGGAAGAAGTGGCCGTTACAGTCAATGGCGATCGTTATCGGGCCATGTTGAACGAATTTTTGTTCACAAAAATTGAAAAGGAGGATATTGGCAACATTTGGTTTCAACAGGACGGCGCTACGTGCCACACAGCCGAAGCTACACTCGATGTTTTGCGCTCTGTTTTTGAAGATCGCATTATCATTGGACTATTATTTGTAGGGTGCCGTCAAAGATAAGTGTTACGCCGACAAGCCAGAGACAATTGACGCTTTAAAGGACAATATTCGTGAAGCCATTGGTGAAATAAAGCTGCACACAATTGATAATGTGCTTAAAAATTGGAACGATCGTGTAGGCTACTGCATGGCCAGCCGAGGCAGCCATTTGAATGAAATTTTTTTCCATTATTAACCGGAAGGATTGTACTTTCAAATAAAAAAAGAAATTTGAGAAAATATTCAGTAGTTTTTTTTTTTAAATGCTTTAAAAAAAAAGTTTTTTGGCGGACCCTTTAGGGGCACTACATAGAAGAAGATTGTGTTCCAACCCTAGCTCCTCAATCTAGCTTCTCACATCACCCATCTTCTGTGTGATAATTTAATCCATGATTGGAGTAACAAGAGTTACAGTTTAACGTCGTCCCTAAACGACAGATTTGTAAGGGTTTTCAGGGCACTTATGGTGTTTTCTTTTCTACAAAGAAAATGTCACCCTCTTACAAGGTACATTAAAAAAATTTTTGACCAACCCTGTTGTAATGTCATTTTTTATTTGAGAAGAACATAACACAAATATTAAAAAAGGGTATGCCCTGTGTTTACCACTTATTAAGAAAATGAAGGAGGAAATGCCAATTTGGTCAAAGGTGTTGCCAGATCGCTAATTTTCGACTTCATTTTTTGCACGCTTTTTTTATAAAAAAAAAAAAGTATTTTAACACTGTTCTAACATTGCTGACCATGTAGCTTTAATAATGTAATATTTCCTTAAGATTACTCCACAAAACAATGAAAAAATTAACTTCAAATTGAATAACAATACCAGGCGACTTTTTTTAAATTTCATCTGGTAGCCCTATAAATAAACAAAAGTCATCTGCTTTACAGGGCATTATCAGCACTCTCGATTTATACAGGGCATAAAATGCAATGCCCTCCACCATTGGCAAGTGCGAATTATTTAGAATAAAACATACCACCCTTTCAGAGGGCGAAACATTTTTAAGAAACAAACGCAAAATTGCATTTTGCGTTAATAAAATGCACATTTTTTGGTAGAAAAGAAAACACCATTAGTTACTGGCATTGCTTTTGCCAGAAAACTACTACTAAGAGGATAGCGCCAAAATTGTAAAAGCTTAATGCTATGCCATAAATTGTTTACCACAAGTACTTCGGGGACAGTTTTATGTGGTATCATTTGAAACATTGAACAAATAATACCTTCGCTGAAGAACTACGGAATGTTTAAGAATGAATGACCAATCATGTGGTGGTTAGATGATGATGACAATGATAAGGATGTAAAAAATTTGGAAATTTTTTTCAAATCTTTTTTCGTAAAGACAATAATTTTTAAATTATAATTTGTTTGTTAAAAACAAAAACAAAAAAGCTGTCGTCATGTGTTAGGCTTCCGATTAAATCCGCTTTTTAAATAAAAATAAACGCAGCTGTTATACTAAATAAATTATTCATTTAAACAAATTGAAAAAAAAAAAAAGAATTATGCATCTTTATAAAAATCCTTATCAAATAAAAGTTCAATTATACCAGTTTGCCTAGAAAAGTAGAACCGGTCTGAACTGGATTTAATTTTCATTCACTCAACAAATGTCTCGCATTCGCATGTCATAATATTTAATCAGACACAATAAAATCATCTTAGACTGGGGCCCAAGTCTATAATGTTCTATTTATGCCGTAGATTAACTCAAGTGTTTGTGTGTATAATTTATAATTTAATAAGAAAATAAATATTGTATGTATGTATGGTTCGGTAATTACTTGAAATAAAATAAGCAAATGATTTAATAGACCTTAAGGTCTTATCAAAATTAGTACGCCAATAATTTGGTTTAAACTGGTTACTATGAAGTGGCTAAAAATTAATCTAAAATTTCCATGTTTTTTGCAATTGAATGAATAAAATGTCATACATACATACATACATATATTATTTATAAAATTATGAATATTGTTTTTAATTTTGATTTTTCAAGTAATTGGTTACGAGTTCATCAAAATTTCACTGCTTTGGATGGGCACCCAAGAGTGAAATATTTTTGAATTTCTTATCGGCGAGAAAGTTTGGCCTTAACCTTCCAAAAAAAACGTATACATAGCGAAATTTAGCTTAGAAATATATATTATGCCACCAGCAAAGTTGTTTTGGAGTATACACATCATCATTATGGTAAAAATTCTAAAACGGAAAAAAATTTTAAATTAAAATTTAAATATCGAAATCTAATGTTAATGTTGCCAACTCATTAATTTCAGGTACTTAAATGTTTGAGTACAGAAAGAAAAAAAAAGAAATTTGAAAAGAAATATAAACATGATTTTAATCAAAACAGTTGCAGTGAAAATAATAGCAGCTTTAAAATAGAATTGAAAAATAAGCACTAAAAACTCTGACATCTGCGGCATGGAACCTCTCCCTGCTCGCAAGCTAATTTGGATCATTTGGTGATTACTTGGTGATTTGGCTGCTTAATGTAGCGATTTCCCACTTGACTTTGGGACCTAGCAGAGGATAAGTTGCTGGGACCCATAACTTGTCTGGGAAAAATTTTACGTGATTTTAATCAAATTGAGCCTTGTTTAAAAATATTTTATGGAATTACGATTTCTTATTCAAATTTTCAATTCGGAGAGCAATCTGAAATTTTATTTCTCACAAAGGATGCAATCGTAGAAACTTTGGACAATGCCCGTTCTTGAGGAATAGTATTTCTCAATCAGCAAAAGGCCCCCCCCAGCATTACACACTATAGATGCTTACAGATGGCGTTGTTTCTAGGAACGATAGCAAACGAGTGGAACAAAGCACAGAAAAAAAAAGTAATACGAATAAAGGGGATACGTTGTGTTCGTTAAAAATCGATAGACTTGTATGTATATAAAGGGTGATTTTTTAGCTATTATCTTTTTGGCAACACTGGTTTAAATAGCTCACGCACGTTTCGTGTTTTGTTTCACTGTCAAACATCTTCAGTTTGGTCTATAATTTAACCATGAATCGTCTTACAAACGAACAACGCTTGCAAATCATTGAATTTGCCATCATTGGATCGTACTTCTTCAAAGATGCTGCGAATCGTAATGTAACTGTGAATGATGACCGCTACCGTGAGATGATATCCCACTTTTTTTGCCCAAAATGCAAGAGCTTGACTTGCATGACATGTGGTTTCAACAAGACGGTGCCACATGCCACACAGCACGCGTAACAATGGACTTATTGAGAGGCGAGTTCGGTGAACATGTTATTTCACGTTCGGGACCGGTCAATTGGCCGCCTAGATCGTGCGATTTAACGCCTTTAGACTATTTTTTGTGGGGCTATGTTAAAGCTCATTTCTATACAGACAAGCCCGCTTCAATTGACGCATTGTAAGACAACATTGAAGCATTTGGGGGGTCGCCGTGGTCTAATAGGTAGTGTGATGGCTTATGAGACGTAAAAGCCAGGGTTCGAGTCCCAGGCCAGACATCAAAAAATAAAAAAAAAATACAAAAAGTATTTTTTCGGCGATTTCTTCTCAGTTTCTCAAAAAATCTGTCGTTCGGAGTCGACTTTAAACTGTAGGTCCCGCCACTTATGTATAAAATTAACACACACAACATAAGTGGTGTAAGAAACTGCGGGCTTCTTGGGGACGATTGCCTGTAGACTGTCTAATGGTGAAGGTATAGCACTGGCCATTTTATAGTCACCTAGCAGCAACTCGTTTCCTTGCCGTTCGTATCTTCCCCCTTTCCACCTTTCCTAAAAAACCTGCACAATGCACTGCATGAGTAGGGGCCATCCCCTGAGTGTTGGTTTCATTAAAAAAAAAAAAAAAATTTATTCGTGAGATACCGGCCGAAATGTTGGAAAGCGTATGCCAAAATTGGACTAAGCGGATGGACCATTTGAGGCGCAGTCGCGGTCAACATTTGCATGAAATAATCTTCAAACATTAAATTATATGGACCGTACTATCGATTCAAATAAAGATTTCATGCATTTTTCTGAATTTTATGTGTTTTTTTTTTGAAAAATTTTCCTATAGCTCTTAAAAAATCATCCCTTATTTAGTAAAAATTTTGTACAACTTCTTTAATAGTTTTCTTTACTATTTTGAAGATTTAATATTTGTTTACATTGTTTATACGTCATTGAAATCTTATCTTCACTTAGCATATGACGCTCTAAACATTTTGAGACTTTTCATTCTATCTTATCTAGATTTTTAACAGCAACTGTTGTGCGAAGACGTGTATATACGTCAAAATAATTTCTCTTGCTTTAATATGCCACAATAAAATATTATTGGCTGATTCAAATTAAACAGGCCACCAGCAAAGATTTTTTGTTTTTATTTTTGTTTGTTTTTTTTTTTTTTTTTGGTAATATTCAGATAACAAAAATATAATCTAAGATGAATGAATGTTATTCTTAGTATAAGTAATTGATAATAAAAACAATTTAAATTCATTTAAAAACTAAGTTAGCGAACCAAATAAATCTGGACATAAATTTAATAATGCTTAGATCAGAAAGTTTCAAAAGTAGCAAAATTCTTGCTAATGAAATGAATAGAAAAATCAATTAAGAAAAGTTTTCTTTTTGCCAAATCAAGCTTTATTTAGTGCATTAGCAGTTTCTAGCTGAAACTAGTGCGGCTTATAAATTCAATTCTTTTTTTTTTTAATTTAATTTAATTCTCCTCTGTTACATACATACATACATGATTGGTCATTACAACCCTTCAGTCAGGATTACGACCTAGCTTCTCGTTACATTCTCCTCTGTTACATTCACTTCCAAATTATTGAGAGGCTGGTCTGTCATATTAAAAGACATTCTTGTCAGCTCATCACTTCCACTGGATGCTTTACGAAATTGTAATAGAATTACCAAATAGGTTACAATATTTGTTAAAATCTAAAAAAAACAAAAGAAACGAAATTAAAAATTGTTGCAAAAGAAACTTTCTTAACTTTGTTAACTTATAAAATGTCCAGACCTTTGTTAACGTTTTCAAATTGATAGTAAAATAAGAATTGGCACTAATGGCCAAAGGATTTTTCATGATTTGCATTAACAGGCTCTGTAGTAAGGCATTATAACAGTCGGTATTTTGAATAGATGTAATAGATGTATTCAATAGGCGTTTTAGGGATATTAAAATCAAAGAGCCCTAGAAAAAGGAAAAACAACACAAGCAGTTAGCACAGTAACAATAATAATATTCTAAGATTCAAGCATAGCTGCCAGATTTGACGATTTATCGTCATTTTGATGATTTTGTGCTCCAAAAATATCATTTTGACGACATGACGATTTATGCCCTTATTTTGACGATTTTTAACAATTAAAAATTTACATAATATTCTTTACTTTAGCACATTAAAAGCCACTTTAAGCTTTGTATTTGCTTTGTAATTTTGTTACTTTTGCAAATTTAGGTTAGTACTAATAAGGAGTAAAGTGGTGGGGTGTCACAAAGCCATAGGACATAAAGCCATAATGGGAGGCCGCCATGCAGAAAAACTTTATTATGCGAAGCCAGATTTCAATACTTAACTTTAGTGTCTCAGGAACTGAAATGAGAGATAAAGCCGCTTTCTAATATTGCTAATGTGAGCTAAGGCCATGATGGCTTTATCATGCAATCATTATTAAAAATATGGCTTTATGTCTCATTTTCGGAAAAAAATTTATGGCGTTAAGTCCCATTATAATGAGACTTAATGGCATATGACCTTATGTCTCAATGGGATGGGACTTAACGTCATATGGCTTTATGTCCTATGGCTTTGTGACACCCCACCGAGTAAAGTATTATAGTTTTATTTATATTTTTGAATACCTGCCATTATTTTTTTTCGTACGACCAACACTCAGGGGATGGACACTTGGTTTGAATATTTTTATAACATTTTTATACCATAAGTAACAGGAAATATCTCTGCAGGAAGGGAGTTCCACATACGAATAGTCCGTCTAACAAACGAACTTTGTCTGTAGCAATACATGATTCTCATAAACAAGTCCCCTTATTTCGTTCGAGCAATTTAAGTTGTAGTAGCGATAGAACAGTGAAACACAAGCCACATTGCAACTATGCTCCAATGAACAATGGAGTTGGACACACAATCATGGTTAACGAGCTACTATGGCCTCTCCTGTAAACGGTCGAGAAGCCTAAAAATAGACGTTAAGGGCCAATCCATACATGAGAGTTGTATTCCATTCTCGGTTGGTTATAAATGGTGTAAATGGTAAGTAGATCAGATCAGAGATCAGCAATGAATCGTATTTTTGCTACTCATAGGTACTTATGAAATTTTGAGTATGAGTGAGTCAAGAGTATTAAAATTCAACTACTTTGATTCATTCGTACTCGCTACAACATTGATTTATAAGTATAGGTTGCAATGATTATGCGTACAACGTTGACATCAAACTCACAACATTCGATTCATTGTTTGATTCATACGCCTACTCATTCAGATTCATAAATTTAGAAAAATACTTATAATACTTACGAATGATTCGAGTCACTCGAATCATTCATCAAAATTTACAGTAGTAGTTATTGTTGCATTTACAAAAGAAGAGAAAAGAAAAGACGAAGACAGCAAGCAAAGCACACACACACAACCTTCTAGCGAGTATTGTGGTGTTCGTACTCGAATCATACTTATTTTGTGCTTCGTGTATATGTTGAATCATGGAGAGTTGAAATCAACAACATCGTACGTATTGTTAAGTATGAGTACAATGAGTATTTCTAACTTTTAATATGAGTAGTATGAGTATGATATTAAAATAAGTATGAATGCGTATAAGTAGCTGAAATTATAAGTATGATTTGAATCTACTCATCGTTTTTAATACTCGTTGCTGATCTCTGGTAAGTCGATCAGATGAAGTGAATTATTTCTTGCACCGTCTTAAAAAACCAAGGCACTGAAAAATGTATCAGTTCTAGAGAACATCGCACTGAATTTTCATGTCCATAATGTCAAGATCTTCTGACTCCCTTATATTTACACCACATATGTATGGGTATAGAGAATGCTGCTTAACACTGAATTTCAATTTATTTATTTATTTTTTCTGACGACTTTTTTACGATTTCAATGGACGTCTTTGACGATTTTGACGGTTTTTTTTTTCAAATATTTGACGATTTGATGCTTCATTTATCTGGCAGCTATGGATTCAAGGCCTATTTGGTAAGCTAAGATCTCGTTTACCTGTTTTTCACATTGTTCACCTGTGTAGCAAAGCATAAACAGTACAGTAAATAATGACGTTAATGACGATATTGTTATATACAAAAAATACGATTCATAATATTCAAATAATGTTAGAAATGTCCAGTATACATTGATTATAATGTCCAAGACTACCACCGTAAATATACTGACCAATGATTGGCCATACAAATCATTATATTTCTCATGTAAAGCGTATATTTCCTGGTATACATACTTTACATTACTCAAATATTCAAATGATTCCAAATGCTTGTAATCGATATCCAAAACTGTATAGTTTTTGTATAATTTACAGAAAACTA
Organism: Sarcophaga caerulescens; assembly: GCA_927399465.1. Taxonomy (NCBI): domain Eukaryota; kingdom Metazoa; phylum Arthropoda; class Insecta; order Diptera; family Sarcophagidae; genus Sarcophaga; species Sarcophaga caerulescens. The sequence continues at coordinate 108,731,187 of OV656866.1, forward strand.
AAGCTTTTAATTTGATATTCAATAATTCCAGATAATAGACAATATAATCCATGTACAAAGTGATTTGTATACTACGTGCCCTAATTGTAAAAATGGCCAATAGAGCATACCAAAAATAACCGTAATAATAATTAGTGCTTATAACAGTGATGCTCGCCAATAGGCTACCATAGACGATCGTAATATAAAAACTGTATTTACGCCTTTGACGCTGGCATATTTCTCTTTTACAGAGTTGTATTTGCAGTAATTGTTTCATTAGTGTCTGGACTTTGTGGTAATTGTTTAGAAGTTCACAGTACTTTTTATAGGTAAGCATTGTCTCCAATAATATTGAGTTTGCAACAGCAATTTGCACTAAGAATACAATAATGCTGACCACATTCGATACAAATAAATTATCTTCGAATGGTAAAAATATTACACCAAACAAGGTTGTTATCAAATTGGCAGCAATTAACGCCCCTGTGTAAATTTGTTGCCAACGTAAAGTTCTACGAGTATTATGATGATTTGAAAAAGGCTGACGCTGACGACGGTGACGCTGGTATTGGTAGTGACGTTGTTCAAATGCCACTAAATGTTGTTGTTGTTCCCGTTTCTGTTTCTGTTTTCGTTGTCCATTTGACCTTATCATATATGGCACCAGGCCAATTATGGCCAAGTATTTAAGTAAGTTTGTATGTAAATCGTTTACCATAATTATTAATGCAACCTAAGTAATGTTTAAGCGGCGTCTACGGTACGAATAAACTTTCAAAGTTGAAGCGATTGTTTGCAATGCAATGGCATGTAAATGTTTTGGAAAAACTTCTAATTTTTTTTTTAATTTAGATTTTAAAGATAAAAACGAATTTTATAATTAATGACCACAGTTAATTAATTGTGTTGAGTTAATAATTAATATATAGGGTGATTTTTTAAGAGCTATAGGAAAATTTTTCAAAAAAAAAACACATAAAATTCAGAAAAATGCATGAAATCTTTATTTGAATCGATAGTACGGTCCATATAATTTATTGTTTGAAGATTATTTCATGCAAATGTTGACCGCGACTGCGCCTCAAATGGTCCATCCGCTTAGTCCAATTTTGGCATACTCTTTTCAACATTTCGGCCGGTATCTCACGAATAAATGCTTCAATGTTGTCTTCCAATGCGTCAATTGAAGCGGGCTTGTCTGTATAGACATGAACTTTAACATAGCCCCACAAAAAATAGTCTAAAGGCGTTAAATCGCACGATCTAGGCGACCAATTGACCGGTCCCGAACTTGAAATAAAATGTTCACCGAACTCGCCTCTCAATAAGTCCATTGTTACGTGTGCTGTGTGGCATGTGGCACCGTCTTGTTGAAACCACATGTCATGCAAGTCAAGCTCTTGCATTTTGGGCAAAAAAAAGTTGGATATCATCTCACGGTAGCGTTCACCATTCACAGTTACGGAAGTACGGTCCAATGATGTCAAATTCAATGATTTGCAAGCGTTGTTCGTTTGTAAGACAATTCATGGTTAAATTATAGACCAAACTGAAGATGTTTGACAGTGAAACAATACACGAAACGTGCGTGAGCTGTTTAAACCAGTGTTGCCAAAAAGATAATAGCTAAAAAATCACCCTTTATTAACATAGTAGGGTGGTTCGTATTTATATTACATTTGCTCCTCTTTTTGTTACTTAAAAGTAGAGTAGTCTTGCATCATTTTATTATATTCGCAATTATTCCTCCCAGAAGTCTTCTTCCGAAGTCGCCGTAGTCTAGTAGGTAAAGTGTTGGCTTATTAGACGTAAGGCCATGGTTCAAGCCCCATGTCGGACATCAAAACGAAAATATGAAAAAATATATCTTCGGCGACTTCCTCTAAGCAGATTTTTGGCAAGAACTCTGAGATTAAATACAATTGCCATGAAAAGTTTCTGAAAAATCTATCGTTCGGAGTCGACTTTAAACTGTAGGTCCCGCCACTCATGTATAAAATTAACACTTACAATATAAGTGGTGTGAGAAGCTCGGTCGTAATCCTGACTGAAGGGTTGTAATGACCAATTATATATGTAGTCTTCTGATAAAAGCTCTGCGAATAAATAAAATTGCCATGAAAAGTTTCTCCACAATCTATCAGTCGAAGTCGACTTTAAACTAAGGGTAACGCCACTCAAGGATAAAATTAACGCACACAACATGGGTGGTGTGAAAAGCTAGGTCGAACTCCTGATTAATGGGTTGTAATGAATAATTAAGTAGGCAAATCGATAGTATCAGGCTTTTGTCAATAGGATCTAGAGCAGCATAATGGAATTAAATTCAAAATGTGAATGCATTATCATATAGGGCTAGGCCTTCAGTAGTGTAGTCGACCTCTCTTGTGTGTTTTGTTAGTCTGTGTAATTCCTCTGCTTCCTTATTCTCCCTTTCCTACTTCCTCTACTTTCCCTATCTCCCCTATTATCCTCTCCCCTTTAGGACATTATGCAAAGGGTTAACTGGACCTCCGGATACTGTACTTGTCTCAATTGGCAAGTACACGTCCTCTAACCTTAATTTATTTATTGAAATCCAATGAAATTTACTTTTTTTAAGTGTCTCAGCGCTACTAGGGCATTAGAGAGACAAGTTGGTAAAGTTAAAAAATTGTATAGAAAATAATTAACAAAAACTATTGAATATATGCATAAGTATATAAAAAAAATTAAAAAAAAATCTTTTTAAATTAAAAGCATTTCAATACTTTGTAATAAATATTTTTTTAAATTCTTCTTAAAGGAAGAAATTGTGCTACAATCTTTTATATGTTGAGGCAAGTTATTATATTCCAGGCTACCAGCGTATTCAATTTTCTGCTTCGTGATTTCTAAACGACATCTCACAGCGCGAAGGTTATGGCTATTCCTAGTGTTGAAAACAGTCTGGTTTCTTGAAAAGCATATCGTATGGTGACCAATTCCATGTAGAGCGTTATAAACATAAATTAAAGTTTTCATTTTATATAATCCATATATTGGTAAAACTATTTTTCACAACGTCAGTGTACAAAGATAATGTTGAGTACATGAGAGGGAGATTGTAAATAAGTTTGAGTGCTTTGCTTTGAATGATTTACAGTGATTTGAGGTCTGCATTTTTCCGAAATCTGTATATGTGGGTTAAATAGTTGAGGTGACTTTGTATAAGGGATTGAAAAATCATAAGTTTTGTTGTTGTATCTAACTTGTATCTTAATTTATACAATATTCCAAGTGCAGGTGATATTTTGGATCTAATATGTTTGATATGAAGATGCCACTTTAAATTGCTTTGAATTTTTAATCCTAAGTAGTTAATAGAATCCACTTCTACAATTTCGTTGCCATTTATTCGAATGCATATATTGCTATTGAAATTTGGCCTGGTCAGGAATCTAATAAATTTAGTTTTACTTGGATTCAACATTAATTCATTTATTCGTGCGAATTCCGATATTAAAGCAGCATCACGTTCGACATAAGTTTTTAGTACTAAATTTTCTTTGTAGGGGTACAATATACAAATATCATCTGCGTACATGAACATTCTTCCATTTAATTCCAAATTATTAATATCGTTTAAATATATTTATGGCAAAAAGTAGAGGTCCTAAAACACAACCTTGCGGAACACCATACTTTATGTTTTGTACCGAACTCTTACTTGTATTTATCTGTACGAATTGTTTTCTATTCGTCAGATAGCTTCTTATAGGTTCCAGATTGCTTCCTCGAATCCGATAAAATTTTAGTTTATTAAGCAAAATGAAGTGATCTATAAGATCAAATGCTTTAGTAAAATCATAAAACATTCCTCCTACTGCAGTAAAGCCGTTGTCGAAACTATTGCATATAAAATTTACCACATTCAATGCTGCTTCATCTGTCCCACATCCTTTTCTAAAGCCGTATTGATTAGGAAATATTAAAGATTCATTTTCGAAAAACGTTGAAAGTTGTTTATATAATATCTTTCCAAAAATTTTGTCTATTATGGTTAAAACCGCTATGGGTCTAAGCCTAAACCTATCATATAAAACATTTCTCTTTACTACACCTTCATTTAGCTTAAATCTATTGAATGGTAAATTACGAATATCAGGTTTATAGAATTTTCAAATTAATTTCTTAATTAATCTGTAAATCCCAATCTTAGGGATTCCAAGGCAGTCCTCATATGTAAATCACTGAAATGGGGGGGATTTTTAATTCAAATATAATCTCCCTCTGTGCAGCAATGGGGTCAGAAAGATTAAAAACTTCATCTCGGACAAAAACAGACAAAGATTTTTCCAATATTATATAAGTTTTCTTTAAATTATTTTTAATATAGGCAAGTGGTATAAAAATTAAATAAATTTTTAACTATAAGATACATATGTACATATGTACATACGTATGTACATATTTATAATAATTTTTTAAAGAAATTAAATATGATATCCCGACATTATGATGATGCGTCCGTCGTCTCAAAGCGTTACTAGTAAATAGATTACGCTTTTGAAATATAAAAATTTCATTTCGAATGTTTATTTATTTCTAACAACTGATTAAATTGATTATCTGGCTTTAAGAAAAATTATTATTGCAAGTGTATACGGTTTAAATAATATATTTTTTCTTTATATATGTATATAGCATATACCACCATATATGAAACAAAAAAATCGTATAAATACCCATGATTAGATGGTTTTCAATTTAATAATCATTTTCATTTCAACAGGCATATTTAAAAAAGAAAGAAAACATTTGTGAAGTGCTGAAGACTAAATTGTACAAGAAGTGCTTTAATTAAATAATAATAAGAAAAACATAAAAAAAAAATAATAATTCAATGTTTTAGAATTAAAAATTTCCAAAAGAAAAAGTGAAATTGTTTTAAAATTAAAATATGAATGTAAGTCATTGAAGAAATTCAATATTTTTAAAATAAAAGAAAAACGAAAAACATTTTTATTTTGTAGAACTTAAGAAAAGGAAACTCTCTGTTAAGAAACTTTATTTAAGTTTTAAAAATTAGAAAAATAGGCGAGTGCCCAATATTTTTTTTTTTTTTTTTTTTTTTTTTTATGAAACCAGCACTCAGGGGATGCCCCCTACTCATGCAGTATATTGTGCAGGTTTTTTTTTTTTAGGAAAGGTGGAAAGGGGGAAGTTGCGAACGGCAAGGAAACGAGTTGCTGCTAGGTGACTATAAAATGGCCAGTGCTATACCTTCACCATTAGACAGTCTAAAGGCAATCGTCCCCAAGAAGCCCGCAGTTTCTCACACACCACTTATGTTGTGTGTGTTAATTTTATACATAAGTGGCGGGACCTACAGTTTAAAGTCGACTCCGAACGACAGATTTTTTGAGAAACTGAGAAGAAATCGCCGAAAAAATACTTTTTGTATTTTTTTTTTATTTTTTTGATGTCTGGCCTGGGACTCGAACCCTGGCTTTTACGTCTAATAAGCCAGCACACTACCTACTAGACCACGGCGACCCTTTTAAAAATATATGATATCGACGACTCCATTCTATAACGTTCTAAGTGTACTTAGAACGTTTTTAATGTTCTTGCATTTTGAAAATTCTACGTTCTCTAACTTAAATACTGTCAAAATTTGGTTAAGATGCGCCGATCCGTTCCGAAGTTATAGGGAAAAATCTATTTAGAATACACATATAGTCATATGGCGCGTGAAAACTTTGAGAGCTCATAACTCAAAACACACTTTTTCGACTTAGAATGTTATAGAACGAAGGCGTCGATATAATCTAATATATAAAATTCTCATGTCACGGTGTTAGTGGTTAAACTTCTCCGAAATGGATCGACCGATTTTCATGAAATTTTATTTGCATATCGGGTAGGTCTGAGAATCGGACAACATCTATTTTTCATATCCCTAAATGTTAAGAGGGCGTGGCAAATCGTTAAAATTTAATATTTAGGTATATATTGATCGTAGACGAAAAGAAATTTGGTGGGTAAGTTCATAGAGTCGATATCGACAAACTCACCAAAAATGGGCGTGGCAACCCTCCCCCTTCAAGTGATCTCTAAATATAACTCTTAAACTACTGAACCGATTTTAACCATTCTTTTTTTGCTCGAAAGCTTATCAGGTTTAGATGGTTTGAAAAAAAAATTCGATATAGCAAAAAGTAGGCGTGGCAAACCTTTAAAATTTAATATTTAGGGACATAGTGATCGTAGGCGAATGCAATTTGGTGGTTAAGTTCGTAGAGTCGATATCGAGAAACTCACCAAAAATGGGCGTGGCAAACCCTCCCCCTTTAAAAGATATCTATAAGTCGGCTAATTCGATGGTTTATAACTACATATGTACATAAGTATATAACATGTATGTCTGTTAGTTTTTGTTTTGGAGCGAGTACAAAAACTACAACTTCGTCAGCGCTACTCATGATTCGGACCTCTTATTGTTATTCTTTGTATGCCTCACCTAAATAACGTACCGACTTTAAATTTTGAACTAGATAGATAGATTCACACACTTATAGTAAGTTAGTTATTTTTATGCAGCGTATTACAATAAATACATAATGTGACCTGTTTTGGGCAATAAAAAAAATCAATTTTGGGCGGGACGAAGTTCGCCGGGTCAGCTAGTATATTATATATCAGTGATACATACATAGTATTTCAAATAATATTTTCAAAAATTATTCAAAATTATGTCCGCTGTAAAAATATATTTTTTTTTGTGCCTTCGTTTTGATCAAAAGTTGATACAAGTTGGATGGGTTGTACTCAAGCAATGATTTAAAATAGGACAATATGTTCAATACTAGTTTGGAAATTACTTTCTCTATACCTTGTCCGGTCGGTTCATCGGCAATCGAGCTCATTTGGCGTCTGCCTGTAAATCAACTTCCCAAACTCGTATATCAAATTTCGACTCAATTTTCAAAGTGTTTAAATATTTATTTCACTTTCACTTGAAATCCATTACTTTATAATAATTTTCCGTTTTTTTTTTCTTATTTTTCAGAACTCCTTGAGATTAGCCATTATTGGCCAAAGTAATTTTGCCGCCGATGTTTTAGAGTTACTATTGGAGAAAAGCTACAACATCGTGGGTGTTTTCACTATACCGAACAAGGGTAATCGTGAAGATATTTTAGCTACTACAGCGGCCCGTTACAATATACCGGTTTTTAAATTTTCAACATGGCGTCGTAAGGGTGTTGTCATACCAGAAGTTTTAGAACAATATAAATCGGTTCAGGCAAATTTAAATGTTTTACCCTACTGTTCACAATTTATACCAATGGAAGTAATTGATGGCGCTGAGTTAGGCAGTATCTGTTATCATCCTTCTGTATTGCCTAGACATAGAGGCGCTAGTGCAATATCGTGGACTTTAATCGAAGGTGATAAGATAGCCGGGTTTACTATATTCTGGGCTGATGATGGTTTAGATACTGGACCAATACTATTGCAAAAACAAATCAATGTAGAGCCAGTAGATACTTTGGACACGTTGTATAAACGTTTCTTATATCCCGAGGGCATCAAGTCTATGGCCGAAGCTGTTGATATGCTGTGCAGTGGCAAGGCTCCAAAGATAACACAAACTGAAATTGGTGCTTCGTATGATCCGCCTATGTTTAAAGAAGAAAATCAATACATAAATCTAAATCAATCTGCTGAAAGAATTTGGAATTTCATCAGGGCCTTAGATTCAGTACCCGGTGCCTTGGCTACGGTTGTAAATGATGACCAAAGTGAAGAGAATATCAGACTCTTTGCTGCGCATCTGTACGAAGATGAGCCTGTCCATCACGATATGCCGTTAAGACTAAAAGGTCTTAATAATCCTGCCTACGTACATGAGCGTGGTTTGCTTATTCAGGGCAATGATGGAAAATATGTGAATGTCAGACGCTTGAAAAAGGGTTCTAAAATGATTAACGCCTCCGATTGGTTTAAGCAATCACAAGCACCGCAAATTACCAATTTTAACGAAGATGAATTGGTGAAAAAGGAAATTTTACGCAATATATGGTTGGCCATTTTGAAGTGCCCCATTGAAGCGGATACAGATTTCTTTGCAGCCGGTGCAGGTTCCATGGATGTTGTACGTTTGGTGGAAGAATGTAAAGATGCCTTTGATGTGCCTTTGGAAAATGAACAAGTGTTTATGGCTCCTGTTTTCGAAGAGTTTTACTGTGAAATTGTTAAAGCTCTCAGACAGGGATCGTCTGCTGGTCAAACCAAAGTCCATTTCGATGGCTTTGTGTTAAAGGCCAACAAGAAGGAAATTTCCATACCCACACAGCTCTTTATTAATGGCCAGTTTGTAGATGCCGAAAATCGCAAGACTTTGGACATTGTTAATCCGGCCAATGAAGAGGTTTTCTGTAAAGTAGCCTGTGCTTCACGCAACGATGTGGATAAGGCTGCAAAGGCTGCACATAAAGCTTTTTACGGCCCATGGCGTCAAATTTCGGCTCGACAAAGAGGTCAACTTATGCTTAAACTGGCCGATTTAATGGAAGAATGTAAAGAGGAATTGGCCACCATAGAATCCGTTGATTCGGGTGCTGTTTATACCTTGGCTTTAAAGACTCATATTGGCATGTCGATAGATGCTTGGCGTTATTTTGCTGGCTGGTGTGATAAGATACAGGGCGCCACTATACCCGTGAATCCTGCCAGACCCAATAATGTTTTAACTTTTACCAAAAAAGAAGCCATGGGGTAAGCACACACAAATCTATACGCAAAGGCTTGTTTAAATGATTGTTTCCGTTTTTATTTTAGGGTTGTAGGCTTGGTAACGCCTTGGAACTATCCTTTGATGATGTTATCTTGGAAAATGGCTGCTTGTATAGCGGCCGGCAATACTTGCCTAATTAAACCGGCCCAAACTTGTCCTTTGACTGCTTTGAAATTTGCCGAACTAACGGTTAAGGCTGGTTTTCCACCAGGCGTTATAAATGTGGTGCCAGGCACTGGCTCTGTGGCTGGCCAGGCTATAGCTGATCATGACTTAATTAGAAAATTGGGCTTTACTGGTTCCACGAATATCGGTAAAACTGTTATGCGTTCGTGTGCCGAATCGAATCTTAAGAAATGTTCCATGGAATTGGGTGGCAAAAGTCCTTTGGTAATATTTGCCGATTGTGATTTCGAAAAGGCGGTCAAACATGTAAGTCCAGATATTTAATTGGAATGTTTAAAAGACGTTTGTTAATGGTTTCATTTATCTTGCAGGGTATTTCTTCGGTTTTCTTTAACAAAGGCGAGAATTGCATAGCCGCAGGTCGTCTATTCGTAGAGGACACTATACACGATGAATTTGTGCGCAGAGTGGTTAAGGATTTGCGTTCAATGGCCATAGGTGATCCTTTGAATCGCTCCACAGCCCATGGTCCTCAAAATCATAGAGCCCATTTCGAAAAGCTCATTGAATTCTGTGAGCGTGGTGTTAAGGAGGGCGCCACTTTGGTTTATGGCGGCAAACCAGTACCCAACATGAAGGGCTTTTTCTTTGAACCCACCGTTTTTACCAATGTTGAAGATCATATGTTTATTGCCCAAGAGGAATCATTTGGTCCCATCATGATTATAACCAAATTCCACGGCAGTGATGTGGAGTCCGTAATGAGAAGAGCCAATCGCACTGAATATGGCTTAGCCAGTGGTGTGTTTACCAAAGATATTAGCAAAGCTTTGGCATTTGCCGATAATATCGAAGCTGGTACTGTTTTCGTAAATGTTTACAATAAGACTGATGTAGCTGCACCATTCGGTGGTTTCAAGCAGAGCGGTTTTGGCAAAGATCTGGGCCAGGAAGCTCTCAATGAATATCTTAAGACTAAATGTGTAACCATAGAATATTAAGTTTTTCTTCTTATAAGTTTAAGCATTAAATACGTATATTATGTTAAGAATAGTTTCATTAAGCAGTTAAGAAATGTATGTGTGTACATAAATATGGAAAATATTTGAAATTTCTGATTCGATTTTTTTAAAGAACATACAACCTTGCCACAATGCGTTCCAATAGTGTCAGCGTTACGCCCTTTGTTTGTGATAACGATTATTCATACATTTGTAATAGCAGCACTAGCTGTTGTTAATTGGATCTTTTAGAATCGTTTAGAATCTTTAAAATTTCAATCTCTAATGGCATTTTAATCTCTTGGCAATAGTGGAAATAATGACTACCTAGATACAGTTTTTTTTTTTTTTTTTTTTTTTTTTTTTTTTGCGGGAAGGAGGGAAAATGCTTTATGCATTCATGAAGGTCGTCACCATACATGGTATGTCGGACTCTCCCACTGGGTATACCGACTAAAAACCCGCCTTGTCTCCTCACCGGGGTATCATTCCACCTCGGAACCACGGTTGCATTACTTCGAGGTGGACCCCTTTTGGCACCTGTGCCAGTTCCATCATTGTCAGCCTGCGTCCAGGCTCCGCTCTTCTGTTATTCTACTGCGTCTAGATCATGTTTTTTCTTTCGCAGGACATAGTGCACAAATTGTTTAACTGCGTTCCAGTTTTCTCTGCTGTTTATCATTTTCAGCACGACGTTTGTGGCATTAATAATGCCGATTTCAGCCTCGAGAACCTGACGTCTTTCTGCCCAGCGTCTGCAGCCGAAGAAAGTGTGTTCGGCATCGTCTAAGATTTCCTCTTCCTCGTAGATGCAGAATGGCGAGCGACATTTCCCCATGCGATGCAGGTATTCTCTGAAGTATCCATGACCGGTTAGCATCTGGGTTATGTAGTAGTCTACTTCTCCGTTTTTCCTGTTTTTCCACACTTGCAATTCTGGAATCAGTTTGTGTGTCCACCTACCGTACCGTTCATTTTCCCAGCGATGTTGCCATTTTAAGACGACTTCGTGCTGTATCGTTTCTAGGCTCTGCGACTGAGTCGTGCTCTGTCTAGCGTTGAAAATCATCTGGCGCTCAATTGATTGAAGGTCTATGGGAACCATTCCAGCTATTATTAAGGCGGCTTGTGTTGATACCGTGCGATACGAGGATGTAACCCGTAAAGCTGCTGTTCTCTGCGCAGATAGCATTTTTTTAGCTCTGGTTTGAGTATTTAGAGTAGATGCCCAGATTTCAGAGCCATAAAGGAGTATACTATTTCCAGCCTCCATGAGTAACTTCCTCCTACTTGGGAGTGGTCCTCCAATATTTGCCATCAGTCTACTCAGCTGTGTTGTAATTCTAGCTGCCTTCGCTGTTGCATACTCTATCTGCTCTGTGTAGGTCAGTTTCGAGTCTAGTCTAATCCCAAGGTATTTAACAGATCTCTTCGTAGGGATGACCAAGTCACCTATATTTATTTCGAATATGTCGTCTTGTTAGTAACAGCAGCTCCGTTTTATGCATGGCCAACTGCAGGCCGTGGGATTCCAGCCAGTTCTTAGTGCGCATCATGACTTGTCGTACCTAGATACAGTGGAACCCCGCTATTCGTCCGCCTCTCTATTCGTACAATTCGTTATTCGTACAGTTTTTTCAATTAAAATTTAACTCGCCATTCGTGCATTGTTTCGCTATTCGTACTGCATGCAACCATGTGCCACAGAGTGCAACTTTGCACTGGCAACTCCTCCCTGTACTGGCCACTTTAGAAAATTCGGGAGATCCCCGCACTTCTCATACTGCGTTTACACGTGTTGCTTGTACTCATTTGCCTTTTTGCTATTTTTTTTTAAAAAGAATAGAGTTGCTATGGATAAAAAAATAAAGAGTGATTCTTTTAAAATAAAAGCAGTGAGAAGAACGATTGAAGTTAAAAAAGAAATCATTTCAAAATTTGAAGGTACAGCTCGTGTGACAGACTTAGCTTCTCATTATGGAATGGCTAAGTCAAGAATATGATCTATACTAAAATATAAAAACATTTAATAAAGACTTAGGAACGAATTAATTAAATTTACATTACATCTTATGTGAAAAAATGATTCGTCATTCGTACAAATCGCTATTCGAACAGCCTGTTGGAACGAATTGTGTACGAATAGCGGAGGTCCACTGTATATGCTAACGTTTTCAATACAATTTTGGTTATTGTTTATCTGGATTTAGGAGTTTAGTTAAAAAAAAATTTCGGATTTTACTATTAAAATTATAATTTCGACGCCTCCGTTCTATAACATTCTAAGTCGAAAAAGTGTGTTTTCAGTTATGAGCTCTCAAAGTTTTCACGCGCCATATGACTATATGTGTATTCTAAGTAGATTTTTCCCTATAACTTCGGAACGGATCGGCGCATCTTAACCAAATTTTGACAGTATTTAAGTTAGAGAACGTAGAATTTTAAAAATGCAAGAACATTAAAAACGTTCTAAGTACACTTAGAACGTTATAGAATGGAGGCTTCGATTTTATTAACCTTTGAGACCCGGATGCTAGTCCTTATAAGTTACGAGGTTTTAAGGTTTTTGTTTCACAAATTTCCTGAGATAAAAATATTGTTTTCTAAATGAATAGGTAATTGTAATTAAATTGCGAAAAAAAACTATGTATACGTTTTTGTAATGAGCCATAAAAAAATTATACACTTTTCACCGAATGAATTGTAAAAGAATTGCACTGCCTTACCACTTTACCTTTAAGCGACTAAGGGCCATTATTACAACTTGCCGTTAAACTTGGGTTTAGTTAAAGATACCTTTAGCTAAAGGGAACTGTAAAGTTACCTTTAACTGATTTTCGTTATTACAACTTACAGATAAAATAAAATTAAAATATGGCAGTGCCGGAGCAAAGTCGATAAAACTGCTCAATTAAACAGGTTTTTTTTTTTAACGCAGTGGCAACAGCGGACTTTGTTTTTTTGTTGTATATGCTCATTTTGTTTAAATTTGAAGTTGCCATATCGAAAATAGTATATGATATGGCAAGTTCAAACATAAAGTGACCTTTAAATGTTAAAGGTAGGATGATCTTCCCTTTAGCTTAACGATCACTTCTATCTTATTGGGTACTCATAATAATGAAAAACAATTTATCTGCCCGTTAAAATCCTACTTTTAGTTAACGGTAAGTTGTAATAATGGCCCTAAGGGGCCGTTAAACTTGGGTTTAGTTAAAGGTACCTTTAGCTAAAGGGAACTGTAAAGTCACCTTTAACTGATTTTCGTTATTACAACTTACAGATAAAATAAAATTAAAATATGGCAGTGCCGGAGCAAAGCCGATAAAACTGCTCAATTAAACAAGTTTTTTTTTTTTAACGCAGTGGCAACAGCGGACTTCGTTTTTTTGTTGTACATATATGCTCATTTTGTTTAAATTTGAAGTTGCCATATCGACTAAGGGCCATTATTACAACTTGCCGTTAAACTTGGGTTTAGTTAAAGGTACCTTTAGCTAAAAGGAACTGTAAAGTTACCTTTAACTTATTTTCGTTATTACAACTTACAGATAAAATAAAGTTAACTTTATTTAAAAATATGGCAGTGCCGGAGCAAAGTCGATAAAACTGCTCAATTAAACAAGTTTTTTTTTTAACGCAGTGGCAACAGCGTACTTCTTTTTTTGTTGTATATGCTCAATTTTGTTTAAATTTGAAGTTGCCATATCGAAAATAGTATATGATATGGCAAGTTCAAACATAAAGTGACATTTAAATGTTAAAGGTAGGATGATCTTCCCTTTATAGCCTTTTTACACTTAGCATCATCTTAGAGGAATGAGTGGAAGATGATAAAAATGAAAAAAGTTGTTTACATTTGCATCATCTCTCATCTTTCATTTAAAATACATAAAATCTGCTTATAATTAATGGAAAAAAATAAAATGGAAAATTCTTCAATTATCGGATTAATAATTGCACTTGAAGAGAAAAATCAATTATTAAAACAATATACAACTGACCAAATTATTCGAGTGCTTTTTTTGCTATAAAATATTAAAAAAATATTATTAAAATATTTATTTCATTAATTTATATATACATTCAAAAATTTACTTACTTTGTTCAGTCCCACTCATTTTGTGACGTTTAATTTTTTTATACATATAAACAAATGTCATTTATTTTTATGTCAGTGATGACACTAAAATTATCGAAAGATGATGAGTGGAACAAAATGAGATAGGAACATCTTGTGAAGATGATGAAAGATGACGCTTTTTTGCTCTGTATATTTCTTATGGGAAGATGTTGTCATCTTGCCAATTGATGAGAGATGAAAGATGAAGCTCAGTGTAAAAAGCCTATTAACTTAACTATCACATCTATCTTATTGGGTACTCATAATAATGAAAAACAATTTATCTGCCCATTAAAATCCTCCCTTTAGTTAACGGCAAGTTGTAATAATGGCCCTAAGAGATTTCGCTGAAACCATTTTGTGTTTGTCTCCTCTAAAACCCATTTTTTAGTTCAATTTAAATCGGTCATTTCCAGTTTTGCTCATTCCTTAAATATTTAACAAAAAAGAAACGTTTATTTACTGTCTATTGTTTAATAAAATGTTGGAAAAGAAAAAATAAATTTTTAATATTCCAATTTTTGTTGAATTAGAACACAATGTATGAGATGTATGCGATGTATGAGTACACGATAGCAGTTTTGTTCAACACAAAATGTTTTATTCACAGTAAGTTGAGACAACATTTTGTTGAAAGACATGTTTCATGTTCTTGTCTTTTTGTTGTTGTTTTGTCATGTAAATATTCTATTTTTGTTGTAGGAGGAAAACAAAAAAGAAGAAAATATAACGGAAAACTCTTGTTTTATAGCATACGGGGTTAATTATTCATTGAAACTATGAGAAGCATAAAAAGGATTTTACAAGAAATTTGCTCTATAACTTCATAAAGATTTACTAGAGCGTCTAATTGTGTTTTAACTGTTTCAAAAATTAACAAACAGGCATGTTCTGGCAATCGCACGATTTGAAATCGCAAGTGATTTTAAAAACGCCAAATTTATTTCAGGGTGTTCTGAAACTCACGCGTTTTACTTGCGATTTTCGATTTTTCGAAGTCGTTTATGAAAACAATAAAGTATATGTTTTAGCGTTACAAATAAAAATCAAAACATTAAAACTAAAAAATAAAAATAAAAAATGCCTTCAGGTTTTTTATTAAGCATAATTTGTAAAAAGCTGCAATCCAGAAAATAAAAATTAAAAAGACGTGAATAAAACTACATTTAGGATGGTTTATGAAGAAACTGCTGCGCATATATATAAAAGTACTATTCCAGATACGATACGTTTGCTGAGGGCTTTAAGTGATCTGGCGGTCGTTTCCTTCTAAGGCGTGATTGCCCATGACATAAATCTCAGTATGGGGCGTTCTACATTGTGTAAAATGTTATGGGATGTACTTAATGTTTTTGGAGAAAGACTATGCCTTCTTTGGATCAATTTGAACATGACAGATGAAGAAACGAAAGCATCAAAAATGCATTCCTATCAAAAGTTTAAAATTCCAGGGGTAATTGGATCGATAGACGGCAAGTTAACATAAAACTTAAAAAATTCAGTATTGTTTCATATAACTAACAAAATTTAACAAATACAGAATACAAAAAAAAGCGACAAAAAATGGTCAAAATTTTTATATAATGAAAAAAATCTTAAAAGATCAATGCTCATCGTCTCGTATGTTCATGTTCATTCTCTCCAGATTTAAAAAATCTAATTTTAAAGTTCTGCTTGAACATATTTCATCAGTTCACTGCAATATACTCTTGTGATTTGAAATCGCAAAATTTTAGCGTTTGCCAGAACACCTATTTGGCGATTTCGAATCGCACAAAATTTTTTTAGCGTTTTGCGTTCGCCAGAACATCCACAAAATTTAGGCGATTTGCGTTTTTTAGAACATGCCCGAAAGTCTATAGAATAAAATATTTTACTATATTTTTACCTGTTTACGGATTACATTTTTATTAAAAAATAATTAATTTATTAAACCGTATACATTTTAATTAAACTTTATTTGTAACACATTTAAACTAACAATCTTTGCATATCTCTAAGCACTTCTAGTCAGAACAGTCTTCAGAGGCGCGTTCTTTGATTGTTAAATGACCCTTATTCGTAAACTTTCACTCAATAAATGTCACTTCATATGCAAGATAATTAACAGTTGACAGCTTTGTCAGACAGTTTCGAAAACAGTAAATGCATAATCCGATACCCCAATGCATGTAACCAACGAGAGATCTTCATTTCATTTTATACAAACAATTTTACTAAAATTCTTGATTTAATGAGTTAATCCTTGAGTACATTAACATTTCTTTTCAATTATAATTTCAATTTTCAGCTACTTTTTAAAGATCAATTTTTTTTCAGTGTAGTTTTACTTTTAATATTTAACGTATACATGTGTGCGTTAGTAGTTCTGGGTATCGAATAAGCTTAACCTGTATGTAATTACAAAATAAATATTGACAATATACACTCAAAGAAATTTTATGGTAAACAAATTTATTTAATGAAGATTTTTATTTATTTTGAAAACAAAATTAATTTGTAGAAAAAAAGCATACACACATATAAAGGGCTATCCATTTCGTGGTTTCAAAAGTATGGGACTGGAATTCGACATCTGTCAAACTAAGTTGTGAAACCAATTTTTTTCTTTTCAGTTGAAAGTCTAACATTGACGAAAATGGATCGCTTAACTAGAACGCAACGCATAAAAATTATCAAAACCTACTACAAAAATGGTGATACTGCCACAGCCACGTATCGAACAAAATTTTCTTCAGCGATGAAGGACATTTCACACTCGGTGGGTATGTTAATAAACAAAATTGTCATATTTGGGGTTCTGAGAATCCTCAAGTGATTGAAGAGAGGCCATTACATCCAGAAAAAGTCACTATTTGGTGCGCTCTTTGGTCCGAAGGTGTGATTGGACCTTACTTCTTCGAAAACGACGATGGAACGACTGTCACCGTCAATTCGGAGCGTTATGGTCATATGATAACCGACTTTTTTTTGCCTGCTATTGAAGAATACGACTTGGAGAATATGTGGTTTCAACAAGACGGTACCACATGCCACACAACTCGAGCGAATATGGCTTTATTGCAAGAGACATTTCCTGGCCGTGTAATTTCTCGTCGTGGCGATATCAACTGGCCACCAAGATTATGCGATTTGACACCATTAGACTTTTTTTTGTGGGGCTACGCGAAAGATCGTGTTTATGCAGATAAACCTTCAACTCTTGAGCACTTAAAAACCAACATTCGTCAAGTTATGGCTGAGATACCGCCCAATATATGTCAAAAAGTGATCGAAAATTACCTCAAAAGAATCAATGCTTGCAACACTTCGCGTGGAGGTCATTTAAATGATGTAGTGTTTCACACATAATGTCAATAAAAAAGAAATATCATGAAAAAAATATTTTATATGTGTTTTATTTACGTTTACTTTTGAAACCACGAAATGGATAACCCGGTATTATTCTAAAGAATAAATAATAAAATTAAATTTCTTAAAAAAAATGTAATTTTTCCTTATGAATTAGAATTTGTTTATAAAAGTTTATTGTTTATTGTAAAACTATGCCCTGTGTGTATATTCATGCACCTGTACGCTCAATAACAATGTTATTTTATACTTATATGTACTCTTGGATTGTAAGTGCCTGTGTGTCTGTGGATGTGCATATGTATGTGGATGAGCAATGCAAAAAAGAAACACACTCAAATAAGAAATAATTAATTTGTTGTTGTTTTGGTTATTGTACGAGTACTTTCGTCTTGTGTTTTTTCTTCGATTTTTTTGTTGTTTTTTTTTTTGCTAAACAAAGAACGAATAGATGAAAATTCATTTTATTGTTTTTGTTGTAGTTAGTTACAATATTTATTGTGTGCCATGAAACGTCCTTCAGCCTAAAGGGATTACTTAACAAAAAATATAACGGAGAGCAAAACAGTGAAGAGCATAGTAGTGGATATAAAAATGGTTATACACACAAACACACACACTCACACATGCACACAATAAAAGGGTATGAGTATAGCATAATATTGCAAGTGTTTGTTGGAGAGTTAAACACCATAAACACACGTATTTTAAGAACTTATTAATTGTACTCCCTTTATGTGATTTGTTGTTTTTTTTCTTCTTTTTGGGGTTTTTGTTGTTGTTATTGTTGTTTTAATGGTGGGAAAATTGTTTTACTGTTGATTAATCAAATTGCCAGAACGTGATTTGCAAGCATATATGCGTTAATCTACTAACACTTGCCATTACAGTGAGAAAGGACAAAAGAGTATAAGAGCAAAAGAATTTTTAGTCATGGTCGTAAAACATTGTATTTGCAATTGGTTTTATTTTTACGATTGGTTTTATTTTTTTCTTGATTTTTGGTTATGCGGGTGTTGTATAACAAAACTCTTAGATAACAGCTGAGAAATGACGTAAGACTTTAAGGGGTAACTAATAAACGTTATAACAATCCGAATATTTTGTATCAATAACTAAAGGAAAGGGTAAGAGAGCAACACAAAGAGAGAGAGAGAGAGAGAGCGTCAGTGAGTAAGAGTGAGCGCAATGCTTGAGTGTTTTAAAGGAGGGTTAGAGTATGACTTGTAAATTTCTATAATAAAAATAAATCACGTGGTTATACAACCATATAACCATATTAATATTTTAATATATTATGTTATACACACATAAAACATTTTAAATAATAATAATAATAATAATAAAATTAATTAAATAATATTGTATTATACAATGTATTGCTTATGAAATAATGTTACTCTCTTAAGTAAATTGCCTCTCATTGTTATTAAAATATAAAATTTTTTTTGTTAATTTTTGTAGATTTTCTTGATCTCTTTCATTTTCTGTTATTTGTTGGAATTTTTTCAATTTTCTAATTCTTCATTTACATTTTGTTGTGTCGTTTATAAAACCTGCGCTTTTAAATCTTGAGCACCTTAGAAAAACGGAACACTGTATTCAAGTATACAAGTTAGTGAGTAAGTTCTCTTTACTTCTATGAGAGTACTCCTATTAAAAGCATTTTAATCCATAGGGCGAGTTTACTGTCGTTTTTTGGTCTTCTTTTTTTTTTGCCTATTTTACCCTAAGAATATTATTGTTGTTATGCTTTTTAGTACATTTTTGCAGTGGAAGAAATAATGATTGGGGTATTGAAAATGTATACGAATAAAAGCTTTTCTAAAAACGGGAATGTTCAAGAATATAGAGTTTCATTATAACGGTTATTATTTAAAACAATACTTGAAGTATTGTTTTGAAATAAAGAAAGAAAAACTGCTTAGTTAGTTATTTGTTTTTCTTTTTTTATTAAAACTTTTTATTTTTAATTTATTTAATTTATTTTATTATTAAATCATAAACTGTAATGCGAGAATACATTTGTTTTCTTTTTATGTGAATAATTAAAATTTTTAATGAAAACATTTTATTATTTAAAGCTTTCCAAAAAAAACTGTTAAAGCTTATGTCTTTTTTTTTTTTTTTTGAAACACTGAGAAACAACCCCAATTTGTGTTGAGACCAAATCAAATACAATAAAAAAGCTTTTTTCACATTCTGCCTCACTCTCATATGTTGTGCGACTCTCCAATGTGCTAATCAAATGCCAATAATTGTTGTACTAAACAATTTATATACAATACATACACACACACACACATATACACATACAAATCATTTCCAGTAAAAGTGTATTTTAGAACTTATAGGCCCCCTTCACGTTGGGCTCTCCTTAAGAGTGTATAACTGTTTTCGAATACCACTAAACATTTGAAACACACAAAATAAACTTCTCTTTCAGTTGCAGTAAAGACACTATCATTGGCGTTTCAACTCTGGACGACATACGGTAGAATTTTGAATACGGATTAAAAACCCAATATAGTCTAAATAAAATAAAGAAAGAAGAAAAAAAAAAAAAGAATTCTTTCAATATATAGTGCAAACAGAAAAAAAAAAATAAAAGAGATATACAAGTATATACAGTGTCAAGCAATTATACATACAAAATTGAACATTAAAATTAAATTTTTTTTTCTTAAATTTAAAGAACTTTTCAAGGATTTTCTTTTCTTTTAAAAGTAATAAGAAAAGACTTTTTTTTTCTAAAGAAGAAAAGTGTAAAAGACTTTTGAAGAATTTTTAGTGAAAGAAGAGTGTTTGAGTGATAAAGTTGGAAAAAAAGGAAATATCCTTGTAACACTTATGTATATAAATACAAAAAATTCGATTTTTTTCCCTTCCCTACTTTTGGTAGTAAAGAGAGACTGGAAAATTTTCATAGTTTAAGTCAAGAAATCTGTTTTAACAACTTAAACTAAAGAAAATCTATGAAAAGAACATAAAGAAATGAAAAAAAAAAGAAAAAATTTGAATTAAAATTGTGTAACAATTTTGCAAATATCTAGATGAACATTATTAACGGAAAAATCAATATAGAAAATGGAAAATAAAAAAAGAGAGAGAAAAAATAATAAAAAAAAATTGAATATAACTTAAAGCAAAAAAAGCATTGTCAACAGTTTTGCTGTTTTAAATTAATTTTCTTTTTCTTAGAAAATAAAACAACAACAGCAACACAAGTGATTTTGTAACAAAAACCAAAAGAAAAAAAATTCTTCTTTTAACAATTCTCATTTACTACCACCAAGAATATAACTCCCAATTATTATGCTCTCTTCTTATTCACAAAATACTATTCTGTATGTAATAGTAACATAGCTCTTATGGCCATAAGAAAGAGAGAAAAGAAAAGAAAAGGAAGAAGAGCAGAAAAACCAATATAATGATACTTTATTTGTTCTTTCATATTTCTGTTTTTCACAAGGACTTTTTGTTCACATAATCAGTTGTAATTGCATTTTCTATTGGCATTTTCTTTAACATACAACTTTATTCGATTTTCTTTCTTTCCAACCTGAAATTAAAGTTTATTTTATAAAGCTTTTCTATTTAGCACTACATGCGCACTCTCTCCCTCTCTCTCTTTTTCATTTTCTCTCTTGAAGGCAAAAAGGACCTTTAGAGAATTTAGCTACTTTTCCTGTTTGCCTTGCGATTTAGAGAGTCAAATTTTATAATCTCCACAAAAAACGAAAAAAAAAAAATGAAATAACAACAACGAACAAACGAAAGAGCAAGAGAGCCTTAGCTAAAGTGGTGGAGTGTATAAATTACATTTAATATGTGTCAGTAGGATAATTTGAACTTCTTTTTTGCTTTATTAAAATCATAAGCCTGTGTGTGTAAGTGTATTGTGGAGTAATGTGTGCATTTAATTAATGTCATAGAAATACCAATACATACATACTATTTTTTTCTATTTTCTGTTGTTCGGTTTTTGGAGTAAAGCCTCAATATAAAATTGTTGTTGACGCTTCTCTGTTATAACGTAACGTTTTAAAATATTAGTAAGCAAGAGTGTATGTATGTATGTGTGGTAGGAATAGACCTTAGTAACGGTTTAAGTGCATTTTATAAGCATTAAAAAAAAGGAAAAGAATTTTGTAACAGATATTGTTTCAAACATAAAACTGTTTTATACTTTCATTGCCTTTATTTAATGAAACATTAGTTCTAAAATATGTTTCCTGTTTTTCTGCTTCAGTGTTACCCTTTTTCCACTACAATAATTGAATATTGAACATGGTTTTCGTTTTATAATTCGTTTTACAATCAATTTCTAAACGAGTTGTTATAATTTAAGGCAGCATAGAGGACTTGGGTTATATTTTCGTTCAAAACATTTTTTAAAAAAAACATATTTTTCTCCTAACTTTGAAAAACATAATATCCACGAACCATTATTACGAAATCAAACAATTTTATTGGATTATATATCGACGCCTCCGTTCTATAACATTCTAAGTCGAAAAAGTGTGTTTTGAGTTATGAGCTCGCAAAGTTTTCACGCGACATACGACTTTATGTGTATTCTAAGTAGATTTTTCCCTATAACTTCGGAACGGATCGGCACATCTTAACCAAATTTTGACAGTATTTAAGTTAGAGAACGTAGAATTTAAAAATGCAAGAACATTAAAAATGTTCTAAATACACTTAGAACGTTATAGAATGGAGGCGTCGATATATAGATATATGTATATAATTATACTCAAAGTAAAGCATTAAAACTATTTTTTTTTTAATTCATTTACGTATAAGAATATAATTATTTTAATAGGAAATTGTAAGAGTTCATTATAATTTCTAAACAATTTTAGAAAATAGTTTTTTTTTGTTGTACACTTGGAATTACCACAAAAAAGTGCAACTGATAAGAAAAATTAAATTTATTTTTAAAATTCTCTTAATATATACATATGTACATATACATACATATGTATGTATGTATTTATATTTAAAATTATGCAGAAACCTGCAAGAATTCAGAGATTGTACAAGCAAAGTGTGTTTGTTTTTTATATAATACTATTCAATTATTTTTCAATCAATAAAATATTAAAAAAATTTTGTTTTACGGTACAATTATGTGTATAACTAAAAGTTTTGAAATTAAAAAAAATATGTGTATTAAAACTTATAATATTAAAAACAATTTTATATTTTAATATTATTATTTGTTAATTTCTTTACATTGCCAGCCAAATGGCTAATCTTATAGTCTATTCATGTAAGAATTGTGGGTTCGATTGCCATCAAAGACTTCCGTTTGATGCACTACACCCAGCATAAGGTGTTAGTTATAGATTAGAATATTATTTGTATTTGTATTGTAGACTTGAATACTTTGTTTTAAATTATCAAACCAAAACTGATCAAGATATACAAAAATTTTATAATTTTTTAGTAGGTTTTGAAAAAAATTTGTATTGAACTTATATTTTAAAGACCTTACTCTTCTCGTATTTCGTTCGTTTGCTTTAAGTTTCGCTTACTCTCTTACTCTATTTTTTTTTTCAGTGTTTTTCTTTCCTATAAATTTTGAAAATAATTGATTTCCACCAATAATAATCTTGTCTCTTTCTCTCTTGTTAACTACTCATATTGCTATTCTACTACAACAACATACATACATACATACATATACATATATATATATGTATGAAAACCCATTTACTTTCTGTTGCTCTTTCGCTTCCTTTCTGCCAAAAAGAGAGGCTAAACTCTACTCAGTTAGTTAAAACTGTTAACAGAGAGAGAGAGGGAGAGAGAGAGAGCGTACTTACAGTTACAAAGCATTACACGGTTGTCAATCTGGTTGTTTGCTTTTCTTCTTTTATTCAATTTCCTTTTTTTGGATTTTTAGTACACTTAACATA
This sequence comes from Sarcophaga caerulescens, assembly GCA_927399465.1. Lineage (NCBI taxonomy): Eukaryota > Metazoa > Arthropoda > Insecta > Diptera > Sarcophagidae > Sarcophaga > Sarcophaga caerulescens. The sequence goes on from OV656866.1 coordinate 108,754,461, forward strand.
ACGGCCATACATAGAAGTATTTTCTATGATTTTTAGTACTAGAAAAAAAAAAAAACGAAATACTGGTAACCATTACCGTTGCCTTAAACGTTGTATAATCTGTATTTGAAAGCAGTAGAGTAAAGAATTGAGAAAAAGCACAAAAGCCAAGCCAGAAGAAAAAGAATATGAAAACGACTTGACAAGAGAAGAAAAATTTTCTTTTTTCTTTCAATAGTTTGTACTCGATTACATAACTGTGTTCTGTAGGCCAAAAGTTGGAAGTAAAAATTCATTTTTTTTTTCTTCTAATAATAAATGATAAATAATTTAATTTTTTGCTTAAAGAAATACAATTAATTATAAAACAAAAACTATTACAACAATTAAATAAAAACTAAAAAAAATAATAAATAATTAAAAAATCAGAAAAAAAACTGTTAAAATTTAAAAGATTTTGCAAAACCAGTGTGTGATATAATTAAAAAAATAAAGGATTGTTGTTAATAATAATCAATTCTTTAGGTTTTTATTTTTAACAAAAAATTTTTAAAAATTTTTTTCTCTAAAATTTTTTCCTTTCTCTCTCTCTCTCTCTTCCTTTTTATAGGTGTCATCAACTTTGCAAAATTATCAGTAAAAAAAAAAATACTAAAATTCGTTATAAAAAGTATTTAATTTCATAGAAAATTAACACTAAACGAAAATTTATTTAATTTTGTAAACATAAAGGCAAAAAACAACATAAACCGTAAAAATGTTCTGGCAACACAGTTGATTACGCGACTCGGCTACTTAAATAACCAACCAACCAACCAACCAATCTATTTCAAATAATTAAAAACACAAAGTTATTTATTAATAATTCAAAAATATAATTGTCACTGCAATATAACAACAACAACAAATAATTATAATAACAATAATTATAATAACAATAGTAAATATATAAAGTTAAACATACAAACATAGACTATATTTATAATAAAACCAAAAACCAAAAAAAAAAACTTAAATAAATAAATAAAAACCTTCCAATTACTTAAACTCATTCACTAACACGCAAACACAGACATATAGACTTAAGGAAACGGAAGTGAAAAAAAGAAAAAACAGCAGCAGGAGTATTTGTTGTACAAGGAGCTTTCAAAAACGAACTTAACTAAACTGCTCTACATATAGAACGTAAAAGTCAAAAACTAAAAAAAACTTCTTTAAAAAAACCACAAACAAAAAACCACAGATTTAAACAAAATGGCCGATAAAAAGAATGAACAATACTATGCGCCTCCACCCAAAATGGGCAAATGGCAAGGCTTTAAAACATTTCTGTGGAACAGTGAAACTAGTCAATGTCTGGGTCGAACAGGCGGTAGTTGGGGTAAGTTGAATTCAAATTTTTATTTAATTTTTTTTTTTGCGTTTTGTCTTTTCGATAATAAATTAATCGATAATCCATTAACAATTATTTCATATTTTTTTTTTGTTATTATAATCGTAATTGTAACTTACATAATTGGTTTTGCTTTTCAAGAATTCTTATTGTGTTGTGTTGCCTTAACAACACCAACAACATTTTTTTTTCTATTTTTCTTTTACAATGTACTTAATACATGTAACAAAATGTTAAGCCTCCCCTATAACTATCTTTATAATGTCCATACGTACTACATAAGTATGGGTATGTGTATGTGGATGCGTGTAAGTGGGTATTAATACAGGTCCGTGTCTCTTTCACATGCCTTTTGTTGACATAACACACACGGTCGTTTGTTTGTGTGTATGTATGTGTTAAGCAGTATTGCATGTGTACTAAAATAGCAGCAGGCACAGCAATTGTCGCAAAATTGTGCTTTGCGTGTGAATTTTTAGGTTTCTTTACAAAAAAAAAAACAAAAAAAAATTAAAAATAAAAATAGGCAACTATAATCACAAAATACAATAAAAAAATGCAATAAAAACAAAAATCGAAATAAATGCTATTAAATTTCTGTTTTTACATTAAAACATCATACGAAATACAAAATATTGTACAAAAAAACCAATATTTTAATAACAGAACTTAATCAGTTTTATCGCTTGAATTTCATTTGTGACTCTGACTCATTGACACACACATTTATCCTCTTATATAACGATTATGAATAATGTAATATAATAAAGGGTCCGCCAAATAACTTTTTTTTGAAAATGCTTTAAAAAAAAACTACTGAATATTTTCTCAAATTTCTTTTTTTATTTGAAAGTACGTACAATCCTTCCGGTTAATAATGGAAAATAATTTCATTCAAATGGCTGCCTCGGCTAGCCATGCAGTAGCCTACACGATCGGTCCAATTTTTAAGCACTTTATCGATTGTGTGCAGCTGTATTTCACCAATGGCTTTACGAATACTGTCCTTTAAAGCGTCAATTGTCTCTGGCTTGTCGGGGTAACACTTATCTTTGACGGCACCCCACAAATAATAGTCCAACGGTGTCAAATCGCAGCTCCGAGATGGCCAAACGACATCAGCTCTGCGGCTGATAATGCGATCTTCAAAAACAGGGCGCAAAACATCGAGTGTAGCTTCGGCTGTCTGGCACGTAGCGCCGTCCTGTTGAAACCAAATGTTGCCAATATCCTCCTCTTCAATTTTTATGAACAAAAATTCGTTCAACATGGCCCGATAACGATCGCCATTGACTGTAACGGCCACTCCTTGCTCATTTTCGAAGAAAAATGACCCAATTATGCCTCTGGACCAAGATCCGCACCAAACAGTGACTCGTTTTGGGTGCGTCGGCTTTTCAATGTATGTGTGCGGGTTTTCTGTGCCCCAAATGCGACAATTTTGCTTGTTTACATACCCGCCAATATCAAAATGAGCTTCATCTGAAAAGATGATTTTTTTTGCCAAAATCGACATCTTCTGTAAGTCGATCGCAGGCCCACTTAGCGAAGCGAAAACACATTGGATGGTCACCATATTCGTTCAGCAGAAGGATAATCTGTCAAATCAGACATGAGCTAAGTGTTACCATTCACGAAATAAGCACTAGTTGAAAAAAAAACGTTAGATGGCGGACCCGATACATAATTATATATACTCTTTTTTCATATTTTATTATTAAATTGATATACAGTTTAAATAATACAATGAACCATACGATTTCCTTTTAAAGCAAACGAAATCATCATATTGAAAATGTATTGAAATAAGCCCATCTATGTGATACCCTATACTATGAAGTTTATTATAAGAGCGGTATTATAGTGGATATTGTTTTGATATTTTTGGATTGACATTATTATTCCATCACTGTAGAAGTTTCTGGATTTTCTGTGCGTTTCTGGATCAACTGTTCCTTATGGAATCCATACCATTTAGAAATTTTTGCAGAGATCCAAGCATACAAGGTGCAGTCTTTATGGTGGATGTATTAAAACTTCTCTTCTTCTGGCGATCAGTTGAAGCCAGGTCTTCAAAGATATGTGTGGTCAGACATTCTGGCCTTTTTTAATTAAATTGCTGGCTTCAATCTCATTAGAATCAATCTGAATCAATCGTTTGAAGAGCTTGTAGTAGCTCATAATGAACAATTCCTTTCCAAACCAACCATACACGAGTTTTATCAATTCTAGACTTGCCAACCATTATCGTCCTGCTTCATCCATTACCTTTTTTGCAGATAATGGTCCCATGTGAATAGGTTTTCATTGCCCGTAATCATTTTTCTTGAACTTTGCCAAGAGATTGACATTTTTTTTATACTTTTCTTCCAAGACATTGACTTTTGGGATTTGATTATGATTACTAGTGTAAAGTCAAAGCTTTAACTCTTTAGGATTGCATTCGATGCAGTGGTGTTGTCGAGCCGGAACGCTCTGGAACGTCGTTCCGGTACTTCCTTTTTGAACAGGAACGCGTTCCGGAACTAAAGATGATTTCTGATAACGAGAATTGGCTGACGTTTTGAAAAAAAAAAAAAAATTAAAAAGAATTGCTGATTTTTTTTTTCTAGTTTTTGACGAATTTTTATATGTATTTTTATAAACAAGGGTTTAACCGAACCCGAACCGGACCAAAAACCGTAACGAACGGGGGGAAAATCACCCCCGTCGTTTAATTTGGGACATGAGACCGCACAGAGCGGCCGCTTACCCAGGATCGGCCCTGTCTATATAATTATATATACGCGTTCCGGTAAAAAAAAATTAGCACAACAACACTGATTCGATGTCAGATTGTAGATCCCCCAACATGGGTGGGTTGAAAACAGGACGTAATAACATGGTATTTAGGGACTAAGAATTGATATAACGACTTTACCAGCAACTTTTAGAAAGGGAATTTATAGAACAAGGATTTTCCACAGCCATTTTTGAGTTCTCCAATTCACATATCACCTCACAGAGCGAAAGGAGCTGTGAAACTTTTCATAGCAATTTCATTTACTCTCAGAGTTTAGTTTAAGTAGTTATTCTATTTAAATGTGTGACTAATCAATTAATTATCGTGTGTAATAAAAAACGGTCGTAAAGTCAATTCAATTTTATTTCTTTTTTTTAATATTTTTGGTGGCTTTATTATATTTTCCTTTTTTTTTTTTTTGTCTATTACGGAAATAAAATCGATATGAATAATATTTGTTATGCACTGTACAACTTTGAACACATTTTCGATGGCTTTTTTAAAATAATAACTATAAGGAAGGAATTAATAACTATAATAAGGAATATTGGAAGAGAGAGAAGTAATTTTATTTAAACTCCCAGTTTATCTAATTTAATTAATAAAAAATTGATGATGATTTTTTAACAAAATATATGACATGACTCCTTGTCATGCTGTCAACACTTGGTTTCTCTGTGTAAGTCTCATCTCTCACTCTATCTCTCCGTCCCACTGTTTATTTTATGCCTCTGGCTATGGTAGGCATAGCTGCCAGATGAATGAAGCTTCAAATTGTCAAATATTTGAGAAAAAATCGTCAAAATCGTCAAAGACGTTCATTGAAATCGTAAAAAAATTGTCAGAAAAAATAAATAAATAAATTGAAAGGTTTTAAAAACAAAAACATATAAATTCAGTGTTAAGCAGCAATAATATTGTATTATCTATACCCATTTGTAGTGTAAATATTAGGGAGTCAGAAGATCCTAACTATGATGTTCGCTAGAACTAATACATTTTTCATCTGATCTATGTACTTACCATTTACACCATTTATAACCGACCGAGAATGGAATACAACTCTCATGTGTGGGTTGGCCCTTAACGTCTATTTTGAGGCTTCTCGACCGTTTGCAGGATAGACCGTAGTAGCTCGTTAATCACGATAGTGTGTCCAACTCCATTGATTCATTGGAGCATCGAATATTGCTCGAGCGAAATAAGGGGACTTGTTTATGAGAATCATGTATTCCTACGTAACAGTCGTCTTTTTCGGCGCCAGGACATCCGTATGTGGTCGATTGGCTAGTGTATAGCACTAGACAAAGTTCATTTGTTAGACGGACTATTCGTATGTGGGACTCCCTTCCTGCAGAGATCTTTTCTGTTACTTATGGTATAAAAATATTCAAACCTAGTTTCCATAAACACTGCTCCCTCTTTCCTCCTTCCTATAATATATTTTCCTAGTTCCAAACACAATGCCATCCCCTGAGTGTTGGTCGAATGACAATAAAAATAATGGCACTTGCCTTTGTTCTTCCGATGATAATCATTTTATTAGAAGCTATAATCGAATTTTTAAAATTGTCTGCAACGGCAAATGATTATTTATGCTCTCAACTACGATCTTATTTAGGAGATGAAATTTTTTGGCTTTTAAGGGATTAAAAAGGCATAAAATACAGAAAAATCATCACAGGTATTCGAAAATAACTTAAAACTATAATACATTACTCCTTGTTTATTATTTGCAAAGCAAATACAAAGCTTACAGTGGCTTTCAATATATTAAAGTAAAGAATATGATGTAAATTTTTAATTTCTAAAAATCGTCATGTCGTCAAAATGATATTTTTGGAGTACAAAATCGTCAAAATGACTATAAATCGTCAAATCTGGCAGCTATGATGGTAGGGTATTGCAATGTATTGCGTTGGAAATGATTTTTGGTTTTCACTGTATGCACTGTATTTTGTTGTTGCCAAAGCAAGCACTCATGAACGTGACTTCTGGTTAATAATCGAAATTTCATTGAAACTCACGGCGTGGTGTGTAATTTTTGCCTTCGATTTGTAAACAAAACAAAACAAAACGAAGCAGAACAATACGAAAGCAATACAAAATATTATTTATAAACACGAATTTTCATTTTAAAATTTAATTCCATTTAAATTATTATTAATTGGAATTGGTCTGAAAGTTTTAATTTAGAAACCAAATCATACGCGTACGGTTATTAGAATAATGAAAATCGAAAGAATAAACACTAGAAGAAATTTTGAAATATTTTCAATGATTTGTAAACACATTTTACACACTTTTATTTCGAAACAACACATTGATTTGCAATATACATAAGGGAATTTATTTCATCAGGATGTACATAAATGTGTTGTAATGGAGGAAATTGTAATAAGTATAAAAAAATTCACAAAATACCTATTTGGAGAATGAATGTTCTCTCTTGATTTCGCTTTAACTAACAGACACGATAGATCTAGTATATTTCCATTAATTGTGATTCATTATTATTACAGTGGAAGCTCACAAATTAGAACCTTCAGTAATTAGAAATTCCCAGAAATTAGAATCAGTGCTTGCAATACATTAGACGCTCTAAAATTCGAATTTAAAATTCTAATTTCAGAGCGTTTTTTTTTTTTTTGCTATTTTAACACAAGAAATCCTTTTTATTCTGTAAAACTAAAAAGGGGAATCACCAAATTATATACGTTTTTCCGTATTTGATGTTTTTTTTTGTCACATTTATGTATTTTGTGGCTAGTTTATGAATTGTTACGTTTTGTTTTCTTGTTTTTATCAAAAAAAAGAAATTGAATCAAAAAAATTTAAATGTATTTTATTTTAGCTTTTGAAAGGAAGTCTGTTTAATTCTTTATTTTTTATTCGAAAAAAAAAAAAAACGTCCAGAAATTAGTACAGTCGAACTTCTCTATAGTGAACTTCTATACAATGAAGCTCTCCCTATTATGAATTGATTTCAAACACACAACTTTTTCCGTTCCAATTTCATTGTTTTTGATCTCCTTGTAATGAATTTCCATACAATGAAGTTTTCTATACAATGAAGCAATTTTGCAGGTGTAATATTTGACTCACATGCGTTTTTGTCTCCATATAATGAATTTTTCAAAAAATTTTCTGTTACGCATACTAACAATTCTGTGTACCGAGAAAGATGCCACATATAATGAGGGGATTCCCAAAAGAGGAAAATAAGAACAAAAAAAAAAAGAAGAAAGCCACATCAATAACAATTTTGACATCAGTTGCCGGTGTTCAGTGATCGGAAATGACGCAGCGAAGTAGCATTTCTCTTGAAAAAAAATTATTAATTATTAATAAAGTTGAAGAAGGATTAAAAAAAAGATGTGGCTAGGCAGTTTGGAATTCTTCCCAGCACATTATCAAATATTTTAAAAAACAAGGCTGTGATTGTAAAAAATGTAGAAGACGAGCAATTGAGCACTAAATGCAAAAAGCTTCGAACCTGCCTTTTTGAGGATATTGATGAAGCAATGCTCAAATGGGTAACTGCCGCACGTGGTAAGAATCTTCCTATATCTGGGCCATTAATGAAGCAAAAAGCCAAAGAGAGACACAATAAGACGATACCTATGTACATTGGAGCACGTTTCTTCATCAATAGATGTACTTCGAACTTTTGTGGAGATGAGGAGTAACGTGCCGACTAATGTATTTAAATCTCTTAATGTATTAGAAGGTTTTGTTGAGGAAGAGAAATGGAAGAGTGTAATCCAAACTAAAATACCTGATTATTTTAAATAAAAATGGAAAAAAATATAATTTTTATATAATGGTTTTGTTATTTGGTATTACAAGGTTTTGATATGGAAGAAAAATGGAAAAGTGTAACCCAAACTAATATGCCTAATTATTTTAAATAAAAAGTGGGGGAAAAATATAATTTCTGTATAATGAAGTTTCTATATAATGAAGTGATTTTCTGGTCCCGTCAAGATTCATTATAGGGAAGTTCGACTGTATAATTCAGAAATTAGAATTGCCTCAAAAACAAATCGGTTCTAATTTGTGAGCGACTACTGTATTATTATTACTTGCTTAGGTTACTTTAAATTGTCAGTCACGTGTTAAGTACTTTGTTTTATGTTTAAACTTGACTTTTCTTAATAACAAGGGGATTTTCTAATTGTTTGGGATTTGAAACATGGAAAAAACACAAAGAATTTGTAAAACTGAAATGACTAACAGTTCCCTCAATATTTTTACAGAAATTAATCTTATAAATTATGTAATTTTCGATATGACGTTGGTATGAGCATCTAATAGATGTTGCTACCACTTATAATTGAACCACATATTGCTATAATTATAGAAATAAAAAAAAAAAAAAAAAAAAAATTTCAATTCCCATTCTAAAGCAAGCACTTCAACTCAAAAGCATAGAGAAAAACGAAATGAAGAACTTCTACTTGAGACATTATTTATGGGCCCCAACAACAACGACGAAAGAGCAAATTGACAAGCAGAGACAGATAGAGAGACAGACAAACAAACGACAATTAAATGTTATCTTATTCAAAACCATCATATCGTGTATCGATATCACGTCACATCAAATTGTCGTTTATTGATCGTTATTTCTTGTTTTTTTTTTTTTTTTTTTTTTTTTGTTCAAATTGTTTAGCAATTAAACAAGAAGAAAAGAAAGAGAAAAAATATCATAATTTTATATATTTGTTCATATCAGTGATTTTAACATATCAATTATTTCAATTATTGGCTGAAAACGACCTCAATCATACTCTAACATGTACACTGAGCGCCAAAAGTGAGTAAACACCACTGAAATAATTCATTTTCTTAGGATAGCGAGAAAAGTAAATGAGAATAGTTGAATAATTTTTCAAAAATAAAAACGTTTATTTATTACTTATAAAATGTTAAAACAAAAACAACAATTCAATTATTGTTGTGTGCTACAAGTATATTTTTTATAATAGAAAATTTATTAAAATTATAGTGGGTGTTGACACACTTATGGCGCTCAGTGTATGTATACTATTTACTAACAATATATGTACGTACATATGTATCTGAACACGACGTGTATTTACCCATAGATACAATTGACAATTGATTTATTGCCAATGTTTTTTACGTTACAATAAAAAAAATTAAAAAAAAAAAGAAAATCGAATTCGAAATAGATATTGAAACGTAATGTTAAAAACAGAATACTTAAGACTTTAAGTCTTTTCATGTACGAACAATGATAAATGGTTAGTTTAAGCTCTCAAAACAATGCAGAAAAATACTTGAAAAATAAAATAAAAATTTAAAAAAATAAATCATCAAAGGCAAGTTAAGTTTTTAAGGGCTTCTTAAAATCTTTTTCAAACATTACATTAAAATTGTAACAATTTTAAGCTTTGATTTCCTATGCCTACAATGTTGCCATCTGCTAAAGAACATCTGACATTATAAAGCCAACACCGATCGTGTTGAAAAGCTCACGGCGCCGTCTTATTGAAACCACATACCGTCCTGTTTATAATCTTTAATTCCGAGCAAAAAAAAAAAATCGGTTACAATATGGCCATAACACTTTAAATTAACTGTAACTATTTTTCAAAGTTTTTTTTTTTTTTGTCGAAAAAGATTAATTTTTGAACACCCAAAGACAACTTCAGATCCTAATGCGTCCACAATCAATTCTGGGTTATCCAAATACCATAAGCGAAAATTTTATTATTTGACGTTACCACCTACATATGCAGAATTAATGGTGTTTTCTTTTCTACAAAGAAAATGTCACCCTCTTACAAGGTACATTAAAAAAATTGCTGACCAACCCTGTTGTAATGTAATTTTTTATTTGAGAAGAACAAAACACAAATTTTAAAATAGGGTATGCCCTGTGTTTACCACTTATTAAGAAAATGAATGAGGAAATGGCAATTTGTTCAAAAGTCGTTCAATGTAAATAATAATATTTAAAATTAATTTTAAAAAAGTGTTTTGTACGTATTAAATGTTTTATATTTATTAACGTTAAGGTTTTAGATTTAAAAATATGTTGTATTTTTTGATTTATTTTCAATAAAATATGTAAATATAGCTAGATAGCTAAATTTTCGACTTCATTTTTTGAGCGCTGTTTTTTATAACCAAAAAAATTTTTTAACACTGTTCAAACACTGAATGCAATTTTTTTAAATTACTGACCATGTATCATTAATAATGTAATGTTTCCTTAAGGTTACTCCACAAAACAATGAAAAAATTAACTTCAAAATTGGATAAAGATACCATGCGGCTTTTTTAAAATTTCATCTGGTAACCCTATAAATAAACAAAAGTCATCTGCTTTACAGGGCATTATCAGCACTCTCGATTTATACAGGGCATAAAATGCAATGCCCTCCACCATTGGCAAGTGTGAATTATTTAGAATAAAACATACCACCCTTTTTGAGGGCGAAACATTTTTAAGAAACAAACACAAAATTGCATTTTGCACATGCACAATGCACATTTTTTGGTAGAAAAGAAAACACCATAAGCTTCATTGTTGACGAGCATTTTTTTTGGAAAAACCCGTACGCAATCAACATTTCTACAACGTTGTAAATGGTCAGCCAGTTTTAATTGTTACATACATACATACATAATTGGTCATTACAGTAATCCCTCGATTTACGTCGCAGTTGGTTCCAAAAAAATCGACGTAAATCGAATTTCATATTGCTCATACTACAAAGTATTATGTTTTTAACAAGGAACTTAAAAAAGTTATATGAATTTACAGTAATACCTCGATTTACGTCGCAGTTGGTTTCAAAAAAAGGCAACGTAAATCGAATAACTACGCAAATTGAAGTTAGAGGGAACAAAAAATTTGACGACGTAAATCGAAACAACGTTAATAGAGGTGACGTAAATCGAAGGATTACTGTACAGCCCTTCTGTCAGGATTACGACCTAGCTTCTCACACCACTTATGTTATGTGCGTTCATTTTATACATGAGTGGCGGGACATACAGTTTAAAGTCGACTCCGAACGACAGAATTCTGAGAAGCTCTTCATGGCAATTTTTATTTTAACACTCAGAGCTTTTGCCAGAAATCTGCTGAGAGGAAATCGCCGAAGAAATATTTTCAGATTTTCGTTTTGATGTCTGACCTGGGATTTGAACTCGGGCCTTAAGTCTAATAAGCCAACACACTATCTACTAGACTACGGCGACTACAATGTCATGGAATCGACAATTTCGCATTATCCTCCATACTTTGTAACTGTAACTCTTCCAGTCACTTCAAATTTTTTTTTTTTCAATCTTTCAAATTCCTTGTGCAGGAGATCGATTATTCGGATCATACCCAGCGAGTATTGCCAAATTTTCAGTTCTGAAACCATTAAATATGTACTATAACATTTTAATACAAATTCTTTTCCGGTATTCGAATGTTTATTTTTATTATGGAATAAAATGTGTTGTTTGGATTTTGGCCAGTCGAATCATTTACAATTTTTTTTATTATTTATTATCGTCAAAATAAAAAAAAAAAAAAATAAAAGAAAATACAATAAATATGACGTCTTTTTAAATTAATTGGCAACACAAACATATCGAATCAGAAAGTTTATTAAGTTGTTTTGTATACAAATTGAAAAAATAAACAAAAATATTTTCGTGTTTTCCTATTGAAAGAATCAGGTTTACGCTTCAAATGCCATGAAACCATAAAGTGCTAATCAAAATAAACAAATTTTTAAACCAAATACATAGTGTTGAAACATATACATTCAGACACCATACGCTACAAATGAAATTGTGTACCTGCAAGCCAGTGGCCACATACGCATACACATACAAAATGTTTACTCATATATGATTTCCTGCTGAAGGAGTATAAGTAATATGGTGTAATATAAACAAAAATATTTATCATACGTAACTAGTGAGAGAGTGTGGTGAAAATACTTGGACAAAACAGTTAGAATTCATAATATCATGTGCTTTTTCTTGCTTAAAGGGCGACATACGATATCATACGATATCGTGGTGAGAGAGAGAGGTGAAAGTACTTTGAATTCATGTAAATGCACTTGTTTACATACATAAGTAGTATATTCCAAAGAAAAAAAGAGTTATTAACTCTCGTATAATACTCTATTTCTCTGTTTTTGTGTAGTAAATGCTTGTACCGTGTATTTTATTCGTTTTGTATATTATTTGAAGTATTTTCTTTTTTTTTTTAATTATTGTATATAAATTATTAATAGATTTCTTTGTTATTTGTTTTTACAAATTCACATTATACATTTACACATACAGAGGTATGTATATTCATAAACATTAAAAAACTAATGTTTGGCATGATTATTAAGTTCAAAAGCACAAGAGGTTTTGTTAAAATATTCAGCGGTAATAAAGTCAATGAAGATATTTAAACAAACATTAAAAAATATTGTATGTAATTTTAATTAAAAAAATTTAAATAAAATTCTTTATTTCAACTTTTAATTATAATTAGAAGAGAACGTATAACATTCATAGAAAAACCAATGGAAAAATCAGATTCCTATACTTTTTTTGGTTGATTACTTTTGAGACACATTGTGCCAATGAATTATTTATGACCACACAATGCTTATGTGCATACATACATACATACATAGATAGATAGATATTGATTGTCTCTGTGGTTCCATTTTTTTATCATTTAAACAATAAATAACAGTAAGCGAAAGCATAAAATCAATTGTTTACATTTAATGACGTCATAAAAGTTTATACTTAAATTTGTTCATTTGCACATACACATACAATTTTGAAAAATGTTGAAAAAAAAAAAAAGTTTTGAATTTATTTAACACTTAAATTGGAATTTTTAAATTGTTGTGAACACAACAATTTTAATTATTTGTTTTTCTAGATTCAGTTTCTAATTTATGATTGCATTTTTTTTTTATTGTATTTATAGCATTTAGGTACTAAAAATAGTAATAAACTAAATTTGTAAGTCACGTAATAATTAAAATTTTTAGTAACGATTTTCACAACCTTTAAAAATACAGTAAAAAAAAAGTTTCAGTAACTAAAGGGGAGTTCAAATTGCTATTTTCACACATTGTTTATTTTATTTGTTAAAAGCGAAATTATTTTTAACTTTTAAATAATTTTAGTAACAAAATATTAATTGGTTTTCTTGCGCGCGAATGCACTCCTACTTATTAACAAGTTTTTTTTAATGAGAAATTTTGTGGAACATTGTTAAGAATTCATTTCATTTCATGGTTGCCATTTTTTACACATTAGAACGTTTAAATAGGATTTTTCATAATTTGCAAAAATTTCTTAAATAATAAAATTAACAATACATTTACGATATTTCAATGCTACTTTAAGGAGTACATAGTATTCTTTCCCCCCCCTCTCTCGCCATACATGCTACAAGATTTAGTTGTCCGATAGTTAATAGAGAACTAAACAGTTATTGTAGTGTTAAAATTCAAATGGAATAATTGTTGTTTATTACACCAACTTGTTGTAATTAAAATTCTGTAATTTATTCCACTGTATTTCCATATTACACTCACTAAAACTGTACAACGCTCTTCTCACAACTGTAGCAACAAATGTCATATAATGTTATAACGGTATAATATTATATGGTTTTCTTATTTGTACTTTATTAATACTCTTGAGTGTTAAAATCACCCCACTCTTTGCATACATGTGTTAAAAATAATATTTGATTTATTTATTCTCTCATATTCATACGACAACAATAAGAACAACAACAACAAAAAGTGCCTGTCATTTTTAATTGAAATACTTTAAAGCTGAAATTAAAAGAACAAATATTCTTTTGATCTCTTAATTGTTGCAACAATTGAAAAGCGTTCGTCTACATACAATAAATATGCTGAGCTTGTGGTTCAACAGTCATATTAAAAGACAATGAGTTGTGTTGTGTTGAATTGTCCAAGTAAGGCATATGTATGTGTGTGTGTGTGTGTGTAAATGAAATGATAAAGACAGCATAGCAAGAGACATACATAAGTAATATGATGAATATATTAATTCTGGGGGAAAAAACGACAATAAAACTACAACACAGCACTCTCTATTTGTATATAGCACACACACACACACATACTGCCATATTATTTTAATGTGAGTATAAATTAACACACATAAATTGTATGTAGCATGTATGTATGTACAATATTACGGCATATACATATGTTCATATGTATATACGTACGTACACGCATAAACATGTCATAACAATAATTTTATGATAAATGTTGTCAATGCTTACGCATTTCAATTGTAATGAATGTCACATGGTTGGTGTAAGTCCCAAATAAGAAAAGAATTAATAACGTAATCTTCGGAAGCTAAAATTCTTTTTTATGAATATTTATTAATCTTCTGTATTTGTTAAAGCTTACCCCATGATGAAATAATAAACAAAAAACAAACAAAAAAATATTGTAATTAAAAACGCAAGCTTAATAGTCTCTTATTAGGAATTTAATAAGGACAACAACAAATCACCATTATGTCTCTCTAAAGCAAAAAAAGCTCTCTCCCTCTGAGGCAAAGAAACATGTATAAGAGATCAATTAATCAATTATTAACTGCGAGAGCATATTTATGATCGAATTTCATAATGTTGCCAACAATTTTGAAATATAAAATGCTTAAGAATTAAATAATCAGATATTGCATGTAAAAAAGTGACTATTTAATGCACATTATGATCTGGAGGTGTCAGTGGGTTTTATTTATCCAAATATAATCCTAGAAAAACCATAACCCCCTTAATTCAGACCGATATGGCCGTATGATAGCCGAACCTTTTTGCCATACAATTGAAGATTATCAACTGGGCGGTATGCGGTTTCAATAAAACATGGCCACCAGTCACAAGCATAACGCGACCAATTTTCGATTTATTTCATGAGAAGTTAGGTGGAAGCATTTTAATGAAAAAAATTTCAACAAAATCACAACGTTTTTTGTTAACTTGACCTTTGAAACTGAAAAATGTCTAAACATTTCTAAAACAATCAATATACCGGGTTATCCATTTCGTGGTTTCAAAAGTAAACGTAAATAAAACACATATAAATCATATTTTTTTCATGATATTTCTTTTTTATTGTAAAGTTTGAACGTTGACATTATGTGTGAAACACTACATCATTTAAATGACCTCCACGCGAAGTGTTGCAAGCATTGATTCTTTTGAGGTAATTTTCGACCACTTTTTGACACATATTGGGCGGTATCTCAGCCATAACTTGACGAATATTGATTTGTAAGTTCTCAAGAGTTGAAGATTTATCTGCATAAACACGGTCTTTCGCGTAGCCCCACAAAAAAAAGTCTAATGGTGTCAAATCGCATGATCTTGGTGGCCAGTTGATATCACCACGACGAGAAATTACACGGCCAGGAAATGTCTCTTGCAATAAAGCTATATTCGCTCGAGTTGTGTGGCATGTGGCACCGTCTTGTTGAAACCACATATTCTCCAAGTCGTATTCTTCAATAGCAGGCAAAAAAAGTCGGTTATCATATGACCATAACGCTCCGAATTGACGGTGACAGTCGTTTTCGAAGAAGTAAGGTCCAATCACACCTTCGGACCAAAGAGCGCACCAAACAGTAACTTTTTCTGGATGTAATGGCCTCTCTTCAATTACTTGAGGATTCTCAGAACCCCAAATACGACAATTTTGTTTATTAACATATCCACCGAGTGTGAAATGTGCTTCATCGCTGAAGAAAATTTTGTTCGATACGTGGCTGTGGCAGAATCATCATTTTTGTAGTAGATTTTGATAATTTTTATGCGTTGTGTGATAGTTAAGCGATCCATTTTCGTCAATGTCAGACTTTCAACTGAAAAGAAAAAAATTGGTTTCACAACTTTGTTTGACAGATGTAGAATTCCAGTCCCAAACCACGAAATGGATAGCCCTTTATAATTAAATTTATATTTGATTCTTCATTTCAAACTTGTATAGCATACAATATGGGTATTTGCATACATATGTACATACTTCATGGACAGGCAAAGTAAACATAGCACAGTAAATCAATTGATTTATGTATGTATATACAGGTCCCCATGGACAAGATTAAATGACAACCTCAGTCACTATGATTTATCCAAAGCTTATAAAATGCAAACTGAAAAAAAATTTTTTCAGGAAATAAAAAAAACGAAAAAAAGAAAACGTAGGATAGGGAAATACATACATATGTATATGTATGTAAATAAGTAAGAGATAAAGAAGAACAAAATACAGTTAAATATACATATGTATGTATGTATATCTGTATATGTATGCAAAAAAGTTCTTAAACACTATACAGCTGACTTTAGTATGAACTTTGACATTTTGAGAAATTGCATATTAAGCCAAGAGACAAGCACAAGCAAAAGCAAATAACTGACACAACTTTTCTTAAGTTGGCAACACAAGTATTGTTATAAAAATAACAAATAATTTTTGTTTTTCAAATGTTATTTATTGTTTATTAAAATAAAAATAGTTTTTAATAAAAATATTATTTAATAAACATACAAAAAAAAATACAAAAAAAATAAGAAAAAACATTTCCTTTTATGTATTTGTAAGGAAAATAAAATAAAAAAAAGGTTTTTCCTATTAGCACATGCGCTTTGCTCAAGTTAACTTCGCTTGTAGTTGAAATTATTATATAAAATCGTATGACACATCCTGTACTAAGTACGCTTTATTTTTCGCCTTGTGCTCGATTTATTTTTTTTTTTATTTACTCTCTATTATTTTTCTCTCTACTTCGCTCTCTCTCTCTCTTTCGCGGTGTATTTGGTATGATTAACTATTTCCCCTATTAAAGGTTACGTCATCAAGTATTGAAGGATATTTTTATAACAACAACGCCCCCCATTTTGTATAACACTTAACAAGGCTTAGAGAAAAGTTGCCATTGCTTTGATTATTATTAAAATAGAATTTATTTTTATAACAATAATAAAACAACATACATAGTGTTGCTAAATTTGTCTAAGTATAGACATATAATCCTAATTAGAGATGAGCGATATTTTCAAAACTGTGATTTAATCACGGTGATTGATAATTCACTGGTAACTACAGTGATTGAAATTGCCAAATAACAGTTACTAATACATAATGTCGTTCTTTCAAAATTGTTACATACTCAAATTTATTTCATTTTATTTTGAGCGAGGCAGAATTACTATTAGATGATGCTGATTATTTACTTTTGTCTTTTATACATGAACCTTCTGTGAAACTTAATTGTCAAACTTTAAATAAAAAAAAAATTACCTTAAAAATAATAACATTGATGACACCACTTTGATTTTGTTTAGTAGTCTTTTCGTAGTATGTATTCAGTTGTCTCTTTCTTACGACTTAATAAAATACGTTATTGTCATTATTGGAATACTGTGATCACAATCACTGTTTTAAAGAACAGTGATTAACAAATCACGTTCACTGAGAACAACGTTCTTCAAAAATCACTGGATCGCTCATCTCTAATCCTAATCCTAATATATATTATAAATCTTTCTGTAAGTCTGTTTTTTTGTTTGTTTGTTGGTTTGTTTGTTAGCCAATCACGCCTGAACGCCTGGACCGATTTTCTTGAAATTTGGGATATTGATCGAACTTTTGTCGGTGCAGGTTATAGGCAATAAATCTTTTCAAAATTTTGACCAAATGGGGGAAAAAAATGGGACAAAGGGAGAAAAAATGGGCAAAAATTAGTACTTTTATGCATAAAATCTGTATTTTATCTGTTTTATAGGTAATTTTTTACGATTTAGCTTGGTTAAGTTTCCCAAATAGCTATTGGAGGTGTTCCGTTTCAAAAGTTGGACCAAACGGGGACCAAAAAAGGGGAAAGGGGCAAAAAACGGGCAAATTGAGTGCATTTATATTTAGAACTTATGGTGTTTTCTTTTCTACAAAGAAAATGTCACCCTCTTACAATGTGCATTAAAAAAATTTCTGACCAACCCTGTTGTAATGTAATTTTTTATTTGAGAAGAAAATAATACAAATATTAAAAAAGGGTATGCCCTGTGTTTACCACTTATTAAGAAAATGAATGAGGAAATGGCAATTTGTTCAAAAGTCGTTCAATGTAAATAATAATATTTAAAATTAATTTAAAAAAAGTGTTTTGTACGTATTAAATGTTTTATATTTATTAACGTTAAGGTTTTAGATTTAAAAATATGTTGTATTTTTTGATTTATTTTCAATAAAATATGTAAATATGAGAAAGGTGTTGCCAGATAGCTAAATTTCCGACTTCATTTTTTGAGCGCTGTTTTTTATAACAAAAAAAAATGTTTTAACACTGTTCTAACACTGAATGCAATTTCTTTAAATTACTGACCATGTATCTTTAATAATGTAATGTTTCCTTAAGGTTACTCCACAAAACAATGAAAAAATTAACTTCAAAATTGGATAAAGATATCATGCGGCTTTTTTTAAATTTCATCTGGTAGCTCTATAAATAAACAAAAGTCATCTGCTTTACAGGGCATTACCAGCACTCTCGATTTATACAGGGCATAAAATGCAATGCCCTCCACCATTGACAAGTGCGATTTATTTAGAATAAAACATACCACCCTTTTTGAGGGCGAAACATTTTTAAGAAACAAACACAAAATTGCATTTTGCACATGCACAATGCACATTTTTTGGTAGAAAAGAAAACACCATTAGAGTATTCAAAAAACTGGATTGTTTGTTAAACCGGTTTCCGAATAATTTGAAAAATTGCATTTTTTAAGAAACCGGTTTTAAAACCGGTTTCGAAATCGATAAACCAGTTTTTCATTTATTGTTATTTTTAATGCAAAAATTACCCACTAATAATTTTTTTTAATTTTTTAAACTTATCCAAACTACATAACCCGCGCAACGCCGGGTACAATCTGCTAGTCAAATATAATTGATAGAAATGCCTAAAAATAAATTATAAATAAACTAAATTAAGATGTCCTTTATCGTATACACTGTTTCAGAATAAAATTTTCAACTTAAAATAGCATTGTCTTCTCTTATAAGTTTTTTTTATTTTCTTAATTTAACCGTTATGTCCCTTATTAGGTTGTGGCAGTGGTGGTATTTTTAGATTTGTTGACTTTCGTAAAGCGACAATTTCCCTTTCAACCAGCCTTAATTACTGGCATCTACTTACACTTATGCCTGTACTTTCTCCCCTCCACCCTTTCTCTCTTTCTTTCTCGGTTGCATTTACGAATATCGTTTGCTTAAAACGTTTTTAATGCTTTCTTTAGTTGTGCGAACAAGGAGAGCAAATATTTCAAATTTTAAAGGAGAGATTCACGAAAGGTGTTGCCATTTGGGATATTTCAATTCAATATTTTTTTAACCTTTTCATCGATGAATCAATACATTTTTTTTTTGTTTTTATTTATGTTCTCTTATATTTTGCTTTCAATCTTTTAAAGAAATATTCTTAAAAGCTTACCGTCGTACTACAGTTATAATGAAGCATAAAAAAATGTTATTTTCTTTACCCTTGTCTAAGTAACTGTAATTAAGGACAATATGGTTAGGTTAAGAATGCTTTTTAGCAATTATCTCTTAAAAGTGATAAACATAGTACGTTTCCGGTTGTATTAAATTTTCTACTGGGTTCTTTTATTTCTAATAGACATTCGCCTTGAAGGACTTCAGAAAGTCCAAGACTTGTGGACATAGAATCGTCAATTTAAGATACCTCGTAAAAAGAAGTCTCGAACGGTTCAGTGGGCATTCTAACCAAGCTAGTGCAAAGCGATGATGATGAGACCAAAACGATGAATGAGACGTTCTGGAAGTGCAGTACTGAGAATCTCGGTTGTAGGTCGTGCCATTGATCCATCGTTTAGGAACCAAATGTTCTTTAGTCCAGTCGTTTATCAGTCTCCAGCTTCAGTAACTTTTAACACGTGTAATGGCGTCCATTAACTGTATTATAAAGGGTGATTTTTTAGCTATTATCTTTTTGGCAACACTGGTTTAAACAGCTCACGCACGTTTCGTGTTTTGTTTCACTGTCAAACATCTTCAGTTTGGTCTATAATTTAACCATGAATCGTCTTACAAACGAACAACGCTTGCAAATCATTGAATTTTATTATCAAAATGCGTGCTCTGTTAAGAAAGTTCATCGCGCGCTTCTTCCATTTTATGGTCAGTTTAATCGACCCACTGAAGCGGCTATTTTTTTTGCCCAAAATGCAAGAGCTTGACTTGCATGACATGTGGTTTCAACAAGACGGTGCCACATGCCACACAGCACGCGTAACAATGGACTTAAGCTGGAGGTCCACACCACGCGTTTTCGGGTCAAAGCGTTGCGTGCATTTCATACCTTCTTCGCATTCTACGCTTCAAGTTACATGCAACGCTTTTTTTGCGCCAATGTTTAAACAAATTTAAACAAAATAACTTGTCAAAATCAGCTGTTTTGTACGCGCGCCGCTTGTGATGCTTACAAAAGTAGAAAGTAGATCTACTTTTCGCGTTTTATGCGTCAAGGCATCCTACGCTTTTGTGCGTGTAACTTGCACCATATAAATACATTTATTCTACTTTTTTGACAGCCGCGTAGAGTGCGAGAACGCGTAGAACGCGTGGTGTGGACCTCCAGCTTTAGTGAGAGGCGAGTTCGGTGAACATTTTATTTCACGTTCGGGACCGGTTAATCGGCCGCCCAGATCGTGCAATTTAACGCCTTTAGACTAATTTTCGTGGGGCTATGTTAAAGCTCATGTCTATACAGACAAGCCCGCTTCAATTGACGCATTGGAAGACAACATTGAAGCATTTATTCGTGAGATACCGGCCGAATTGTTGGAAAGAGTATGCCAAAATTGGACTAAGCGGATGGACCATTTGAGGCGCAGTCGCAGACAACATTTGCATGAAATAATCTTCAAACATTAAATTATATGGACCGTACTATCGATTCAAATAAAGATTTCATGCATTTTTCTGAATTTTATGTTTTTTTTTTTGAAAAATTTTCCTATAGCTCTTAAAAAATCACCCCTTATATCGGTTCCTGAAACGATGACTTTGCTTTTTCAGATTATTGACGTGTTTAGGTACTGCGATCTATTGTATTGCCCTCACTG
Source organism: Sarcophaga caerulescens (assembly GCA_927399465.1). Lineage (NCBI taxonomy): Eukaryota > Metazoa > Arthropoda > Insecta > Diptera > Sarcophagidae > Sarcophaga > Sarcophaga caerulescens. The sequence goes on from OV656866.1 coordinate 108,775,818, forward strand.
TACATTTGGTATCCCTCTAATATCGCCCTACTCTTGACAAACTTCAGTAACTTCCTGCCTAGTACTTGCTACGTTGTCAGGGTTTTTTCTTCTGAAATGCTTTAACGATGTACGGGATCCAATTTTGTGTTCTAATTATACATTCTCCTGATCAGCCAAGGAATTCTCAATTTTAAAAAATTCTTCTTTGAGTCCAAACGTTCAGTCCTAAAGGCTGTGTTACTACAGCCTACTTCATAGTATTTTGTCGTGTTACAAAAAAGGCCAAAAGATTAGATTTAGAATCAATCAATCAATTATTCTGTGAATGTGTGTTGATTCTTACAACGCCAGTGTATTTGATGTTAAATTGAAGAGACATGGCAACACGCATATTTGCAAAGCAGGAAACGGAATTGTTTGGAATATTTTACGAATTAAAAATAATTTACGGGAAGTATGGGACAATATTGTTGAAATCATTTTATGCAAATGGAAATTGTAATTAGTAATTAATAGCGTATTTCATTACACATACACTTGTAGATAAGGGATATCGATTACAATTTACATTTTATTTGATTTTCAAGTATTTATTTGAACTTTTCCTTTTATTGCAAAATTTGATTTGATTTATTGCTTAGAAAAGGGGGAATCGAATCATTTTCATTAATTAAATTGTTATGTGATCTAATCTGTTAAATGTTTATTTAACTAATAAATTAATCTCTTTAATTTGTTTTATTCTTCTTCTATTTTAGCAAAAATTCTGATATTTTATGTAATATTTTATGCGGCACTTGCTGGTTTCTTTGCTGCCATTTTTGCTGTATTTTATCAAACATTGAATATGAATCAGCCCAAGTGGATATTAGAAAAAGGTTTAATCGGGACAAATCCAGGTAAGTAATAAGCACTGACTGTTTACACATACATACTATATATGCCACAAAATGTTGCAAGCTACTGGTAATTGTAAAATTTGTGTGTTTTTCGTATTTTTTTTTCTTCTTTCTAGGTCTTGGTTTTCGACCAATGCCTCCAGAGGTGAATGTTGAAAGTACTTTGGTTTGGTACGAATCAAATAAACCAGATAACTTTAATTATTGGGTACAGGAGACTGCTAATTTCTTAAAGTGTATGTATTTTAAAACTTTTTTTTTACTTCACATTATGAAAGTTATCTTTTAGAAAGTTTCAATTTATTTGTAAAAGGTTATCCATTTTACGTAAGCTTAATTGCCTATGGATTGTTCGCAGCAGTCGATCATTTTGAGATGGCTTTCGACTATTTTGCATAAACGAACAACGTCTAAGCGTATGTGAACAATACGTGAATTTGCTTTTTCGAAAGTTTTTTCATGCCATAAAGCTAAAATCGCGTAGTGGATAACCTGATATAATTCCGAACATAATTAAATACAGTACAGTGTTCCCTGAAAGAAAGTTTGAAAAAAAAACTTTCATTATGTGAACACATATTGAAAAATATAAAATTAATAAAAAAAAAAAAAAAAAACGTTAAAGTTTCTTTTGTTTAAGTTTGAAATTTATTAACAATTTATTTTAAATATTTTCTTGTTTACATTGTTTTTGTTAAATGGTTTTTGTAAGTATAAGAAGAGTTTTTATTTATTAAAAAAACAAAACCTGCATAAAATACGATAAATAAGTAAAGGGGCTAGAAATTTCCAATGCTTTAAAATTTATTTTCATTTTCATTTCAATTAAAATTTTTGTAATATTTTTTTTTTGTAATTTTTTTTTTTTTTGTAAATTAACAGCCTACGAAGATTTGCCCAAAGAGAATCAGGTCAACTGCTCATTTGAGAATCCACCAGACACAAAAGTCAAGGAACAAGTTTGCGGCTTTGATCGTAGCCAATTTGCCCCCTGCACAGAAGATAAATATTTTGGTTACAATCTTGCCAGACCATGCATATTCCTTAAATTGAACAAGGCAAGTATCCACACACACACACACACAATACAGTTTCTAAATGGTTTTCTTTTCTTTCCGTTTTTAAACATGAATTGTTTGTTTTTCAAAATTAATTTTAGATTTTCGATTGGATCCCTGAAATCTACAACGATCCAAAGAATTTGCCCGCCGAAATGCCAACTGAGTTGAAGCGACACATCACAGAGAAGAGCAGCTTGAGACCAAATGAGGTAAGTGCTTTAGATTTTAATACAAAAACGTTAATATTTTCATCGCATGTAATAAGTATTCAAGCAATGATAATGATGATTGTCCAAATCCAATCTCCTGGGTTCATCTTAGGCATCATTTAACCAAAGTCTTGTTCCCCTCATGCTCATCGTCACGGAATTTACATACATGTTGGGCTAGAGGCAACGCCATTCTAAATAACTATACTCAGAGTCAACAGTGCTATATGTCAAAAGAGTGATCATTAACCTCAGGTTATTTGTTGATAGTCTGATGAATGACTCAGATCTCCTCTTATTGTAATTTCCCAAACAAAACTTTTAATTGCCTTAAACCCATATGCTTTACAAAGAGTCTTTACTCTTTTTATATTCTTTATATATTTGTAGAGTCTTCCTTTTCAAACGTCCGCGTTTTTTAAAAACTCTCTCACACGCAATACATGGTCCGTGGCTCCCAAAAGCGCTTCTTATCGTTTAAAATCTGAAGCCTCTCAAATTCATTGCGTTCATGTAGTATTGTGCTAAACAAAAAGAGTAACTTTCTTTTGGATTTTTTATATGAAAAATATTTTTTTTATTTTTTTTTATTTTCTTTACAGACCAACGTCGTTTGGGTTTCCTGCGAAGGTGAAAATCCCGCTGATGTTGAAAATATTAAAGCTCGTGACTATTATCCACGTATGGGTTTCCCCGCCTACTATTTCCCCTTCAAAAACATTAAGGGCTATATACCACCCATTGTAGCTGTACAATTTACCGTTGAAAGTAAGTATCGCTGATATTAATTATTGAAAATCTAATTGACAATGCCCATAACAAGGTGTTCCCAAAGACCACCACACCACAGAGATTTCTAGACTTCAGAATACCCAAGGATAGTATTTATACGTCATAATTTATTTTATTGTGTTTAATTACAATTTAAAAGTCATTAAGTAGTTGATGTGAGTCGACTCGAGTTGAGTTGCCAACATTGTAAGGGGTGATTTTTTAAGAGCTATAGGAAAATTTTCCAAAAAAAAAAAACACATAAAATTCAGAAAAATGCATGAAATCTTTATTTGAATCGATAGTACGGTCCATATAATTTAATGTTTGAAGATTATTTCATGCAAATGTTGACCGCGACTGCGCCTCAAATGGTCCATCCGCTTAGTCCAATTTTGGCATACTCTTTCCAACATTTCGGCCGGTATCTCACGAATAAAGCTTCAATGTTGTCTTCCAATGCGTCAATTGAAGCGGGCTTGTCTGTATAGACATGAGCTTTAACATAGCCCCACAAAAAATAGTCTAAAGGCGTTAAATCGCACGATCTAGGCGGCCAATTGACCGGTCCCGAACGTGAAATAAAATGTTCACCGAACTCGCCTCTCAATAAGTCCATTGTTACACGTGCTGTGTGGCATGTGGCACCGTCTTGTTGAAACCACAAGTCAAGCTCTTGCATTTTGGGCAAAAAAAAGTTGGATATCATTTCACGGTAGCGCTCCACCATTCACAGTTACGTTACGATTCGCAGCAACTTTGAAGAAGTACGGTCCAATGATGGCAAATTCAATGATTTGCAAGCGTTGTTCGTTTGTAAGGCGATTCATGGTTAAATTATAGACCAAACTGAAGATGTTTGACAGTGAAACAAAACACGAAACGTGCGTGAGCTGTTTAAACCAAAAAGACAATAGCTAAAAAATCACCCTTTATAATTAATTGTAATTGCCATTAAAATGGCACAACAAAATACGGCTACGGCTACTTCTACTCGCAATTGTCAGTTAAGTTTTGAGGTTTCGATGCCGGCAGTTAAATCAGAACGTAAATTAATTGCTAAATAAGCGTATTATAATCAAAATCTTCTACTCTGTTAAAACAAAAAATAATTTAAAAAAGAATAACAGTTTCCTGCAGAAAAAAAAATGAAATTTCTTTACATTTTAATACAATTTATTCGATATGGAGAGGGAAGGAAAGCAGAACATGGTTAAAATGCTTAGAGGAGATATTTCTTTTTTTTTGTTTGTTTCTTTTGCCAACAATAGCTTGCAGCACAAATGAATGAATAATTGAAAAGGTTTAAAAAATTACTACACATACATACATACATTTATACAAAGAAAAATAAAAAAAAGCAGAAATAAGGTTAATATGTCACGTTAGTGCATGTTTGTAAAAAAGAGAAAAAAAAAACAGAAAACAAAAACAAACAAACGAAATGGTAACCATAGTTATTGCCCCTAAAAAGTTCTATTGAAAGCAAAAGAAGTTTATCAGTGTTAAACAAAGACATCAACATTATGGTGGCTGAATGAATTATTGCTTTGTTTTTGGTATTACAACAACAACTATTGGCTATAAAAATTTCAGGCGCCATTTCGTTTAAGCTTTTAAGCAGACAAACGATGACTGTTTATTGTACATTTCTTTGATTTTTGTTAAGAATTTTCATTTCATTTCAAATGTACGTATTTTATAACGAAATGCTTTTAGGGAAACAATGTAATTACGGTGGTGCCAAATTCATATTTTGTCATGCTTTATTTGCCCACACTTTAACAGTGTATGCCCTGGTACACACCACACCTACTGTTTCATGCGAGTAAAAGTGCCGTTAACATCAATAACTCATAGAATTTGTTAGGTAAACCTTAAAATGCAAAAATTTCCATATTTTATACATAAATATTAATCTTGTCTTATTATTGTTATTATTATTGTCGTATGGAGGTGCTAGAGTACCGCCACCATGCGCTCTATTGTAAAGTCCTAAATCTATATATAGGGTATCGCTAAAAGTCTGTTCCAATGCTATTGCCCTGACAGGGTGTTGTCTGTCTAGTACTTTTTATTATTTTCCTTATCACAGAGTCTATTAATAGGGCTTGAGGCAATCCCTCTACAGGACAACTGCTCCTTGAGTTTACGGTACCCCATCCAATGGTCGGTTACTATCCTACGACTACTCTAATCTCTTCTTTTTGTAACTACTCAACAAAAGTTTAGATTGCCTTAAAGCTATTTGAATTGAGAAGAGTCTTCTTCGGCTCTTTCCATTTTCACTTTCACCGATTATATCCCTCGAAACATTTCTTCGCATCTCACATAATGATGTCAATGACCATATTGAAGAGCAACGTGGACATTCATATTTATGAGGATGTTTATTATTTTCTCGTAAACAATACAGCAATTTGAGGTCTTTCACCAGGCATACAATTAATGATACGAGTCGCTCGTCTATTCTCCTGCTGTGAAGTGAATTCACTTCTCAAAGATGTCTTTTATTATGGACAACGAACATCTCTACTCCAAATTTGGTTTCGCGATTATGTTTAGACTGAACGTAAACCTATGAGCTGGTGATCCTCAAGTCAAGAGCCTTAAATTTAATCCTCGCTTTGTTTCTTAATTCACTATTTAACTAGTTTCGAACCAACAGAGTCTCTGTAGGACAGGTTCTCATTGACCTCCAGCCTCCCTATTCTCATTCAATCGCATTTAAGTTGTTTCCAAATACGTTCTAGCTGCCCAAAAAAAAAATTTACAAGGTTCCCATAGGTTCCAATTAGGCTGACAATCATGGGTAACATCCTTAGGGCCATTATTACAACTTGCCGTTAAACTTGGGTTTAGTTAAAGGTACCTTTAGCTAAAGGGAACTGTAAAGTTACCTTTAACTGATTTTCGTTATTACAACTTACAGATAAAATAAAATTAAAATATGGCAGTGCCGGAGCAAAGTCGATAAAACTGCTCAATTAAACAAGTTTTTTTTTAACGCAGTGGCAACAGCGGACTTCGTTTTTTTGTTGTACGAGTATATGCTCATTTTGTTTAAATTTGAAGCTGCCATATCGAAAATAGTATATGATATGGCAAGTTCAAACATAAAGTGACATTTAAATGTTAAAGGTAGGATGATCTTCCCTTTAGCTTAACGATCACTTCTATCTTATTGGGTACTCATAATAATGAAAAACAATTTATCTGCCCGTTAAAATCTTCCTTTAGTTAACGGCAAGTTGTAATAATGGCCCTTACAGTATTTTGACTAAGTAGAATCCTAATATATATTATAAATCTTTCTGTAAGTCTGTTTTTTTGTTTGTTTGTTTGTTTGTTTGTTGGTTTGTTTGTTAGCCAATCACGCCTGAACGCCTGGACCGATTTTCTTGAAATTTGGGATATAGATCGAGCCCATGCCGGTGCAGGTTATAGGCTATAAATCTTTTCAAAATTTTGACCAAAAGGGGAAAAAAATGGGACAAAGGGAGAAAAAATGGGCAAAAATTAGTACTTTTATGCATAAAATCTGTATTTTATCTTTTTTATAGGTAATTTTTTACGATTTAGCTTGGTTAAGTTTCCCAAATAGCTATTGGAGGTGTTCCGTTTCAAAAGTTGTACCAAAAGGGGTCCAAAAAGGGGGAAAGGGCCAAAACCGGGCAAATTGAGTGTATAGCCAATCACGCCTGAACGCCTGGACCGATTTTCTTGAAATTTGGGATATTGATCGAACTTTTGTCGGTGCAGGTTATAGGCAATAAATCTTTTCAAAATTTTGACCCAAAGGGGGAAAAAATGGGTCAAAGGGGAGAAAAAATGGACAAAAATTAGTACTTTATGCATAAATGCTGTATTTTATCTGTTTTAAAGGTATTTTTTTACGATTTAGCTTAGTTAGGTTTCCCAAATAGCTATTGGAGGTGTTCCGTTTCAAAAGTTGAACTAAAAGGGGTCCAAAAATGGGGAAAGGGGCGAAAAACGGGCAAATTGAGTGCATTTATATTTAGGACTTAGAGTATTCAAAAAACTGGGTTGTTTGTTAAACCAGTTTCCGAATAATTTGAAAAATTGCATTTTTTAAGAAACCGGTTTCAAAACCGGTTTCGAAACCGATAAACCGGTTTTTTATTTATTATTATATTTAATGCAAAAATTACCCAATAATTTTTTTTAACTTTTTAAACTAATCCAAACTACATAACCCGCGCAACGCCGGGTACAATCTGCTAGTACAAAATAATTTTCACCACCCTATAGAGGGTTGCCATTGCTTTAAGCTTATGATAAAATATTAAATTTTTTATTGAATATTCGATAATCTTTTTTACCAATGCAAGCAAAAACATTTTTTGTATTTTTTAAATAAATATCGACGCTTTAGTTAAACAAACAAATTTGTTGAATAAGCATTTTTTCCCCATACCACCACTCTCGTTACCTTACGATAACTGTATTAATGAAGAAGAGTGTTTATGTTCTAAAAGAGAACACACGAATAGGGCTTAAGTACTTACATGTACATACACATACACACAAGTAAATAGTAATGCTTGATGTATAGCAGAAAAACAAAGAAGAAAAGGAAGCGAAGTAAGTAAACCGAAAAAAATCGATTTTTGTAGACAAAAGCTTAAGGATATTTAATATTCGTAGTGTCTATGTATGCATGTACGTATGTATGTACAGAATACATATATAAGAGAACATATTGAACACAATATTAAAGAGATGAGAGAAAAATATGAATCATACATACATATATGTATGTATGTACATAATTTAAAGGCTTAACTCCAGATGAAAATGAAAATGGAGTATAATGTTAAGTTTATTATGAGTAAAAAAAAAATGGATATGATTAATATTCTATTAAGAAAAACTCTTTTCAGTAGTAAGAGCAAGAGACAACAAATCAAAAGATCAACAATAATATGAAATAAATGCTCAAACGAAATATAAATGCACTGGGGATGACAAACAGAGAAATAAAAGCAAAAGAGAATACAATCTTCAAGGTTGACATTGTATTTGCAAATTCACAAACTGAATAAGTGTTGCTAACACAAAAAAATTATTAATAAATCAATGGCTTATATTACCCATAGATGTGTGCCTTCCCTGTAGGAAATCAAACTAATTTTAAAGCAACTTCAAACTGGTTTTTTAATAAGCACATCTAGTGGATTAAGTGATTTTTTTCCTTGTCGCCGACTCATTATTTTAACATAGGCGGTAGTCAATTGGTCATCTCTGTATGACTTTTAAGTGAACTACAAATTACTTATTTTTCAACCAATTTGTAGATAAATAAAATATAGTTAATTTAAATATTGGTTTATACTAAATTATTTAAAAACCACTTTTTTAAATCCAATTTTAAACAGTTTTATTTATATTATATACATATATTTATATTTAGAAATAATTGTTATACATATGTAATACAAAAAAAAATTTTATTATGTAAATTGAAAGAAAATTCATGTACATTTCATGACTTAAAATAAAAGTTGTAGTAAAAAGAAGTAAAATGAAAAATATAAGTATACATTCGAAAGTTTGTACTGAAAGAAAATTTTGTATAAAGTATTAAAATTATAAAGTTTTTTTTTCCAACGCAAACGTTATGAAAATGCCGTTTTTTAATAACAGCTAAGGCGTTGCGTAATTCTTTATCTGGATCATCACAGAGAGGCCGAATCGCATCCATTAATGCATCAAAAACTTTTTCATAATCCTTCAAGCGCTTTTTACCATGAGTGCCATCAATATTTATAGCAAGAATCAATTGCAAAGATAAAATTGTCGTTAAAGATTTTGGCAGTTTCCCTTTCAGAGATAATTTCATGGCATTGGTCTGCAAAAATGCACAAAAATTTGGAAAATGATAAAAGTAGAGAAGAATAAAAACTCACGTAAATTTACTGATTTTCACCGATTATGATATCATTGAGCGCTTTCAGCTCCTCGAGGATGTTTATTGGAAAAACAGTCTTAATTGCCACATTGTTTTTTTCCTATCGAACAAGGCTTTCAGTCATTACTTTTTGGGTAGACAATGCTGCTATTATAGTCTCATTTTTAGTTTGAATTATCTCTTTGAGCTCCTTAATTTCGCCTTAAAATATAAATATTTATCAGAAAATCGTGAGATTTTGGTGGACAAAATATCGCTCACCCAGTACAAAAGTGACTCAACTCAAAATTTTAATTTTTCAGAAATCGATTAAAAACTATTTTTGACTTAATTAAAAATAGTTAAAAACAAAATCTTTGGACAATTTTTAGTATCAGTTAACAACAACAAATTACACTGATATTTGTTTTATAAATAAACAAGTATATTCTACATATGTAGTTTAAGCATATAAACTTGAAAAATGAAAATTTTGTGTTGAGTCACTTTTGTACTGGGTGTGCGATATATTTTCATCTTAACTGTTATTTCTGATAATTTCGCATTCATTTCAGAAAATTTGACATTGAAATAATTAATGTCCACATCTTCTTCACAATTTGTTTCACTTGCAACTTCTACTACTTCAATTATTGCAGGATCACTTTTTTCACAATTTTCTTTTCTTAATTTCTGTACATATTTTTCTTTTTATGCTTTTAATTTTCGCATTAAGTGCCTTTTACTACACATTTTTTTATTTTGATTTTTAATGAACTATTTTATATGTAACAATATCACCTTTTTTTTTTTTTTTTTTTATTTTATTTTATTATTTTTATTGAACAAAAAAAACTATTTTTACAATTCATTAATTTGTCCTCAGCGCCTCTAAGGCATTATTGAGGAAACGTTGGCAAAAATTTTACATGTTTTGAACAATATAAACTACATATGTACAAATAAATATTAGTATCTCTAATTGGGGTTTTTCCCCTTTTTTTATTAAAATTGAGCACCACCTAAAATACCGTATTTGATTTACTGACATGCTTCCTTTGTTTTATTATTTTTTTTTTACTTATTCTTATTTTGCTTTTTCATTCTTACTTCTGTTTCTATGCAATATATTTGGTTGATATCTGCATGAGATTTAAACCAATTTGTAGTCATTTGCAAAATAGTTAAATTAAAATTTGCGTTTTTATCAACCGACTATTTTATTTACTACAGGGTTTTTTACATGTTTTTTCAACATGTGGCATTATTTATAAACCTTTTTGGTTTGGTTTTAGAGATAAAAGAACAATGAAAGAAACCTTATAGACTTATTTTATTTAATCCACCCACTAAATAGCTTAAAAATTCTGTGTTCTAAGTACGTACATATATACGTACATACATAGACTTATGTATGTGTGGAAACATACAAATTTACATAACAAAAGATCAATGTAATCATTGTTATGCATATAGTTTGCGAAAAACCATAATTTCTAAAGCGTAAATTCAAAAATAATGCGTGTTTCTTAAGCGTACAACTGTCAAATAAGTTATTAAATAAAATACTGTGGTCAAATCTATGTAAGCTTAAGGGAAATCTTAAGGAGTGCAAGTGATTCGATTATGTTAATTTTTCCAGTCAATGATCGCCTGATTGTAAACACATTTGATGCAAAGAAATTTTTAGAAAATTTTTAATTAAAAAAAAAAATCTTTTTTATATTATTATAGCTGGTGTCTTAATTAACATTGAATGCAAAGCTTGGGCTCGTAATATCCATCATGATCGTTCAGAAAGGAGAGGATCCGTCCACTTTGAGTTGATGGTTGATTAAGATCAATCTTCTGAAGAACTACAAAAACAGCAACAATTAAAGCAGCAACAACAGCAGCTAAAACAGCATCAACAACAAGAAGAAGAACAACAACAACAACAGCTAGAACAGCAGCAACAGAATAACAGCAACAACAACAACAACAACAGTAAACTAATTAATAATAATACTACAACAACAACAGCCATGGCGATAGCATCAGCATTAAAAATGGAAATTTTTAAATAAAAGTCAGAAAAAAAAGAATTAGTTAAAAATAAAAATAAATATAAAAAATCGTAAATTCTAAACCAAAAAAATAAAAAAAAAATAACAAAAAAAAAATAAATAAAACGCAAGGCATTATTTCAATACCAAAATGAGGATAAAAAAATAATGCAACGAAATATTTCAAAAGGAAAATTACAGCAAAAACCAAAGATGCATATAAAAAAAATTAAAGAAAAATAAAATTAACTTAAAAAAAAACTAAGAAAAAAATATATATAAAAATAGTAAAAAAAAAAGAAATTAGAAAATAATAAAAAAATCATAAACAAATGGACAGGAAATAGTTTTTTTTTTTCGGGACATTAACACACACAAACACATTAAAAGAAATAAAATAATTTTTCAATTGAATTCTACAAAAAAAAAAAGACAAAATTAATAATAAATAAATTGGCTACTTTTAAAAAATGTCTACTTTATGTATTCTTTAAAAATTTTCACTTTTATTTTGAACAAAAACAAAAAAAATATAACGAATTAACAGCACAGCGAAAAATTATTAAAAAAAAAAAAATTGAATAACTGTGTACTTAAAAGCAAAAAAAAATATATTAAAAAAATTGGTTTGTAATCACAACTTCCTTATTTCTCTATTACAACTCCCCTGTCTAACAAAGCTTGTTCTTTTTCTGTTAAACATAAACAAACAATTGTAAGTTTTGAAAATTTTATTAAGAAAGGCAGAACAATTTCCCATTTTGTTTTCACCCAACACACAAACACACATATTTTTCAATACAAATTAAAAACAAACCAGAAGAAGAAAAAGATAAGAGATAAGAAATGATGAAAATCAATGCTGTTTAGTAAATATTTTATTAAAAAATGAAATTAAAAAAAAAAAAACACATTTATTTGTTTAAATTTGTTATAAATTTAAGCAAAACAAAAAAAAAAAAAAAATTAAAACCCCCCTTAAAAAACTAATTACTTAATAAAAAAAAATAAAAAAAATATAAAAAAATTTATAAAATATTGTAGATTTTTAAATATTTAAAGCATTATTTAGGAAATTTTCAAGTAAATAATATAATAAAAAAAACAAGCTAAGGAGTCTAGAGAATAATGCTATATAAACAACAAATAAAATAAAAAGCAAACAAAACTAATCCTCTTTACTTAAAATACAAAACAAAAATACATAAAATAAGTCAAAAAAAAAAAAATAAAAACAGAATTTAAGTAAAGAAATCTTAAAATAACAGAGACAAATATACACACACATATAAAATAAAAAGATAAAATAATAATAAAGAAAAAATAAATAAATAATAATAAGAACGATAAAAAAGTATGTTTAAAATATGATTTTTTGTAATAGTTCAAGAAAAAAAAAATAAGAAAATAATTTGTTATGAAACAATCTGTTTTATTAACTTGGTAATAACAAGAACAAAAAAAAAATGCAACTCTGTTTAAATCTGCTTTTATTATACACACTTAACAACAACAAAAAAGTAACGGCAGAAGAAAATTAATAAACAAAACAAAAAATACACCCACCACTATTACTACACACACTTACAAAAAACAGGAAAAATATTAAATAATTTTGTTTTTGTTCTGTTCCTTACTTGTTTATCATTCGTTTCCTAGTTGAGAGTCTTTATTTGTGTACGGTATGACGCTCTCTTATTTACACTGTTTGTTAACCCAGTAAACCTTTTGTAAAAGCAAACAAATACACCCACCACAGCTTAAATGCAAAAAGTATAAATTAAATATTATTAAAATATATGTTGTTTTTAGTTTAATTATAATTAATTATTATATTTTATTTACTTTTTGTTTTCGTTAAAATTAAACTCCCGTTTCCCTCCATTAAACAAACAAAAACACCTTTAGTGTAATAAAGTGAAAAAAGTATTTGTCTAAATGCAATTTAGATTAAAAAATAAATAAGAAATAAAACGATATTGAAACTGCTATTAATTAAAGTATTATTAATAAACAAAAATTTAACAATAATTACATATATAAACATTGGTATTGTCGTATTTTTATTTTAGAGTGAAATAAGCAAGAATTAATAAAATCACTGCTCTAATTATAATTTATATAGAATATAAATTCAATTGTATTTAAAAGCATTTCTATTGAGAAAACAAAATACATTTTAAATAAAGTTTGTAATAAATAAACTTTTCGAAAAACAGAAATTTATAAAATTTTAAATAAATTTTTCTCAAGGAAAAATAAGAACAGATTTAAAAAATTTAAACAATTCGTAAATTTCTTAAAATGATTATCATATTCAGAGAATATTCTTCATAAAAAAATGAAAAATAATTTGTAATTACATATAATCGAAATTAAAAGAATTACAATATTTTCAAAATTTTCGATATTATTGAAAAAAATAAAAACAACAAACAAATTTCTTCAATGTTAAACAATCCTTATAAAATAAAGTTGTGTTGCTGTCAAAAGCAATTGTGGTATTGAAAGTTTATTAAGATAAAAAGAACTATTTAAACTTAAAAATGGATAAATATATATATAAATATATATATATATTCAAGTAACTGCCATTTTTTACACACAAATTAAAAAATGTATGTAAAAATTATTTTTTTGAGTGTTATGCAAAAATATAAAAAAAAATATATATTTATTATACATATGTATAAAAAAAAGATTAATAAAAATAAATAACTACATACACACTTACACAAACACCTAAAAACACAAATAAACAAAAAACCATAAGAAAACTTTCAATAAAAAAATTAAAAATAATAATATTGTATTTGAAAAACAGCGGCAACACAGCAAAAATTGAAAATGTTTTAATAAAATAAACTACAACAACCAATCTCACTCACTTAAATTAATTATGTTAATTATTACAAATAATTTTATTCCTTATTCTTATTTCCCTTTCTTTAAACACCACCTGCAAAATTTTTAAATTAATTTATTTCATTGAATATTTTTTATTTTTGTTTAAAAATAAAATGAAGCAGTGCTATAGTATAAAAAAAATCATAAATAATAAAATAAATAAATTAATAAACAGAAACTAACTATGTATAAGCTAAATTTAGTTTTTAAGGATTACTCAAATTTCAAAAAAATTCCAAAAAAAGGTAAGCCATTCATTTTTTATAAATTAAAATACTTTATGCCCCTTTTATAAAATTTCTATACTAAAATTTCTTAAACAAAAAATCTCAATTTAAACAATTTCCTGGCCTACTCTTATATAAAAAAATAAAAAAAAAAAAAAACGAAAAAATAAACAGAAAACTACATTGTTCATATATACATATAAAAAATGCCCTTTTTGTCAGTGTGAAGCATAAATATAAAAAAAAACGTTTAAATAAGCTAGTTAAAAAAAAAACAAAAATTAATAAATAATTAAAAAAGAAAAAAAAATCTTAAGTAAAAAACTACTTTGCTAAAACAAAAAATCCCCCATTCATTAAGCTTCAATGTAAAGCAACTATTTTAGTTTAAAAAGTTGAAAACATAATAAAAAAAAAAACAAAACAAATTAATTTAAATTAATAAAAAAAAAGAATATTTAAAATTAGCAAAAGAAATCACATTAAAAAAAGAAAGTCATAATAATTTAAATAAAATTTTTAGTAGTAATAATGAATAAAAAAGATAAATAAATAAAATAATAAATAATTAAATTATTTTCCTTCATTATTAATATTAAAATTATATATAAAAATATTAATAATAATTTTTGTTAAGTTTCTTCTTATTTCAATTATTTTCTTTCTTTTAGTATTTAAAAATAATAAAAAAAATATATTGCTTTAAACTAGATTTAATAAATAAAGTAAAAAAAAAAAAACAAATTTAAAATCATTCAGTAAAAAAAACAAAAACAAAAATCATGGTATAAAAATAAACAAAAACAACAAACACTGCTTTTTGTAAAATTTAAGTTTAAATTTAAATAAAAAAATATATATTTAAAGACAACAACAACAACAAAAATAAAAACAGAAAAAAATAACAAGAAGGTAAATAACAACAACAACCATTTATTAAAAACCAAAAACATAAGCGTATAAAAATAAATAAAAGAATAAAATAATAAAAATGAGTAAATAAAATGAGGTAAACAAACAAATAAAATGAACAAAACAAAATTTTACTGAATTCAATAAAACAATATAAAAAAGACAAAAAAAAACCAAAAGTAATAATGTTGATATGGGATTAAGTAATTCCAAAATAAAAAACAAAAAAAAACATATTCTTCGTTTTTATTTCAAAGATTTAAATTAAAACGGTAAGTTTTTCTTTTAATTTGGTTAATCAACACTGAAATTGAAAATATTATTGAAATCAGATACACCCTGTGCCTTATTATAAAGTTTCTTCCTGGCAATACTGATGAAAAATACGTTTTTGTTCGTTCAAAAAATAAAACGTTCTATATTTTTTTATATTTCACACATTCTTTTTCCGTTTCCGGTAAGTAAGTAAAAGTTAAGCCCCTATTTGTTTAATGTACATCATCATGGTCTGTCTGTCTAATAGGTAGTTAATAGCTTATTAGACGCGCAAAGGCCACGCACGGTTCAAATCCCAGGTAGGTCAGAGAACATCAAAACGAAATGGCAAAAAGTCTGAGAGTTGTTGTTGGTTGGTGTGTGTGGGTGGTGTGTGAGTGAGGTGGAGGAGGGGAGGGCAAGGAAGGAAATTTTCCAAAAGGGAAGATGTTGTTTCGGTTGCTGTTACCGTTGCAACGTCGCTCTTCGTTGTTGTTGGAGTTTTGGGTGACGGACGGAGAGAGAGTTAAAAATTTATTTTTTTTAAGTGTGGTGAATTTTGTTGTGGTGAATTTATCCGGTGTGGTGAATAAAATCGAAACTCACCAAAGTGCCGTTATTCGAAATGGTACTGTATTACCATAAATGCATGTACTGTACATCGTGATGCGTGTCGGTGCGTGTCTAGGATAAGTAATTTTCACCTATGTTAGCGGAGGCATTCATCGACATGTTTGGTTACCATATGCATTGTATTACCAACGGTGTGGTTTGTGTTTGGATTAAGGATAATTAATCTCGGTAAGTGAAACACTGAACGAACTAGCAAGGTGGTGTTACCATTGTATCATTCTATTTAAAATACATATTATATTTTATATATTTATTCTATTTTATAAATTCACATTTATAAATATAAATAATAATTATATTATATTATAAATATAAATATTATAAATATAATTAATTATAATTATAAATATAAATAACTAAATTTAAACTATTTTGTAAATGAATTTCTTTATTTTATGTTTTATCTAAAACGCTTGCAAATTAGCTACAAATTGGAAGTTCTTTGTCGAAATATTATCATTTTTTGTGCTTTTTCGAAAAAAAGAAATGAAATTAATCATGGCCTGCAAACAAAACCTAACTTATTTATAAAAACTCACCACATTTACACAATACTGTTAAAATTTTTCGTGTTGCCGTATTTATTGAAATAAAAAAACAGCGGCGTATTTCTTTATATAGAAAATAAATGAGAAAAACATATAACGATTATTGTATTTGAAGTGAAACTAAATAATTATATTTTTAAGTTTGTTTTTAAATTTTTTACAACAAATTTCAATTATATTTAATTAAAAATATAGTTTTATAACAATTTATAAACTCTGGTAACCCTTTTAAGAAAAACTGCAGACAAACTGCAACTAACTTTACTGTATTTTATGATTTTTTATTTTATTTATTTCGTTGTTTCGTTCGGAATCGCTATTTGTGTCGCTGCCTTTTGAAGTGCGTCTTCTATAATTTTGTGTGCTGTTAGAATATAAAATAAATCAAAAAACAACGCAAGAGACAATTTTGGAAACGTAAAAAATTTAACAACTATTTTTTTTTTATTATAACAACGCATTTTATAAATAGTATAACAACAAACAAACGCAGTTGTAAAGAGAGCGTGTATATAATACACAATAAAAGTAACTTGCGTCCATAAAGAGAAAACAAAAAGAAAAATTTAGAGAAAATTATTGCGAGTCATTATTTTCTGCAGCCATAATGTTTCATAATAAATTAATAACTTTGGCAATATTGTCATCGGCCTGCTTACTAACAGGTAATTATTATTGTAAATTAAATTGAAATTGTATTAAGCAAATGGAAATGCCATCAAAAATTCCAGTTGAATTCTTTGTTTGTCGATTTTTCTTTTCTTAGTATTTTTTTCCTTTAAGACAAAAAAAAAAAAATACGAAAAATAACGAAACACTTCAAAGAAAAAAAGGGTTTTCGTGCTCTCAGCTGATGCGTCAATATAACAGCGCTTCGCTGTTGGTGGTTTTTGTTCTATGCTAGATTTTGTGTGTGTGTGTGCGTCTGTTTTATTTTGTTTGTTTGATTTAACACAAAGAAGTATAGTGGCCTCCACTCTCCCCAACTACAATTACAACTACTAGTTAAACGAAATTTCCAGTTATTTTGCATTTTCTATATATACTCTCTCCCTGCCTTTACGCTTCCCTTTTGTTTTTGTACGCCTGTAGCGACTATGTTTTGTATTCGTTGTTGTTCAGCTTAGAACTGCAATTTTTTTCTTTCATATTTCGTTTTATTGTGTATATTTTTTTTGCTTTGTTTAACGAAAATAATATTTTTTTAATTTAATTTACTTATAAGAGGTGAAAAACAAAAAACGTAGATTGTTATTCCCCTTAATTTAATAGCGATTTTTTTATGATATTTTTGAAATGGTGGTTTAATAAGAAGAAAGTATTGATTCTGAAAATAAAATGGAGGAAGATCTTCTTTAACCGGCTATTAATTGGAATTTGTAAAGGGCAGGCAGTTATTCAGCGTTTTGTTTTGGCTGTGTGAACCTTTTACTATCGAGTTGAACTTATATATATTCGTGAAAAACTTTGGAAAAAAGTAGATGGTGTTATAGACGGTTCCATATGTGGATAGTTAACCCTTTCGGCAGTTATGCTGGAATTCCCGTCATTCACTATTCTCTAATTAAACTAATGACGGGAATTCCCGCTGATTTTGAAATTTCATTGGATGATGATTTTTCAGGATATTCAAGCTCTAAGGACACCGACGATGCAAGAGATGGTAACGTTGCGAGAACTCCCGTCATCGCGGGAATTCCCGTCATTTGACCCACAGTTAAAAACCATGATTTAACGATAAAAAGACGGAAATACCCGCTTAATTTTTGTATGGAAAAAATAAGTGATTCTCTTGGTAGCAACAGTTAAATTTAAATGCGGCCGAAAGAGTTAAGCTGAATTGTAGTCTCTGTCTGGTTTCTATGTGAGCTCGTGATTGGTTTCAATCTGCCGGAAGGCCTTTACTATGCTTCTAGGCATAAACGAGATGGTATTGCGTCGAGTGAGATAATGAAGCTGCAAATAAGTTGCTAAGAATAGTTGCGGTGACGAGTAAGAAGCTGATGGAGCAGTCAGTTAAAACTCTATTGGAAGATCTTACCCCTTTACTTACAAATTCTATAAACCAGCTTGTTTTGCAGCCCATTCAATTTGTGCGTCATAAGGCATAGATCATTCTCAAAGTCTTTGTGGTGTTTGTCATAACTTGAGAATTTGTCTAAGATCACTGCAAAAAGCAAAGGGCAGCCTTATCTAACGCTCGCATTAGAATGAAGGGTTTCAGTTATTCTGCCATTATAAAGTTTTTAATTTGTATGACAGGCTTTAGACTTTCAGCTTAATATTACATATCGAATAGTATAGGTACCAAAATTAACCGAAGAGTGTTTGTCGGAGCCTGGTAGTAGATACTGCTACCAGCCTGACAGCCTGCCCTTAATTGCAGTTCTTACATTATAAACATTTGTTATTGTAGAGCAGCTCTTGCTGTTTTCCTGTAGACAATAAATAAGGTGTAGTATGCCAGTTGAAAGCAGAAGATGACTAAATGTAGGAATTCACCCACGTCGGTTAATCTCAACCTCAGGTGCACCTGTTACAAAGCAGTAAGTCTGACAATACAATTGCATACATGTTGTGAGAGCTTGACACACCGACAGTTAAATAAAGCCTAGACCTCAACTGTGCTATGATGGAGCGTATTTCTGTCGGTCTACGCCTGGCAAAATAAAGTCGTTGAATGTTTATATTAAGGCAGCAAAAGTTTTGCTGATTGATTCGTGGAGGAGAGGGGATGTGTATCTTCTAATACAATTTGGTAATTTGGGTGAGTAGGCAGCCATTCAGCCACGATTCGCAGAGCATTGTTCTGAGAAGTCTCCAACATTTTCCATTCAATTTCACTTAAAAAGTGAGTCCAAACAGGGGCTGAGTAGTTAAAAAGGGATCTGGAACATATCAATTTGTAGCTTCTACTTGTCATCATAGCTAGTAGAACTAATTTCGCAAAATATTGCATGAGCTTTGTAAAGATATGGTACTGCACATGTTTTAAAATTGTTGGACATAAGCGAACAGAGGCGTTAAAATCTTTTTTTAATCCGTATTGGTTTGTAGTTATTTTAAATAAAAATTCTAGAGAAGAATTGTGATTCAAATTTGTAATTGGAAAGCATAAATGCATTTTATCAACAAATTCTAATAATTTTATGACAAATTGTGTTTTTTTTTTATTTTGCTGGACTATGATTAATTAAAATTGAGTCTTACAACACATACAGGCTATATAATTGTTTATATAATAAAATTAATATAATCCATTTATTATTATGTTCATATTTATGTACATACATATATGTACATTTATATGTGCACTACATAAAGAGATAAGAAACTGTAGCTTAAATTTAAACTGTGATATACAAATAAATAAAAATAATATTTTTGTTTATTGGAAGTTGTTGCCATTGTCATTCCTCCATATCGTATTTCTGCTGTTTTTTTTTCTGCAAGTCGTTTTAAAATTTGCCTGCATGAGGTACCGAATACATTAACGAAATTCGAATATACAAACTTCAGATTTTTCCATATGACATTGATATATAAATGCCACTCAACTATAATAAAAAAAAAATAATAAAATACAATTGAAATTAAATCTCCTCCTCGCTTTAGTAAGCCCATAAATGAGAAAACAAAACAAATGAATACTTGCTTATCAGTTAGAATTTACATTTAAATTTATAAATTTCATTTTGTTTTTCTTTATTTATTTATGCCGTCTATAATATGTGTGGCTTGGATGCTATTCAGGCTTTGATTTTATAGTTTTTATATGCATTTTAATTGCTGTGCGATTGTTTTTGATTTAAAATTTTCCACTAAAAATACGAATAAGAATAAATAAATCAAGTAAATTTTCTTTCTCTTCATGGTTGTAGAAGAAGAGCATTTACCGAAAAACAAATTAATTACAAATGCATATATTGCCCTTATATTTATTTATTTTCTTTTAATATGAATTTAATCAGTGAGTAGTGAGGCATTGTACGAACTACTTATTGTGATTGTTAGTTTTCATTTTTTCATGATAATAGTAAACCCATATCTTGTTTTTCTTGTAATTTTATAAAAAGAAAAAGAATAACTGGGCGTATGTTAATGTTCCATTTAGATATTAAACATTTTTTAAAGATCTCCTCCCCTCTCCAACCATAAATGTTTATAAACATTGTTTTGTTATACCATTAAGTTCCTTTGAATATATTTTCCATAAGAGTTTTATTTGTTTTATTTATTTACTAAAGAATTAATTAAAACTCTATACCTAAGAGTTTTGCAACTTTTCCTAACGAGAACGACCATTTTTTCTCCAGATTTTGTGGCAATCCGATGATGTCAAAGTTTACCGTCTCTCCTCGCCGGAGTTATAGAATTTAAAATGAAAAAGCATTTATTGGAGAGAAAACTGAAGTAGCATGTGCGTTAGTCAAAACCTAGTACATACAGTGCAATTGATAAATCTTTTTCTAAATTTCTAAGAATTTCCATTTTACAAATAAAATAAATGTAAATAGGTTTTCTTTTAACCGTAGATCGAGCTTTGTATCAAAAATGATACTTTTCAATTTTTGAGACTATATAACTTTAATTCAGAAAAAGTTAGACACCTGATATTTTTTGAATTCGTTAGTATTGTTATTGTCATTATTTTAAAACAAATAAAAAAAGAAAATTTTAAACAGGGGTGAAGAATATCGAAAACTTCATAATTCTGTCTTTGTATCATTTTTGATACATACGACTTTCCTAGCGGTGCTTTGGTGTTGTGTAAGTAATTTTTTTAGGTTTTCAAAGATTTTGTGAAGTTTTATCGTAAATAATACGTTATTTATGGTATTTAACAAGGAATTGAAAGATAAGTTTTGGAGGAAAGGGAAAAGGTTGAATTTTCTGTTCATGATATATCCTTGATATTGACGGTAGTAGTCGTAGTCTAGATGTCAGATCAAGGTTCAAACCTCTGGTCAGTTATGTCCCATTTATAACGAAAGATTGTAATGACCGATTATATATGTATATATGTAATATTCCTGCTGCTGGAGACTCTAAAGAAGAAGAAAACAGAAGCTCGTCTTATGAACTGACGAAAGTATTGGGAGCAACAAACGTTACAATCAGATGTTTATCGCCAAATATAGTACTACTTTAGTAGTTTGGGAAGAGAAAATACTCACAATTTTCACGTAGATTGCTAGCAGCTGTTTCTTGAAATGTTGTAGAGTCTTTCTTACTGCTCTTCTCATATTTATCTCACGTGATAGACAAATATTATAAAAAAGTATTTCGTCCTATGTTTTATTTCATTGATATTACGGAAGGATAATATTTCGGTCAACTACGAACGTATGTGATAACAGAATCATTCGGTTTGATAATGTGCTACTCGGAAATAATGTTAAATTTACACCTATTACGCCTTTTCGAAAAATGAGCTGAAAATCTTTCAGCTTTTAATAATCACAATAATTTTGTCGCTCTAGATTAGTAACTAATTGAATTTTATGGTCGATATAAATTACGCGGTCCACCGAAACGGAATTGGCAGTTTTACATTCATGTACATGCTACGTGCGTAACAACTACTTACAGCCGTATTTGTAGAAACCCGCATCCGGGAAAATAGAGAGGAACCCAAGACAGAGCCTTGTTATTGATATAATCGACGTTCTATTGCTACGGCAAACTTTTTTACCTCACATGACGTTGAAAACCAATTTTTCTAACGAAATATAACAATGGTTTGTACCATTAGGTTTCAGCCAGCCCTCAATTGAGACTGTTACTGATGCGAGTGACAATAAGCTGCCCCATCTAAACAATTGGAAACTTATAAATCGCCGCAAAGCAAGGATGCTAGATGCCAAATTATTGCCATTTTGATAAAAATAAAACCAATCTGACATGAAGTGTTTGATATTTACGTAAAAAACCATACTGCAATGTACATCATGTCAAAAATTTTGCCGTAAATTTCATAAAAGTGATAATAAAATATAATAATATAAAATAGTTTTATTAAAATGAATTAAAATAAATCAAAATATTAAAATTTTTTAACAAAATCTATCGATAATCGTGAAAATACTATGTACTACAAGTATGTATCAAAAGTGATACATAAGCTAGAATTATGAAGTTTTTTTAAGGCTCGATCTACGGTTAAAGACATTTTATTAAATGTTTAACAGATATGTAGATTTGAGAAAAATAGCAGCAACTGTTCTGTATTTTGGAATTTATCTTCGTAGAAGGCCATTTACCTCTGCTGTAGCAGCCATTTTATTCTTCCTTTATTCAGTACATTTATACTCTACATATTTTTGTTTATTTTTTAAATTTATTTTATTTAACAACTCAGTAAGTATATTATATTACTTTATACATACATATGTATGTACATACATATGTACGTACATATATTTACGAATGGATAAAAGTACATGTAATTTAAACACAAATATTTATATATGTATGTATGTACTATATAAGTATTGTTTAAGTATATGAAAAATTTAAATACTCTTAATCATCATCACACAATATTAACGTTGATTTGATTATCCCTCTTTAAAGTTTAAAACGTTTCATCAAGTACATAGCAGAGGCTACATACCATATTTATTATCTTAAATTATTAAGTTTGGTTTGCAATGAGAATGTTGACACTTCTTTGTAGTTATAATCATATTTTGATAAGATTAGATAAGGATTATCTTTGTATAACGAGGAAAGGTTTTTGTTTTTTCTAAATATTAACAATATCTATTCAAATTAGTATTTATTTTTATATTTATTTTATTTGAGTAAAGTGTCCCAGAGAAAACTACTGTATTTTATTATTAATTAACATTTGTTTGTTTGTTCATTTACCGCCTATCATATTTTCTATTCAATATGCACTAAATAAACAAGAATTGATTTATTTCTATATTTTTATAAACTCTCATAAAAACCGTAATAAATACAAATTAAATGGAATTAATTCAATAAATACGAAATTATTTTATTACAATCAGATAGATTGATAGAGAGATACTATTAATAATATTGTGTAGCAAGCCAAGCTACTGCCACTTTACTTTTAATATTTAGTCGTATACAAATAATAGAAATTTCTCTGTATATTTTTCTTTTATTAACATTACAATATTGTATCTAAACTAATGATGTAAATATATTCTTTTTTATAACATCATATTTTTGTTAAGTTAAGGTTAATGATGATTTTATCACGGGGCACTGCGAGATTAGTTCGCTGACGGGGATCTGGAACAGATCCCAGCCGGACTATTGCAGAGCATGTTGCGATGAGGAGGAGTTGGAGACTATCGATCACCTCGTCTGTAACTGCCGAGCCCATGGTAGGTTGAGGTTGAGGACCTTTGGCAGGACCTTCTTAGGTTAGGTTAGGTTAGAGGACGTGTACTTGTCAACTGTGAAAAGTACAGTACCCGGAGGTCGAATTGACCCATTGTACAGCGTCCTAGCTTCTCACACCACTCGTGTTGTGTGCGTTAATTTTATACATAAGTGGCGGGACCTACAGTTTAAAGTCGACCCCGAACGACAGATTTTTGAGAAGCTTTTCAAAGCTTTTTTTTACTCTCAGAATTTCTGCCAGAAATCTGCTGAGAGGAAGTCGCCGAAGAAATATTTTCATATTTTCGTTTTGATGTCTGACCTGGGATTTGAACTCGGGCCTTTCGTCTAATAAGCCAACACACTACCTACTAGACTACGGCGACTTCTAGGACCTTCTTTGAGAGCTTGAATTCTGTGTCGAGAGCCGACATCAAGGCTCTCCACAGATTCAACGTACACATACAACTAAACAACAAATTACCTGCATCTCTAATTCATTTCATCCCCACCAAATTACACAGGCAATCAACCATATTTACAAAACCAACTTTTTATATTATATACAGGGAAAAGCTTCCGGAGACAACAGCCGAACTGCTACAACAGATTCATTAGTAGTTTGGGCTGGTTGAGAGGTGCTAGGACTTCATCAGTGTAGTCGCGCTCTCGCCTCTTTTTGTTTGTGTCTGTTTCTTTCTGTGTTATTCCTCCGCTTCCCATTCCCCCCCTTACCTACATACCCTCCTTTCATCCTATTCCCTCTATTTCCTTCCCCCTCTAAGGACGTTGTACAATGGGTCAATTCGACCTCCTGGTACTATACTTGTCTTAACTGACAAGTACACGTCCTCTAACCTAACCTAAGGTTAATGATATTCATTCTTTTTATTTATTTTTTTTAATAAAACTTACTTTATTGGTATAGTCTGGTATACGGCCTAGTCTCTCACATCACACATGTTTTGGATGTTGATTTTTATCCATCTTTGGCGGCCCTTGTAGTTTAAGAACTATTGAAAAGAGATTTGAGAAGGTTTTTAATGGCAATTATTTGTTCTCGGATCTTTTGTCAGAAGACAAAAGAAAGAAGGCAAAAGAAATAAAAAAGACTCTTCATCAAGGCATATTCATAGAAGGTAGCCTTATCTCAACAGCTGACGAGATTTGGAATGTCAAAATTTTGTTGTTTTTTGTGTGTTTTGTTTCGATAATTATTTTCGCATTTATAGACCCTCATACATATGTACCGGATGTATCCTTAACGATACGCACTCTAGAAATTCTTCAGGATTACTATTTCAAAGCCAATTTTATTAAAATTTTTGCAAGATGATTAATAATATTTAAGCCTTTAACACTAAATACATATATCTTTTAAACTACAACCTAGATTTACTATACTTATATTTATTTAGACGAGACTGATGAATTACCCAAAAAAGATTTCGGTCTCTCAAACTAGGTGCCAAAACTATGACCAATAATAAATAACGTTTGCATCTGCCATTTTTCTCGATGGCCATATAAAAACATGTTCTTTACATAAAGTGGAAATGTTATTGACTGGCATGGAATAATTTTTTTTTAATTTATAGCTGCCCCACTATTGCGTAATTAAGCATGACATAAAAATCAAAAGAAATTTCAATATACATATAAAATTTATTTAGTTTTTTTAATTGCTTTTATTAATTTCCTATGGAGGTTTGAAGGTTAATTTTTTGACATTCCGAGTACTCTTTAACAAAAACAAAATGTCTGTTGTTTTTGCATTGTTGTATTTGTTGTAGAGATGCTCCTACCTGTTATGAATTTGCCTTACTCCTCATTTTCTTGTTCAAATCACACTCCTACAAAATAGTAAAAAATGTTTTTTTCCCTTGTAATTTTTAAACTATTGTCGTAATTAAAGAAATTTTGATGTTTATTAATTATAAAATTGTGTAAAAGTGTTCCTATTTAAAAAAGTAGGGTTAAAACGATAGCAATATTGAAGATACCCAGCCACAGAGAACCTTTTAGAAACAATTTCAGTTTGTGGATACAGTATTTTAGAAGATACGACACTCTTAGAAAGTCTCTAATTTATAACCAATATTTGCGTTCAATTTCAAATATGATTTTAAAGTTTCTTTTTTAAATACCCCAAGTACGTGTCATATTTTCTGGAAATTAGTAACAGATCGGTTGTTTAAATGCATTTTGGAAAGGAAGAAAGGAAGGAGAAAATTAATTGATTTAACTATTGTGCTTTAACCGTAGATCGAGCTTTGTATCAAAAATGATACATTTCAATTTTTGAGACTGTATAACTTTAATTCAGAAAAAGTTAGATGCCTGATATTTTTTGAATTCGTGAGCAATGTTATCGCCATTATTTTAAACCAAATAAAAAATGAATATTTCAAACAGGGGTGAAAAAATTCAAAAACTTCATAATTCTGGCTTATGTATCA
Source organism: Sarcophaga caerulescens (assembly GCA_927399465.1). Lineage (NCBI taxonomy): Eukaryota > Metazoa > Arthropoda > Insecta > Diptera > Sarcophagidae > Sarcophaga > Sarcophaga caerulescens. The sequence continues at coordinate 108,801,999 of OV656866.1, forward strand.
TTTTTGATACATACGACTTTTCTAGAGATTCTTTGGTGTTGTGTATATAATTTTTTTAAGTTTTTAAAGATTTTGTGAAGTTTTATCGTAAATAATACATTATTTATGGTATTTGAGAAGGAATTGATAGTTAAGTGTTGGGTGAAAGAGAAAAGGATGAATTTTCTGTTCTGGATATATTCTTGAGATTGATTGAAGCAGCCGTAGTCTAGTATGAAGCGTGTTGGATTATTAGATGTCAGACCAAGGTTCAGACCTTAGGTCAGACATTTCCAATTTACAACGAAGGTTGTAATCATCGATTTTGTATGTATGTATGTAATTTTCCTGCTGCTGAAGGCTCTGGAAAAGAAGAAAAGAGAAGCACGTCCTATGAACTGATGAAAGTATTGACAGCAACAAACATGACAATAGGATGTTTATCGCCAAAGATGGACTACTTGGAATAGAGAACCGTATGCCTTTAGTAGTCTGGGAAGAGAAAATATTACCAATTTTCATGCAGATTACTAGCAGGTGTTTCCTGAAATGTTGTATAGTCTTTCTTACTGCTCTTCTCATATTTATATCACGTGACACACTAACATTAAAAAAAAAATGTTTCGTCCCATGTTTTATATCATAGATATTACAGATGATAATATAATACAATACGTAAGTGTGTGATAACAGAATCATTTGCTTTGATAATGTACTATTCGGAAACGATGATAAATTTACACCTATTACGCCTTTTCGAAAAATGAGCTGAAATTATTGAAATTTCCAATAATTTTGTCGCTGTAGATTAGTAACTAATTGAATTTTATGTTCGCTATAAATTTCGTGGACCACCGAAATCGAATTGGCAGTTTTAGATTCAAGTACATGCTACGTGTGTAGCAACTACTTACAGCCGTATTTGGGGTAACCCGTATCCGGGAAACCAGAGCGGAATCAAAGAGAGAGCATTTTTATTGACATAATCGATGTTCTATTGCAACGGGTAACTTCTTTACCTCACATGACGTTGAAAACAAATTTTTCTAACGAAATATAACAATAGTTTATACAATCAGGCTTCAGTCATTACTTAATTGAGAGCGTTACTGATGCGAGTGACAATAAGCTGGCCCATCTAAACAATTGGAAACTTATAAATTGCCGCAAAGCAAGGATGCTAGATGCCAAATTATTGCCATTTAGATAAAAATAAAACCAATCTGACATGAAGTGTTTGATTTTTACGTAAAAAACCATACTGCAACGTACTTCATGTCAAAAATTTTGGCGTAAATTTCATAAAAGTGATAATAAAATATAATAATATAAAATAGTTTTATTAAAATGAATTTAAATAAATCAAAATAATAAAATTTTTTAACAAAATCTATCAATAATCGTTAAAATATTATGTACTACAAGTATGTATCAAAAGTGATACATAAGCTAGAATTATGAAGTTTTTTTAAGGCTCGATCTACGGTTAAATGCATTTTGGAAAGGAAGAAAGGAAGGACAAAATTAATTGATTTAACTATTGCGCTTTAAAATATCTTTCCAAGACATTTTTACTTACGTTTGTTTTTATTGTCTTTCATTATTATTTTTTTTTTCTTAAATTTAAACATTCACTTAATATTCCTATACAATGTATGCAGACCTAATTGTGATTCTAGAATTGTGTCAAAATAATTCATTAAACCCAATTAATATATGTCATAAATGTTTAACATTTAAAATAATTGATTAAGATTTCTTTGGATCATTTAATTTTAAATACATACATACACTTGGCTTTGTTTTATTTTATTTTTTTTTTTTTAAATTGGAACAGATTTTGTTTTTCCTGTTATCATTTGTTATCAACGGTAATATGCACACGTCTTTCAGGTCAATTTTTTTGTTTATAAAATAAATCAAGAACAACAAATTGATTTTTTAGATAAAAGGATTATGTAGGTAATTACGACGTATTTATTACGCGAATGAAATTTTGTAAAAATAAAAACAAATTTAAATCATAGCACAGCGGTTCAAGTTACACTTGGTAACACAATTATTTTGTTGTTATTTTTGAAATTTAATTGTGTTACTTGTTTTTATTTTTATGATGTATCATCACAAATAATCAGTTTTCAAGTGAGTCATGTTTAACAAAAACAAAAAAAAAATATATAATATATGGAGAGCGGTGTATATGCAAACAAAAAACAAAAAAAAAAAAACAAATTAAATAAGAAATAACAATAACAGATAAATGAAACTATAAACGATGAACTAAGTAAACAATAAACAAATAAAAATTAATTTTATTTTTAATATTTATTATTTATTAATCACAAATATCTTTAAATTATTCATCTTTCAGCTGCCCAATTGAGCGTTAATTTAAGTGAGGCCAAGTTGCCTTCAACCGTTGTACCAATATTGCCAATTAAGGAAGATACCACAACTAGTTCTACAACCACCACTACAACATTAGCTCCCACTACCACTAAGAGCGCAACAACAACCACCACTACTACAACTACGACGACAACAACAACCAAACCAACTACAACTACAGAAGCTCCTACGACCACTACGACCGCTGCACCTGTACCTACAACCACTGCAGCACCACCTAAACCTTATCCACAGCCCGAAGTTGGCACATGGAATTCTAGTTGCATTATGGTACGAATGGCAGCCCAATTGAACTTCACCTACATCACCAAAGGTGTGTTTTTAAATTAAAAACTTTAATTTAACTTTATTTGATTGCCTTTTTTCCTACATTTCCGTTTTTAGATAATAAGACAGTGCAGGGTTTATATAATATACCCAAGAGTGCCGCTGTTGAGGATGTAGGCTGCGATTACAATTCCTCTCAACTACTACAAGTCAATTGGGGACCAACTAGTGCCCAACATTCAATGACTTTGCAATTTGAACGTACCAATGGCACCATCAACATGACCATGATCATGTTTAATATACCTTTGTTGAACACCGAATTCCCAGATGCTAAAGGTTAGTTCAATACATTCCATTCTTAATAAACAATTGTTGAGAATAAATTGTTTTTAAATTTTTTAGAAAATCAAACCATTAATTTGATTCATCGTGGCTTTGACTTTAGTGTACCCACTAAAATGTCATATCATTGTACACGTCCTCAGGTTTTCAATTTAACCGAAACCATTGTGGATAAGCAGGTTATTGGCACTCTTAAGGTACATGATGTGCAAGTTGAGGCCTTCCGTAAAGCCAGTGCCGGTGGTTTCTCCACTGCTAGAGACTGTGATAGCTCCGAAACACCCGATGTTGTACCCATTGCTGTTGGTTTCGCTTTAGCTGCTCTAATTGCTATTGTATTGATCTCTTATCTCTGTGCTCGTCGTCGTTCCACCTCACGTGGTTATATGAGCTTCTAAATTTTCTGATTTATAGTAGTAGTAAAGAAAAGAAAAACAAAGAAATCCTCGCTTCTAAACACATTCAAATTCGTTTTCAGGAAAATGAAAGCTGGCTTTTCCTTTAGTTTTTTTCTTTTTATTCTAACACCACCAACAGTAATGAAAAATAAATAATAAAAATAAAAAGTTGTACATACATACATACACCTCCAGCCACAACCAAAACACACTTGAAAAGGTATAAAATAAATATTTGGTTTTCAGTTCGAAAGATAATGATGAGGAATTTAGGATTTTAATGTTTTATTTTCATTTTCTAATTAAACATAAATTTTTACTACACAATATAGACTATAATTAATTACACGAAAACGAAATCGGCAAAACAAACTATCAAATTGAACTTTTCATTACAGAAAATTGCAATTTCAACAAAACAGCATATAGATATTATTATAAATTTCTTTATTAAAAAAAAAAAAAACATGTCGATTAGGTTAGTATTTTTAAAGAAAACAAACAAAAATTTTAAAAATAATTTCTTAAAATTCTTTTGAATTTAATTTTAATTTTATTCTTAAAAATTTTTGGCATCAGTTTCTAAGCTTTTAAACAAACTCTATTCAAATTACCAAATAGTAAATTTGGGTTTACTCCTTAACAATTGTTATCATTTTTATTAGTTTTATTATTCTTACTATTATTATTATATATTCATTCATTCTTTAACCGACGAGTTAGTATTTTAAAAATTTCTGGATTTTTGTATTCTTTATCTTCTTCTAGTATTAATCTCTTCTTCTGTCTGTATGATTGATTAAATCTGCTTATTTTAATTATAATAATCTTCTTATTTTGTTTTTTATTAGCAAAAATATTCTTATAATTTGTATTCATTTCTTTCTTTGTCTGGCTTCTTTTCTTAAATATATTAATTAAACGATACAAAAAAAAACAACTCTTGAAATTTACGAAATTTTTTCCATATCATTTTAAATACTATACATACACCCCCCTTTGCTCTTTTATCTCAAGAACATACATATTTCCAATTATAAATAGTTTTAGAACAGGCTGCAGATGATAGATTGATTTTTTTTTAACGATTTCTTGTTTAGAACTTATTTTTTTTTTGTATTCCTTAAATTGTAATAAAATTTTATTAAGAAAAACTAAAAATCATAAATTTTAAATTGGCCTTAATTTAAAATAAATCACAAAAGAAAACAAAATTATTTATCATACAATCAACAACAAACATATAAACATTATGAAATAGCATATAAAATAAATAAAAAAAAAAAAACAAAACATGAATATAAATAAAGATTATAATTAATTAATTGATAATAAAATTAGAAAAATAAGTAAAAAAAATTGCTTTTATTTATCCTTTTAATATGTATTCCCTCATCCCTGCTCTTTATAGTGCACATATGGAGTAAATGTTGGTTTTTTATTGGCTGTAAGCGGAATTAGTTTTAACATAATCAATAATAAATCAATTAATCCATTAGAGGGTCTGCATCAAGGCAAATCTAACAGGTAAACCTATGTCAACAGCTGATGCGTTTTTAAATGTCAAAATTTTGTTGTTATTTTGTTTGTTTTGTTTCGATAATCATTTTCGCATTTATAAACCCTCATATGTACCGGATGTATCCTTAACGATACGCACTCTAGAAATTTTTCAGGATTACTATTTCAAAGCCAATTTTATTAAAATTTTTGCAAGCTGATTAATAATATTTAAGCCTTTAACACTAAATCCATATATCTTTTAAACTACAACCTAGATTTACTATATTTATATTTATTTAGACGAGGCTGATGAATTACCCAAAAAAAGATTTCGGTCTCTCCAACTAGGTGCCAAAACTATGACCAATAATAAATAACGTTTGCATCTGCCATTTTTCTCGATGGCCATATAAAAACATGATCTTTACATAAAGTGGAAATGTTATTGACTGCATGGAATAATTTTTTTTTTAATTTATAGGTGCCCCACTATTGCGTAATTAAGCATGACATAAAAATCAAAAGAAATTTCAATATATAAAATTTATTTAGTTTTTTTAATTGCTTTTATTAATTTCCTATAGAGGTTTGAGGGTTAATTTTTTTGACATTACGCGTACGCTTTAACAAAAACAAAATGCCTGTTGTTTTTGCATTGTTGTACTTGTTGTACACTTGCGGTTACCTGTTAGATGTGCCTTGGTCTGCATATTTATCCTGCCTTTTTTTACACAAAATAAACATTTTTTCGGCATTCATCCATCCTTCCGGATTAAAAAAGTTCTGTTATTAAAAGCAATTTCTCATGTGGTCCTCTTACTTTCTGGGTATTTCATCAAATCAGTGTTGAAAAATTCGTTACCCCAGGTTCAGACATCAAAACGAAAATAATAAATACACTCAGGTCTCGTTTTATGCGATCGATGCGTTCCAAAAAAAATTGCATAAATTGATTTCGCATAAAACGCTTCATATAAAAATTAATGATTCGTACCAAAATCCTGAAAAACCGCATAAATTCAAATTTTAATTGAAAAATCAAAGCAAAATCGCATAAAAAAAAGTCAACAAAAGTATATTTATTTCATTTTCTTAAACAATAAAAACAAAAACTTCTAAAAATAAACAAAAATAAGATATTCACCCTTATTCTGGTTGTTGTCGTCGACGTCGTCTTGCGTCGACAGTTTAAATTTGGTATTCTGTTTGTCGTTATTGACAGTTATAGATGACTGTCGACACACATTTGGTATTCTGTGAGTCAATACGCCGTCGATATTGTGTTGTGTCGACTCTGATTTTATCGACATCATTTTTGGTAACGACGACGACGGCGACGACAACCAGAATAAGGGTGATTATTAATTCAATATTTACAGAAAAAACAAAATGATCCAGAAAATAATAAACTGAAGTCTATAACTATGAATGTACGATCAATCATTCTGCATCGTTTTGAAATTGGTTCTCGATGTCACTTTTATCATCATTATCACATTACATACCTATCAGGTAGTGCATAATACGTATGTAGGGGATTAGATCAACGAATTTTTAGAAAGTTTAATTGTTTCTTTTATTGGAGGATATATGTAGTCAGTTATTAAACTTTGTGACTTTGAGTTTTTAAGTTGCCTATGCAACTCATGATATCCGGAAAACAGATCAGTCAATCTGCGTTGAATCTTCAGTGTTCTTTCGGTATCTGGGTCTATAATGTTAATCATTAACCTTGTTGAAAATATCACCAATTTGTTTTGAATTTTCTTCAGTCACTCTCTTCATTATCCACGTTTTTCTCAATGTCGGTGACTAAACTAATGATGTCGATATCGGTTAAAATGGTTCGTCAGCTAACAGTTCTTCTACATCATCCTGCTTCAGCGAGTCAAGTCCATCTCTTCCAATTTGATGAGCTAAATTAATTATTTTACTGTGTGTCTACATTTCATCGCAGGATGCAAAAGTTTAAAAAGTATCATAACATTTTAAACTCTAGAAAAAATCTAAAAAAAATTTTTGATTTAAAATCGCACAAATTCGAATTCGCATAAAAAAAATCCGCATAAAACGAGACCCCGAGTGTAATATAAATTTATTATGTGGCGTTGTGTGGGGGGGTTGGTTGGTTGGTTGGTGTGTGTGTATGCTGGCTGTTGTTGTAATTTGTGGTTGTTTGTATTGCCGCTGCACCCCCGCTCTTCGTTGTTGTTGGAGTTTGTTTGGTCTCCAATACGACGGTCGGAGGAGGAAAAAGGAAAAGAATAAAATTTAATTTTTATTTTTTTTTTTTTGAAGTGTGGTGAATTTTGTTGTGGTGAGTTTCCAATGTGGTGAGTTTTTCAAAGTGTGGTGAATTTATCAGATGTGGTGAATAAAATCGAAACTCACCAAAATGCCGTTACAGTATTCCCTCGATTTACGTTGTTTCGATTAACGTCGTCAAAAATTTTGTTCCCTTCAACTTCGATTTGCGTTGTCATTCGATTTACGTCGCCTTTTTTTGGAACCAACTGTGACGTAAATCGAAAGATTACAGTAACTTTTTTAAGTTCCTTGTTAAAAACATACTACTTTGTAGTACGAGCAATATGAAATTCGATTTACGTCGTTTCGATTTACGTCGCCTTTTTCCGGAACATTCTACAATGTAAATCGAGGGAATACTGTATTCAAAATGATACTGTATTAGCATATATACATGTACTGTATATTCTGATTTTAGGAGGTGCATGTCTAGAAAAAGTAATTTTTATCTCTGTTAGCGGAGGCATTAATCTGGTTACCATATGAACTGCATTACCAACGGTGTGGTTTGTGCTTGGATTAAGGATAAATTAATCTGGATTAAGAAGCACTGAAAAGTACACTCAACTAACGAGTAAGGTAGTGTTGCCATTGTGTCACTTTATTTAAAATAACATAACTAAATTTAAATTATTTAGTAAATGAATTTTTAAATAATTAATTTCTTTCTTTTGCATTTTATCCAAAATGCTTGCAAAAAAAGCTACAAATTGGAAATTCTTTGTCGAAATATTTACAATTTTTTGTGGTTTTTCGAAAGGTGTATCGTAGCTAAATTTAACATCAGCAAAAGTTATTAAACAGAACTATGATTCAAAAAGTTGGTTGGTTTTTTCCTCTTTGGTGATTTCCTTGTCTGGAGTTGGTTATAGATTTTTAGTTTCCTGTTAATAAGCATCAATCAGTGTTGAAAAATTCAGTGCCTTAGTTACTTTTTTAGTACTTTTCCATTTCAACTACATTTTCAGTACGTTTTTATTATTACAGACTTTATGGTTTGCGCTTTTCAACTATGTATACTAATGGGGTAGCTAGCAACAGTTCAAAATAATGCTAAAGGCCTTTAGCCCCGGTTAGCCTAACGTCCGTGTATGTTCGTTGTTAGAATACGAAAAGCAATGAGAACGGTTGTCGAAATGAACGTACATTTATACGTTACGTTCAGTCGATATTTGACTAAACGGGAGGGACTTTTACATGTCGAATCAACTGTTTTTGTTTTGTATATGCGAAACATTGTATAATGCTATGTTCACACGGCAGCAATTTTTCGTAATTCGCTCTCTCATTCGTAATTCAACATCCAGTTATGTGTTGAATTGCGTAATTCGCCATACAAATTTTTTGTGAGCGAATTACCCAAATTGTATGTAATTCAATTTCTATTACCCTGTGAATTACTTAAATATCAATGTAATCTCTAAATTTTATCGTATTTTTACCATCACCAGCTGTCAAAGCACAAAAAATATAAACAAATAAATATTGTAAACAATAAACAATAATGGAATCCAAAAAAAGGATTTTAAAAAAGTATTATTTATTAGAAAGTTATTCGAAAAATTAGCGGAGGAATCCACTATGTGTGTAGAAAACCTGTTGAAAGTATTTGTAGCTTTTTTTTTGCATTGTTAACACAATTTTACAGCAAATAATTTAGCAATAAAAAGAAGAAGAAAAGAAGAACTGTCAAAAGGAATTACAAAGTTTCCGTGTGAACATGATAATTCATATAAGTAATTCAAAACAGAGAGCGAAGTAATTCGAAGGCTCGTGAGAACATAGCATAAGTCGTTAGTTTTTCTATTCCATTCTACGTGTAAATAAATATTTTTTTTATAAAAGTACCATTTGATGGAAAAAGGTAAAAGAGATTTAGTACTATTTAAAAATTTCAATTTTGCAACACTGTTTCAAATATTATCCCCATTAAGCAGGAAAATAATATTGAAAATGTTTTTCAATGCTTCTTCAATTTTTACATCGAGTTTTACAACCGTATGGCATGAAACTAAGACTTTTTACATTGAATTGCAGTTCAAAACCAATTCAGAAAAAATGTCTAAAATCGTTGTCACTCACCCTGTTTTTTAATTAAAATTTCACTTTAAATTTTTGTCATTGAATCTGCTAGACTACAGCTTGGAATTCTATTTCTATTCTAGAAATAAACCACAATGTAAAATCGTATGCTCATGGTGGTGTGAACTTGCTAGTAAAAACAGAACTACAAAAATAAACAAACGTTATTAATTCACAATTTTTTTTTCCAGGCCCTGTTTGCATAAATGAAAATTAAGCCTCCTTGTCGTTAAGAGGAATTTTTGGTGTGTTGTGAATAAAAATGAGATTCACCACTATATCGTTAGTCCAAAAACTAACCACACCATTGCCAGCAACTAACTACACACCGCTAGAATTTTTCATTTAAAAAGAAAGAAATATAAAACACCGGTATTATCGACATTTGCAGCTGATACTACAATCAAAACAGGATGATTCACAGCAGGAAAACTGGGTGAATATAATTTCAAATGGTTTTGAGCTACAATAAAAACATTGTTGTGAAATTTCTTAGTGGTTGTTAAACACGATGAAAGAGAAATACATGAAGTGGCATATGTACACCCAAACCTGTTTTTACACGGTTTTTTTTAACGCGAATTTGAAATAACACGGGTTTTTTTTTTTAACAAATTTACCATTTTTTTTTTTGACTTTTTGACATGTGATAACATAATTGAAAGAGCTGTGAAATTTCAGTCAGATCTACAAACATGTATGGCTAGATACAGAGAGCTCTATAAAGAGCTTTCCAATGTTGGATCACAACGCACTATAACAGAATTTGCTGTTAAAAGAAATAAACCAGCGCCAGAAGCAGCTTCTGAAGATGTAGAAGTAATAAGTATTTTTACTGACGAGACTGATATTGAGCCACCCCAGCAAAAGAGAATACGCTTGCTATCAGAAACTGACTCCGAATAAAATAAAAAAAAAATTTTTTTATTGAAAATAATTCCGTTCCTAATTGTCTTAAGAGTTTGATAACTAATTTTATTTTTATAAATGGAAGAGAATTTTTAAGTTTTTTCTTTATTTTTTTATAATCATAAAATGAAATAAAAAAAAAAACTCTGTGTAGGTATACTATTGAACTAAATCTGTGCGTTTTTATAAAGTTATTCAATTTTATAGGCATATGTAGGCTGTTGCATCAATCCTATGTACAGTGTTACCTCGATTTTCCGTGATGGTCGGGACCGCAAGCATTCTGTATAATCGATTTTCCCGGTTAATTGAGTACCAATTTTGGCTAGTTTTTTAATAGATATTTTTATTAATTAATAAATGAATATGTACATATTTATATAAAAACTAAATAATTCAAGGATTTTATATACCTACTACATACATGTTTCCAAAATATAAAAAAAAAAAAATAATTTTGTCAGAAAACAGTGAACAATAGATAAGGATTTCGTATACTAAAGAGGGAATTCCCCTTTTTCGCTTGTTTGTCCAAAATCATAGCAAACAATTTTTGCTTATAATCACGGATAATAGAGGTAATCACGGTTAAACGATGCAGAAAAATTTAAGTAGATCCAAAATAAAATTAAGTCGATGCAAAAAATTTTCTTTTTCCAAACCGGATAATTGATGTTGCCGGATAATCGAATCACGGATAATCAAGGTCCTACTGTATATCTTTTCAGTTTGTTTATACACTTACTTACATACATAATATTTGTCTTTTTTTAAGCGTTTTTTTTACACGGTATCTACTGGAATGTATCTACCGTGTAAAAAAAGGTTTGGGTGTATTCTGGATTTATCAATTATACACTCAAAGATTAATAATTACATACATACATACAAATTGGCCATTACAACCCTTCAGTCAGGATTACGGCCTAGCTTCTCGCACCGATCATGTTGTGTGCGTTAATTTCATACGTGAGTGGCGGGCGGGACTTTCAATTTAACGTCGACTCTGAACGACAGATTTTTGAGAAACTTTTTCATGGCAATTTTTATTTTAACACTCAGAGTTTTTGCCAGAAATCTGCTGAGAGGAAATCGCCCAAGAAATATTTATTTTCATATTTTGTTTTGATGCCTGACCTGGGATACGAACCCGAGCTTTACGTCTAATAAGCCAACACATTACCTACTAGACTACTCTGGCTTCTCTTCAGTTGTCGAATAAATCTTTCGCCTTTTACTAAAGATTTCCGTGAAGAGGAGCACTCTAAGGGCCATTATTACAACTTGCCGTTAAACTTGGGTTTAGTTAAAGGTACCTTTAGCTAAAGTGAACGGCAAAGTTACCTTTAACTTATTTTCGTTATTACAACTTACAGATAAAATAAAATTAAAATATGGCAGCGCCGCAGCAAAGTCGATAAAACTGCTCAATTAAACAAGTTTTTTTAACGCAGTGGCAACAGCGTGGTATGTGCTTATTTTGTTTAAATTTGAAGTTGCCATATCGAAAATAGTATATGATATGGCAAGTTCAAACTTAAAGTGACCTTTAAATGTTAAAGGTAGGATGATCTTCCCTTTAGCTTAACGATCACTTCTATTTTATTGGGTACTCATAATAATGAAAAACAATTTATCTGCCCGTTAAAATCCTCCCTTTAGTTAATGGCAAGTTGTAAGAATGGCCCTAAGATTAATAAATAATTTATTTTATTTTCTTAATTGGAATACAATTAAAACTTATATTATAATTATTACGAGCTGAGTTAGTTACAACTTAATTATGCTTGATATAGAGTAACAGACTAGAGGGTCTGGTGGGAATCGAGTCCCCGACCCATATGCTAATAGTCTAGCACACTACCCACCAGAGTATCAGGACCAGAGATCAGCAATGAATCGTATTTTCGCTACTCATAGGTACTTATGAAATTTTGAGTATGAGTGAGTCAAGCGTATTAAAATTCAACTACTCTGATTCATTCGTACTCACTACAACATTGATTTATAAGTATAGGTTGCAATGAGTATGAGTACAACGTTGACATTAAACTCACAACATTCAATTCATTGTTTGATTCATACGCCTACTCATTCAGATCCATAAATTTAGAAAAGTACTTATAATACTTACGAATGATTCGAGTCACTCGAATCATTCATCAAAATTTACAGTCGTAGTTATTGTTGCATTTACAAACAAAGAAGAAAGAAAAGACAAAGACAGCAAGCAAAGCACACACACAACCTTCTAGCGAGTATTGTGGTGTTCGTACTCGAATCATACTTATTTTGTGCTTCGTGTATATGTTGAATCATGGAGAGTCGAAATCAACAACATCGTGCGTATTGTTAAGTATGAGTACGATAAGTATTTCTAACTTTGAATATGAGTAGTATGAGTATGATATTAAAATAAGTATGAATGCGTATAAGTAGCTGAAATTATAAGTATGACTCGAATCTACTCATCGTTTTGAATACTCGTTGCTGATCTCTCTGATCAGGACACCCGATACACTGAAAGGTTATTTATTTCATTACATCGGAGAAAATTTCCAATTGAATATATTTTTACATTCGATGTGTTGACTTTAAAAATGCAGAAACTAAAGCCCTAGAACTACGCTCTTGGCCGAGGACCCTGTAACACCTTTGCGCTGCCAGAAATAGGAAGAGATCACGAACTAACATACAGATAATAATGGATTTCATTTTACTACACCCTTTTTAAGGCTTATTTTTTAATATGGACTGCTATCTTGCAAATCTGAAAAACAGATCTCCATTCTCCGGAATGGAGGGGTGGGAGAGTAAAGAGAGGGGCCATAAAGAGGTATTTTGCATTCTTATGATTGATTTTCCATTTGTGTGAGTGTGTGTGTGTGTGTGCGCGCGCTTAAATGGAATGATGAGTGATTTTTGTTTTTGAAACCATATTTGCTCATCTATCTGTGCCGAATAGTACGAAGAGTATGACTTTGAGGCACGATTACCGAAACGAATTTAACTTAAAAAAAACCAACATTATTACAGAGTTTTTTTTTTTTTTTTTTTTTTTTTTTTTTTTTTTTTTGAATGAAAAAAGTAACTCCATTTCGATTGATGTTAGCTGAGTTGTTGTGGCTGTTGTTGTTGTTGTTGTTGTTGTATTCGTTCTCATTTTACATAACGAAGCAAGCAAGCGCAAGGGAGATAAGAAGAAATATGAAATAAAAAAAATTAACGAAATAAAATGGTAAAAAATAATCATAATGATTTGGCTTAACTTGACTTGGAGGTTCCTTAACGGCAATAACGCCTCGTCATCGTTTGCACAGTCACTTCAATTGGATCAAAAACAATAAGCCGCCAAAAAAAAAAAAAGTGACCTCGCCTAGTTGCAGTAATACCATCTAAACGATCGAATGAATCAAAAAAAAAAAAAAAAAGAAGAAAAAATAAAAGCGATAAAATTTAAAAATCAAAAGTTCCAAACTGTCTAACACAGCAAGAGTTTGAAATATTTTTTTTTCAGTTTTTTGGTTTTTTTTTAAATGGTTTTCAACTTTAACACAGAAAATGAAAACGATTTTTGTTATTCTTTTTTTATTTTTATTTTTTTTTTGTTTTGAACAACTAACTTGCAGAGAGAAAAAATTGAGTCATAAAACAGCAGAGATAAACTTTAATTCGCTAGTGCTTACCATATGCAAAAAACTCGAGTGGTATTTATTACGCTTCTATCCATGATCATCAAAGTAGCAGCCAACAACTTGGATTTCGCTCCAATATAGCCTGAATATAGTGAACAGGATGAGAAGGTCTCCATTGTTCTATATGCTTATAATAAAGTATGGCGGAGGGAATGGGTTCTCGCACCTAGTATCATGCATTTTGGCTTAAGAATGCCTGGTATGATGGAAATCCTTTGGCAGAGCAACAAACTTCAACTTGATACCGTACCAGTGTTGCCAACTCGTGGTGACTAAAAATGGCTAAAATCGTGTAAAAAAAAATGGCTGAAAAATGGCTAAACAATTTTAGTTAATAGAACACGTATATTTAATTAAAAACAACAAAAACTATTACTTTTTTATTTTTTACAACTATGTTGTAATAATGAGATCATTTTTATTACAATAATTTTTTTTTTTTAAAAAATTCAGTGTTTAAAGAAATAAATCATCTATAAAATCTGGGTCATTATTGTTTTTATCATAAGATTCATTAGTACCAACTAGTTTTAAATAATTTTTCGGTACGTCGTATTCAAAACAGCATTTATTGATTCTTTTAAGTCGAAACCTGCAAAATAAATAAAAATTAATTAAAATGGAGATTGATTAGTTTTAGCACTCTTACCTGATAGACAAAATCGAAGTGGCGGTCGATAGATGCATTTTATTTCTTAAATTAGTTTTCACCAAATTTATTTGGCTAAAAACCCTTTCAACTGCTGCATTTGACCAGGGTAAAGAAAGTAGTTTGAACGCAAATTCCGAAATTTCGTGAAACTTTTTATTTCCGCCAGCATCTCTATATTTAAATACCTCTGCCCAAAATAAAATAGTGTTATTTGTGTTTTTCCATTTTATATAATGGATATTTGAGTATTGCTCCTGAATTTTGAATGAAATTTCGTCATCAACATCAAATAAAGTTAAGATTGATAAAATATCATCTTTGGTAGATTTTAAGGCGTTATCTACAGAGAAATATTCAATATTTTGAAGTATTTCAATATTATCTGGCAACCTAAAAAATAATGTGTGTAATAAAAATATGAATTTAAAATAATATTTATGAATTTAAATATGTTTACAAACCTCTGTTTCAATTGATTTATGAAATCGTCAACAAATTTAACACAATTTCGCCTAATTTCACGTTCTGTCTTCTTTTTCATGTTTCCGCTTTTTTAATTTCCTTTAGATAAGTTTCAAATTCATAACCTAGGCTGCATGTGTATAAAATAAATTCGTCGAAATCTGAATATAAGACGTCTACACAGTCGTCACCAACTACTTTTCATTTCACAAAATTTATAAGCAATAATAGTTCCTTTAATAGGCGAGTTGGATCATTTTCATGGCCTTGAAAAATTTTGTTGACTAGTTGGACTTCATGTAAAATGGGTTTCAAAAATAACAAATATAAACGCATATTGTCGTCGTTGTACAATTCAGAAAAGATTTTAACCTTAAGACATTTTTATGTATCATTTTAGTAAAGTTGCTGTAAAAATATGAATATGGCTAAAAATGGCCAAAAGAAATTAAAAATGGCTAAAACAATGGCTAATGGCAAAATTTATTTTTTGATGGCTAAATATGGTTGAAATGTGCTAAATTTAGCCATGAAATGGCTAAATTGGCAACACTGTACCGTACCTAAGTTGGCGCTGGAGATACCTTTACGCCTCTTTTCGCTTGACTTTTATTGGAAAGACTCAGCAGCTAATAGTAGTCAGGGACTGTACAGTGGGACGCATCGAATATTTGTGACTCAGGCATCCTAACAGATTTTACCCTGTGACTTCTCAAGGAAGTTCACAACGTCCATTCCGGATAAAAGTAAATGAGCAAATGATGGAAGCACTCCAGTACAGCTCCATAAAAAAATTTCAGAGATGGTCCGAAACTGGATGGATCTGTGGCTAGAGGTATCTTTCCGGTATCGACAGTTATATGTAGCTCATTCGGTAAGGTTATTGGATCATTGCAGTGTCTCTCAGGAGACACCGGTAAATAGCACAAATACTAGGCTCAAATTCAAACAACATAACATTACCATGTGCCAAGGCACATTTTCAAATACAGGTTAAGGGGTAGGAAAAGATTTTTGCCGGCTAGCTCGAAGCTAAAGTCGTGGTTCTCAATCCGAGTATTTGACGCGTAAGCATATATCATACTCTACTACCCTGAGAGTATGAGAAAAATACGAAAATATAAAAATAATCAATTCCGAAAATTCATACTGCCATCAGCAGATAAAACGAACAAAATATCGAACATTTCGACAATTCGGACGGCGATAGTGATGATACGGATGATAATATCTCTGAAGAAAATCTTGACAAACTTTCTGATAGCCAGGTGACTCAAAGTCCTCAACGGAAAGGCAAAGCGGTAAAATTTACAATTCTATGGTTACCGGGAGTAAACTGGCATTAAGAGAAACGGCAGAGCGGTTGAACTGACTTTCAGATGACTTCTCTACATGGCTTCAAACACATAATTATTAATGAAGTAATGGATTCCGTTATCGCTGTTCAAAAAGAAAGATTAGAAAGGTTTTCTGTCTTTAGGAGGTGATATGAGATTATTGGGTTTCAAAACCTTCGATCTGGCGAGGCTTTTAATTGATAAATATCATCATACTTAGCAGTTATATCTACGGGTGATTGTGGAGAAGCATTGCATTCGGAAAAACTGAATGTTTGGTATGCATTATGAACTAGAGGTCAATTTTGAAAAGATCCGCTACCGTCAATTCAGAACCATATGGTCATATGACGATTTTTGTTTTATTTTTGAATTGAAGATTTTGGCTAAGGCCATGCCATGAGCCACATTACACGATTGTTTTGTGTTTTATTGCATGAGACGTTTCCAGAAAGAGTAATTTTACGTCTTAGCGACGTTAATTAATTAGTCACGCAGATCATGCAATCCTACGCCATTTGACTATATTTACGCGGATGGTCACGAAACGTTTATCAAATTATTGACGAGGTTCCGCCTGAAATGCTAATGCAACCAGAGATCACCAATGAGTATTCGAAAAGATGAGTAGAATCGATTCATACCCATTATTTCTGATACTTATACGTATTCATACTTATTTTAATATCATGGAACCTCAACTCATATTCAAAGTTTGAAGTACTCATCATATTTGTTCATACTTAACAACACGTATGATGTTGTTGTTGAATTCGACTCTCCATAACTCAACATATACACGAAGCACAAAATAAGTATGAATCGCGTACGAACACTAAACCACTCACTATAAGGTTGTGTGTTTGCTCTGATTGCTGCTCTGTCTTTTTTGTTTATGTGTTTTTTTTGTAAAGACTGTAAATTTTGATGAATGATTCGAGTCACTAGATTTAGGAGTAGGTTTATGAATCAAACATATTTCGAATGGTATGAGTGTATGAGGGTATGAAGTCGCCGTAGTCTAGTAGGTAGTGTGTTGGCTTATTAGACTGAAGGCCCGACTTCGAATCCCAGGTCAGACATCAAAACGAAAATAAAAAAAATTTCTTCGGCGACTTCCTCTCAGCAGATTTCTGGCAAAAACTCTGAGAGTAAATAAAATTGCCATGAAAAACTTCTCAAAAAACTGTCGTTCGGAGTCGAGTTTAAACTGTAGGTCCCGCCACTCATGTATAAAATTAACGCACACAACATAAGTGGTGTGAGAAGCTAGGTCGTAATCCTAACTGAAGGGTTGTAATGACCAATTATGTATGTATGTATGTATGAGTGTGATGTCAACGTTGTACGCATACTCATTGCAACCTGTACTCGTAAATCAACGTTGTAGTGAGTACGAATGAATCAGAGTACATAGTTAAATTTCAATATTGTGGACTGACTTACATACATATATTCAAAATTCATGAGTGCTTATGAGATCTCTGGCTGAAACCAATCCTCAATCTGAAAGCAGTAAATAATATATGAGGTTTCAAAAATATTTGCTATTTCTGCGTGTGATTGAGAAAATGCCTTAAAATAATGGCCACCACGTATTTTCTTCTTCGTAACCCATTACAGTTATTAAGACATTTTCTACATTTTCCATTAATTAATTAAAATTCTTCCTTTTTTTCTCAAATGATTTCGTTGTAACACCGACCGACAGCAGCTTAATGTTGATATAATATGAGAGCGGAGCAAAAAAAAAAAAATATGCCAATTGATGGAGAATTGAAAGGTTTTTCTGTTTTTCCTATTCACACGTTAATGATGATGTTAAATGTTACCTGTGCCCACTGACCAACACCAAAACTTGGGCGTAAATTACTCAAACCAAACAGAGAGAGAGATACGGCGATAGACAGCCAGATGGACAGACGGACAAAGTGTGATTATTATAATATGGTCATAAACAAATACATACCAACAACAACAAGCTAAAGTAATATGAAATAATTTTTAAAAAGATTTTTTTTGTTTTTTTTGTGTGTTAAATTTTTGGCATTTTGAAGCAAATGCTGATAAATGAGCTGTGATGTAAATGATGAAATAATGACGTACCCGAACTAAGTAAATGTATGTACGCGCATATGAACGTACATATTGTACGTACATAGCCAGTAAGTAAGCATAGGTGGAATAGATAGAAATAAAATGAGTACCGTAGAACAAAGTGTATATATACCACGTACGTACGTACATTAAAAAAAAAAAAAAAAAATAAAAAAATAAAAGAAAAATAATACTTTTGGCGGCTTTTGTAAGAAAAGATTATGCTTAATTTGAAATATACCACAGTCATGAATTACATTTAAGAGATGATATTCCATTTATTTCCAAGATTCTCTTCTTTTTTTTTTCATTTTTTTTTTTAATATGAAATATTCCCGATATTCAGCCACATAAAAAAGACATAAAGGCTGCCGTACTCACTGATTGATGAACTGTCATTAACATGCAACAATGATGAGCACAATCAGCGTTTTTTTTTCGTTTCGTTTTTTTTTCTCTAAAAATTTTACGGAAAATCTTTACTTTCAAGTCAAGTTGGTGTGGTGTAGCTTGATCGTTGTTACTGTTTCCTCTCACTCGGTTTTCCCCTCTCCCTTATACTCTTAACTCTTGATTTTACAAATATTGGTTTGACGTTAATAAAGAAGAAGAAGATGAATTTTTGTACGTACAGTATTCCTTCGATTTACGTCGTCTCGATTTACGTTGTTTCGATTAACGTCGTCAAAAATTTTGTTCCCTTCAACTTCGATTTGCGTCGTCATTCGATTTACGTCACCTCTGTTGTTTATAAACAAAATCAGGGGAATTCCCTCTTTAAAAAAAAAAATTCAATATTTGTGTGTAACTATTTGAATAAAATATAAATAGAGTTTTGAAAAAAAATAAATATTTAAGTGCTAATGGATAATTTTTGTTTTTTATTAAACTTTTTGTGAACAACATATGAAATAAATTTTTATAAGAAATTGAAAATCCATTTATATGTATGTACTTAGTTATACAGAATAAAAATTGAATTATTTTATTTTTTTTTTTTGGAAAATGTGCATAAATAAATGCATCTGATAGTATGAGTTATTTGAAATTCGATTTACGTCGTTTCGATTTACTTCGCCTTTTTCCGGAACATTCTACGACGTAAATCGAGGGAATACTGTACAAAACAACAACACTTGGCATGTAAAAAAAAACTTGCTGACTGACAGGAAAATATCGTATTTTTTTTAAAATTCATGTTGATTTTTTAAACAAAAATTTTTTTTGAAATTCAAAAAACAAAAAACAAAAAAAAGAAAACAAAAAATTTTTTGAAAAGAATTTTTGTTAAAATGCAGTCCATAATCATGATTCATGAGTTGCTAATGAAGAAAAGATCACCACCGAAGTGTCGCAGGTTCATCATTTTTTTTTTATTATTGTTACAGTTGTCGTTGTTGTTGTTGGTTTTGTTTTCTGTTTAATATTCGAAACAAATATTTCCATAACGAATACAGAATTTTTGCACAACAATTTTACACTCAAAGAAAAATTACAATAAAAAAATCACAAATAAAATTAATTCTTCAATGGAAAATTAACCTCTTCACGCCCTTGTCCACATATGTGGACGTTTGATTTTTTTTAATTATAATTGTAATAATAATAAAAACAACAAAAATTTGATAATAACTTATTGACTACCATATCTTCTAACAAGAGAAGTAAACATTTTACCGTTTGTCTGCACTGATGATATTATTTCCGGTGCATAGTTGGATACTTAAAAAAAATGTGAAAAAATTCTTTGGCAATCTGTTTTATTGGTTATATCAAGAAATCGCTAATATTTGAAAAAAAAAAATAATATCAGATTTATTTAATATAATAAGTTTTACCATCACTACCTAAAAAATCTAACAGCTGCACTAAAGTCAACCCTGGAATCAGACTGGACGGTATAAGTCATTACCCTAAATACAAGGAACTGAAAAATCCCCACAGATGTCACGACAAAAATTGTATAAGACGAACTCTCTACATTTGTGAGAAATGTTATGAATATACATATATGCCTGATATGCCCGGAATGTATGAAAGCATTTCACACATATATTACCATTAACGCTCAGTGGCCACAAATGTGGACGTTATCCCTTTTTGTGAATTTTCATTTTTTTTGCTTTTTGAATTCCTATTAAAATAAAGTTAATTAACTTAAAAAGAAAACAAAATTTAATCATTTTTTTGTCACCATAAAAAAATCGTCCCTGAAGAGGTTAAGACACAAGGTCCTGATCATTTAATTAATTTTTCTTTTAATTTCGAGTTTATTTTTTAAACAGTGTCTTGAGAGTTTTGAAATTCTCTTCTTCTTCCTCAAGATGTCAATGCAAATGACGTGGAGTAATGATTACATAGCTTGACTACAAATCCAAGTAATCCATATTCATATGCAGGTACAGGCACAACAATTTTCATCGAATTTTTACAAATTTAACAATCAAATACAGGTATCCCTCCTACAACACGGTATCACACAATACGATTTCACTCTAACACGATTAAAAAAATTTCCGAAAACCTCTTATAACACGGTACTTTTACAACACTTTTTTTTTAAGAAAATTATAATATGTATTTATACCTTTAAGACTTATTACATAAGAAGATCATTACAATGTATTTTAGACATAACTGATTCAAAATCTATTGATGTAAAGGAAGCTTGGAAGCAATTTTCAATTAAAGACTGCATCGATATCATATCCTTATCGCTGAAAGAACTGAAAATTACAACATTAAATCGATGTTGGAAAAAGATATGGCCAACAGTAGCTGAGATAGAAAGCGTGCATGAATCAGGAGAGAATGAAATTGGTGGCATATTAGAAATTGCTAGGTCGATCGGAGGAGAAGGGTTTGTGGATATGGCTATTGAAGATGTGCAAGACTTATTAATGGAACAAGAATTTGGGGAAGCAGATTTGGTAGAAATCGCATCCGAACCCCAAGTGAATGAAATCAATTCTAGCTCTGATGAAGATAATGAAGTTAATAATTTGACACTAAAAAAATACAGGAAGGATTAGACTTGGCAAAAAAAATTGGAATTATTGTTCTTGGATGCAGACCCTTGCGCTGAAAGAAGCCGAAAATTCAAAAGGGAATTACAAAATTGCCTATCACCATATCAAGAAATTTACAACAACCTTGGACGGACAAGGAAACAAAACAAGATTACGGATTTTTAAAAAGATATCAGCAGGTGAACAAAATATAAATGCAAGTTCAGAAAGTGAAGATGATATTATTCAGCCGAAAAAACCTTCCCATTTAATTGAATTGAGCAGCAATGACGAAGAAAATTACTAAACTAAATTCATAATATATATTCATGTATATTTATGCCGATTTTTGTTTGTTTTTTATGTATTTAATTGGATTTTTATTTATTTTGTTATTTTTAATAGAAATAAAGTTTCTTCTGTGAGATTAAAATATTTTTTTTGAACTTAACTCCTGTTTTTGTTCCAGCTTCTAGTCACCTATAGCACGGTTTCACATAACACGTCATATTATAGGAACCTATCGACCGTGTTGTAGGAGGGATACCTGTAATCATTCATGAGGATAATATTCAAGTCGTAATACCGTGTTAAAGTGTAATAGGTAGTCTAGTGTGTTGCATTTTGAGACGTGAGACCGTGGTTGAAACCAGAGATCAGCAATGAGTATTCAAAAAGATGTGTAGAATCGAATCATACTCATAATTTATGATACTTATACGCATTTATACTTATTTTAATATCATGCAACCTCTACTCCCTCCTCTATTCAAAGTTTGAAGTACTCATCATATTTATTCATACTTAACAACACGTGAGTCTAGTAGGTAGTGTGTTGGCTTATTAGACGTAAAGCCAGGGTTCGAGCCCCAGGCCAGACATCAAAACAAAATACAAAAAGTATTTCTTCGGCGATTTCCTCTCAGCAGATTTCTGGCAAAAACTCTGAGAGTAAATAAAATTGCCATGAAAAGTTTCTCAAAAAAATCTGTCGTTCGGAGTCGACTTTAAACTGTAGGTCCCGCCACTTATATATAAAATTAACACACACAACATAAGTGGTGTGAGAAACTAGGTCAATAATCCTGACTGAAGGGTTGTAATGACCAATTATGTATGTATGTAACAACACGTGATGATGTTCATGTTGATTTCGACTCTCCATAATTAAACATATACACGAAGCACAAAATAAGTGTGATGCACATACGAACAGTAAAATACTCACTCGAATCATTTATAAGTAATGAATCAAACATATTTCGAATGGTATGAGTTTGATGTCAACGTTGTACGTATACTAGGCATTGCAATCTATACTTATAAATCAATGTTGTAGTGAGTACGAATGAATCAGAGTATGTAGTTAAATTTCAATATTATTTACTCACTTATATTCAAAATTTCATGAGTGCTTATGAGTAGCGAAAAAACTATTCATCGCTGATCTCTGGTACAAACCGATATTCATATCCGGCAGCAGGCACAACAATTTGCATCGAATTTCTATAAATTTAACAATCAAATAATCATTCATGAGGATAATATTCAAGTCGTAATACCGTGTAGAAGTCTAGCAGGTAGTCTAGCAGGCAGTGTGTTTCACTATTAGACGTGTGATCGTGGTTCAAACCACAGCTAAGACATCTTACATAAAATGATATATGAAAACAAAATTTCTTCGCATTAGTTTTCGATTGCAAACTGCAATCAGATATGCAGCACGCCTCTGATTGTCTCAACATATACTTCCCTTTGCTGTCATTTATTGCCGAGCGCTTTTTGTTAGACTCCCGTTCTATAGCACTCAAGATAGTCGTGATATTTTATTTGGTATGCCCAGTGATATCAGTGTTGTTGGACATTTTGGTCAAAAGTAGTGCCATTCTGCAGAACCCTACTCATGAGGAAATAAAACTGTTTGCATGGCAAGGGCTGAAGTCGTCGTAGTCTAGTAGGTAGTGTGTTAGCTTATTAGATGTAAGGCCCTAGGTTCAAACACCAGGTCAGTTATCAAAACGAAAATATGAAAAAATATTTATTCGGCGACTTCCTCCAGCAGATTTCTAGCAAAAACTCTAAGAGTAAATGAATACTGCCATGAAAAGCTTCTCAATAATCTGTCGTTCGGAATCGACTTTAAACTGTAGGTCCTGCCGCTCATATATAAAATTAACACACAATCCTGACTGAAGGCTTGTAACGACCAATTATGTGTATGTAGGCATGACAAGGGATAACTTTGTCTGAAATCTTGCTTGGTGTTAAAAAGTGCAAAGAATTCCTATCCTATCTTGACACAGCAGGAGTGCTTCATTGGGATACCGAAACTTAACTACTTCGGTACAAACCAGAGATCAGCAACGAGTATTCAAAACGATGAGTAGATTCGAGTTATACTTATTATTTCTGATACTTATACGCATTCATACTTATTTTAATATCATACTCATACTACTCATACTCAAAGTTGGAAGTACTCGTCGTATTCATACTTAACAATACGCATGATGTTATTGACTTCGACTCGTCTCTACTTAACTTTTACACGAAGCACAAAATAAGTATGATTCGCGTACGAATCACAATCTCACAAGAAGATTGTGTGTATGTTTTGCTTGTTGTCTTTGTCTTTCCTTTCTTTTTTGTTTGTATATGCAACAATAACAAAGGCTGTAAATTTTGATGAATGATTCGAGCCAGTCGAATCACTTATAAGTATTATAAGTATTTTTCTAAATTTATGAATCAGAATGAGTAGGCGTATGAATCAAACACATTTCGAATGTTGTGAGTTTGATGTCAGCGTTGTACTCATACTCATTGTAACCTATATTTATAAATCAATGCTGTAGCGAGTACGAATGAATCAGAGTAGTTGAATTTCAATTCTGTTGATTCACTCATACTCAAAATTGCATGAGTGCTTATGAGTAGCGGAAAAACGATTCATTGCTGATCTCTGGTACAAACAAAGGCTGTCTTATGTAGTCGATAAAAACATATCCTGTGATGGTGATAAAGTCCAATCAATGCCTTGTCTGGCTTACAAATGCTTCTTACTCTATAAATAAGGCCCTCAGACACATAAAAGGCCTTAAAAGCTAAGGTTAAGAAACTTAATTATCGGAATTAATGATGATAATGATGATTATCAGAATTATGACATATGACGTTATTAAACTAATCACACTGAGCCACGATTTTCACTCACACTTGGCTCACACTCATGTTATTGTTTGACAGTTTTGACTGAAATATTTCAAAAAATTCAAAAAATTCTTGCAACATGCATGCCACCACAATCAATACAAACTTTGGTGACTGTGGACACTGGAAAAGTGAAAAAGTGTTGTCATGGGGGGGAAAGGGGAATAAAATCTTTAAAATTTGAAGAGCACTTGAAATATCAAGAGATTAACTTTTAAGATACAAGATACACAATATCTATTAAATGAGTAGGCCATAAATGAAAGAGGAGAACCAACAACAATAACAACAACAACACATCACATTACACCATCGTCATACAAATCGGAACGAATGTTAAGGACGGACCATCAAGCAACTTTCAAAGCGTTGTGAAGCAATGCAATGCGCTTGCTTAGTGGTCATAGTGTAGACAAATGGTGGGGTCGGTTGGTCAGCCATTCAGCCAGCCAGCCAGTAATAGCAAAAAAAAAGAAGAAAAAAGGTGTGAAGAAGCGAGCTGAATGCAAGCTGCTGATGAACCATGATTTTTTTTTTTGTAAGTTCCAGTTTTTTTGTGACTTTTTTTCCGAGAGGGCATTTATATCGATTGGTGTTGGTGTTGATGGTGATGGTGATGAAGATTTTCAAGATAAAAAACCAAAAAAAAAAAAAACACAAACAAATGAAGATTGCGGTTACATACTTGCACATCCATACATACCGACATACATACATACATACATATGTACATCCATACATATATGAGTCAATTTATACACAAATTTTTGTGGTATGCGGTCCAGGGCGAAACTAATTTTCAATTATTTTTTGAAAATCATGTTCAATAATTAATATTTCCCCTCTACGACAGACTGACTGATTTACTCATACATACATACATACATACATACACAGATAGAGTATGTAATAGAAAAAAAGAAGAAAGAAGAGTCCATAATGGAATATTAAAAACAATTTTTTAAAAGATTTTGTTGCATTTTAATTGAAACGTATTAAAAAAGGTGTGAAAACGTTTGTTTCAAAATAAAGTTTTTTTTTTGTCTTCATGAGAGTGTTGCTGAAACCCATAACCTCTATTGGCATTTAATATCTTTATTAGAACTCTTTATAAAGAAAATTGTTGAAATAGTGAGAGTCGGAAGGGTTTTCTATAGGAAATGTTGGATGTACATTTTTTTTTACTTCGTTTTGTTTGAAGTGTCTGAGCTGGGGTTTGAACCACAGGCTAGCATCTAATAAATCAACAAACTATCTACTAGACTACGCACATTAATGGTGTTTTCTTTTCTACAAAGAAAATGTCACCCTCTTACAAGGTACATTAAAAAATTTTTGACCAACCCTGTTGTAATGTCATTTTTTATTTGAGAAGAACATAACACAAATATTAAAAAAGGGTATGCCCTGTGTTTACCACTTATTAAGAAAATGATTGAGGAAATGCCAATTTGTTTAAAGGTGTTGCCAGATCGCTAATTTTTCGACTTCATTTTTGGCACGCTTTTTTTATAACAAAAAAAAAAAAAAAATATTTTAACACTGTTCTAACATTGAATACAATTTTTTATACTGCTGACCATGTAGCTTTAATAATGTAATTTTTCCTTAAGATTACTCCACACAACAATGAAAAAATTAACTTCAAATTGGATAACAATACCAGGCGACTTTTTTTAAATTTCATCTGGTAGCCCTATAAATAAACAAAAGCCATCTGCTTTATAGGGCATTAGCAGCACTCTCGATTTATAGAGGGCATAAAATGCAATGCCCTCCACCATTGGCAAGTGCGAATTATTTAGAATAAAACATACCACCCTTTTAGAGGGCGAAACATTTTTAAGAAACAAACGCAAAATTGCATTTTGCGTTAATAAAATGCACATTTTTTGGTAGAAAAGAAAACACCATAAGTCTACTCAAACTCCAAAGAGGCGCGCTCAGTGTAGTTGTCGGTGTCATTACGGGGCATTGCATTATGGGTACGCATGCGAGGCGCCTTGGTCTTGGACACCTTGCTAACGACTTCTGCAGAAGCTGCAGAGATGAGGAAGAAGAGGAGACAGTCACTCACCTGCTGGGTACATGCCCGGCTCTTTGCCAAAGGAGAAGAAAGTACTTGGGTACTTACTACATGGATGATCTGGAGGAACTGTCAAGGATTGACATTGGCAGCCTGAATCGCTTCATTAGGAGCTCCGAGTGGTTTCGAGACTAGGGGATAGTGAATAACTGTGGTAACACTATGGGCCCATTGCGGCCTAAGTGAGTCTGTCTAAAATTTCTTTTCTAGGATGGGTAGGTGGTACCTACCTACCTATCTACTAGACTATGGCGACTTCAATTCGCTAAGATAATGGCTTAGATGTGAGCAAATGTGATTGAAAACTACTTCTAAAGGATCGACTGCTGCAGAAAAGGTCATTTAAATGACATTATATATCGCACCAGATTTAGAGAGAGATCAGCAATGAGTATTCAAAAATATGAATAGAATTGAATCATACTCATAATTCCTAATACTTATACGCATTCATACTTGTTTTAATATCATGGAACCTCTCTCTACTCATATTCAAAATTTGAAGTACTCATCATACTTATTCATACTCAATAACACGTATGATGTTGATGTTGATTTCGACTCTCCATAACTCAACATATGTATACAAGAATCACAAAATAAGTATGAATCGCATACGCATACTAAAATACTCACTAGAAGATTGTGTATTTTTTCTGCTTGTTGTTCTGTCTTTTTTGCTTATGTGCGTTTTTAAATTCTTTTTGTTATGAATCTAAATGAGTAGTCTTATGTAATCAAACATATTTCGAATGGTATGAGTTTGATACCAACGTTGCACGCAGTGTTGCAAAACTGAAATTTTGAAATGGTACTAAACTATGACTGAAAAAGTACTTTTTTGCATCAAATGTACTTTTTTTACTTTTGTAAAAAAAATGCACGTTTATACGTATATAATTGGTCATTATAACCCTTCAATCAGGATACTGCGGTATTTTTGAAATGAAAAAGTACTGAAAAAAGTACTAAAGTACTGAATTTTTCAACACTGGTTGGACGTATTGCAATCTGTACTTATAAATCAATGTTGTAGGTGAGTATGAATGAATCAGACAGAGTAGTTACATTTCAATATTGTTGACTTACTCACTTATATTCAAAATTTCATGAGTGCTTATGAGTAGCGCAAAAGCGATTCATTGTTGATATCTGGTCCATTGGCATTAAAGTGAAATAAAACTTTTATCAAAATCATGGTTTGACTGGATAACCCCTTCTACATTTATGAAATTATTGCATTTTTTGTGTATTATTATTTCGAATGTCAGTTAAATAATGTGTATTGCATTTAATGTTATCCAATGTTGCAAAAACGTTGTCATTTATTGCGTAGATTATCCTCTGTGATTTTGTTTTAAACACCACACACTGGAAAT
Source organism: Sarcophaga caerulescens (assembly GCA_927399465.1). Taxonomy (NCBI): domain Eukaryota; kingdom Metazoa; phylum Arthropoda; class Insecta; order Diptera; family Sarcophagidae; genus Sarcophaga; species Sarcophaga caerulescens. The sequence continues at coordinate 108,830,124 of OV656866.1, forward strand.
TTTGTTAAGCTACTGAATTGCAGAAGGAAGAAGACGACCACAAAAACAATATTTGCTTTACTACCTTACCTTTGGAATGAATGAAGGTTCGTTCAACAGTCATCAGATGCCAGTTTAATAGTGGCAGCTACTACATAAGTATAGGGGTACCTACCTGATGATGATGGTTAGAAAGGATAGTTGGCAGTGCGTGCAATAATTTCTGATGTTGGCAAACCACAATTTCAAGAGCAATAAAAACCGAACGAACGAACATGCAACATTTTTACAGGCTTTGATTTGGGCAAAAGGATTTAAAAATGTGGCAAGCAGCACAGTGTATTGGCTAACAGACGGATTGATTAAACGGATTTTATAGCAACCGCCGCCCTTTAATAATTTGCGGTGACACAAGAGCAGTAGCAATACATTCAAATTAAAAATTGCTGGAAAGTATCTGTCTGTCTATGCTGGGCCACAAAATCTGTTTACGTGCAGTGGCAAGAAAAAATTCGTTTTTTTTTTCTGCCATTTTTATTAAATGCTTTTGTGGTCTAAACTCCGAGACATTTTTATGGTAAATCTTTAATGAAGAAAACATACTTTTCTTGGTTACTGTTTCTACATTAAGCAGCAGCAGCAGCAATTGTTGTAAGAAAATTACGCAAAAAAAAACAATTTTTTTCTTTAATAAAAAATTTCTAAATTATTGAAAAGGTTTTGTTGGTAGCAGCAGCAGCAGCTTATGGTTGTTATATCGGGTCCGCCATCTAACGTTTTTTTTTTTTTTCAACTAGTGCTTATTTCCTGAATGGTAACACTTAGCTCATGTCTGATTTGACAGATAATTAGTTTTATCTTTCCGCTGAACGAATATGGTTGTGTATAATGCGTTTTCGCTTCGCTAAGTGGGCCTGCGATCGATTTACAGAAGATGCCGATTTTGGCAAAAAAATCATCTTTTCAGATGAAGGTCATTTTGATCTTGGCGGGTATGTAAACAAGCAAAATTGTCGCATTTGGGGCACAGAAAACCCGCACGCATACATTGAAAAGCCGACGCACCCAAAACGAGTCACTGTTTGGTGCGGATTTTGGTCCAGAGGCATAATTGGGCCATTTTTCTTCGAAAATGAGCAAGGAGTGGCCGTTACAGTCAATGGCGATCGTTATCGGGCCATGTTGAACGAATTTTTGTTCACAAAAATTGAAGAGGAGGATATTGGCAACATTTGGTTCCAACAGGACGGAACTACGTGCCACACAGCCGAAGGAAGCTACACTCGATGTTTTGCGCCCTGTTTTTGAAGATCGCATTATCAGCCGCAGAGCTGATGTCGTTTGGCCACCTCGGAGCTGCGATTTGACACCGTTGGACTATTATTTGTGGGGTGCCGTCAAAGATAAGTGTTACGCCGACAAGCCAGAGACAATTGACGCTTTAAAGGACAATATTCGTGAAGCCATTGGTGAAATACAGCTGCACACAATCGATAATGTGCTTAAAAATTGGACCGATCGTGTAGGCTACTGCATGGCCAGCCGAGGCAGCCATTTGAATGAAATTATTTTCCATTATTAACCGGAAGGATTGTACTTTCAAATAAAAAAAGAAATTTGAGAAAATATTTAGTAATTTTTTTTGAAAGCATTTTCAAACAAAAAAAAGTTATTTGGCGGACCCTTTATGTATATAATGGCATCATGTGTTGACAATTTTTTTTGTTGTTGTTGTCATCATTGTCTGCCTAGACATATAGATTTGATCAGGTCTGTTAAAGACTTGTAATCAATAGCAGCACCAGCAGCAGCAAAAGCAGATAACATTTGTTCACATGTAACCAACAATTGGATTTATTTCATCAAACATTCATTCATTCATTCATGCATTCATTCATACATTTATTGAAAATATGATTTCATTTAACGTATGTATTTGGGTTAATGATGTCAGGTGTATTGTATACAAATAATAATAATAATCATTCACGTAACTATTGTAAGAAATAACAACAAAAATTATTTTATTATTAACAGGCATTATGAAAGCTGAAAACAACCCTTCTTCTTTAGTTAATGTCCTTTAAACCTTGAAAACTATCCTCTTATATGTACATACACACACACACACAGCACACAGTTCTAGTCACATCTGTTTAATACTCTAAAGTAACTTAACTTTGTCTCGTATTTAATAATTAATTAATGAATTTAAAATTCATATTCTTATTCTTATTTTGCGTTTTTAAAATATAGTCTCTGGCTAATAAAGACATATTTTTTTGTTTGTTTTTGCATTTAAATGAGCCTCAAAACGAAATCAATTTGTTAATAGTTTTGTTCTTTTTTGTTTAAAAAAAAATAAAACAATAGCCAGCCACACAGGTCATCCGCATCTGTATTTTGCTAATCATAATCACAATATTTTTTAATTAATTACTCTGATATAGCACGGCTAACAGCTTTTGACAAAGAAATATTCGTTAAAACTGTCAACATGTGGTGTTTAGAACATTTACAGATTTATGCCGATTTACTTAAAAAGAGCCTAACAGCCATAATGTATTTCAAATATACTGGGTCTCTAGTATGGTAAGGCAAACACTTGAGGCGATGCCCAAACAACTGATAACTCCCTCTGAAGTGGTCGTGAGAATCAGCATTAGGGCTCCAAAAAATTAATCTGAAAATCAGTCAGGAATTTTAATGAATGTAGAGACCAATCCGATATCTATTAACGATAATGGAAGAAGGGTGAGCTATATGAGAGAAGTCTGCGACGAGCCAGAGACAGACATTGACAAATAAAAATAAAGTGGATGATAATTTTTTATGTTGTAGAATTAATTTTATTTTTTGTTCTTTTTGTAACATTTATTCTTATTCTTTTTACAACACTTGTTTTTATTAGCATTGTACATCTTAATATATTTTTTCATGGTCCATGACAGTGTTGAAGGTGGAAGATCCAAAGATTTGACAATGAATATGGTCAGGATTTTGGCTAGGAGCAAGGATGGGTTTAGAATGGTTCATATTAATGCCCAGAGCCTGAATAATAAGCTTGACGAATTTAAATTAGTTTTCGAAAACTCAGGGATTGATGTTATTTGTGTTTCGGAAACGTGGTTAGAGGCGTCGATACCCGATGGCCTTATTTGTCCTTGTGGCTATAAGGTATTTAGATCTGACAGGGAAAGACACGGTGGCGGTGTTGCCATATTTGTGAGGAATAATATCTTCTGTAAATTGTGTTGCAGTTCCGCATCTGGGGATCAACAGGGTGTTGAGTTTATTTTCATTGAGGTTTTTTCGCATGATAGAAAGCTATTGGTGGGTTGTGTTTATAGGCCGAATAGAAGGATACCCCTGGCAGCTTTCTATGCTGTAGTCGAAAATCTCACGTCAGAATATAATGATATTGTTATTACTGGTGATTTTAATTCGAATTTGTTGGCAGAGGTGACCTTGCCGGAGAACTTGTTATCTCTTGGACTCTTTCCAGTTAACACAATATATCCAACTCATTTTACATCCTCAACTAGCACTCTGATTGACCTCTTCTTCGTGTCGAACACTGACGGTATAATTTTGTATGATCAAATTTCGGCTCCGTGTTTTTCGAAACACGACTTAATCTTTTTAAACTACAACTTTCAATTTGAAAGGGGTGGAAAAATTTTCAATTATCGGGATTTTGGACAAATTGATACTTATCACCTTTGTGAATGCTCGTCACTCATTCCGTGGAGCGACATCTTTTTTATGCCTTCTGTTGATGAACAGTCCTCATTTTTAGAGCGCAGCGTTAAACACCTTTTTGAATTGACAGTACCTCTTAAACGGAAAAATATAAAGGCCAAACAAAAACCCTGGTTCTCTAATATTATCAGGGATGCCATAAATCAAAGGGACATGGCGTATGCCAGGTGGAAGAGATTCAGAACTTCTGAGCTCTATTTGATATATTCTATGGCTAGAAAAAATGTCAATAGGAAAATAAAAAATGCTAAAACGGAATATTATTCTAATCCTTTTAGTAGTGCTATTGATTCTCGACGAACATGGAATACCATTCGTGAAATTGGGTTGGGCAATGCGACCAGAAGTGTTGATTGCCAGGTGGATACAAATATGCTCAACAGAAAGTTCACTAATATCCCGATGGTTCCAGCGGATCCTGATTACTTTGATTTTTCTCCCGATACTCCGAATGTGGATAATGAGATAATAGACGGTTGTTTCTCCTTTTCTTGTGTTACGCAATATGACGTTATGTTGACATTCTCTCTAGTAAGATCAAATGCAGTGGGAAGTGATGACATACACCCGAAATTTGTTCGAATACTTTTGCCCCTAATTATCCCATATGTTACTCATCTATTTAACTCGATCATAATATCAGGTGTGTACCCAAGTAATTGGAAACATGCGAAAATTGTGCCTTTGCCCAAGGCGAATGGTGAATATAGACCGATTGCAATATTATGTTTCCTTTCAAAGGTCTTGGAAAAGCTTTTATATAGGCAAATTACTGCTTATTTGAATACTCATAGTTTGCTTAACGATTATCAATCTGGTTTTCGCCAAGGTCATAGTTGCGTTACGGCTCTTGTGGAGGTGAGTGAAAACATACGTCAGGGATTGGATAATGGATATATTAATTTCTTAGTGCTTCTGGATCATTCCAAGGCATTTGATACAGTTGATCATGATATACTCATCAAGAAACTGAAACATTTTTTTAAATTTTCGAACATGTCAACTAAAGTTGTATCATCATATCTTACGAATCGTACCCAATCGGTGGTTGTGAACGATACCTGGTCTGATAGCTTGCCTGTTAATCGGGGGGTACCTCAGGGCTCTACTTTAGGACCACTATTATTCTCTATTTATGTAAATGATCTGCCAGGACGGCTATCGAACTGCAGAGTCCACCTATATGCAGACGATGTACAGATTACATTAAGCAGCCCAGTTGGTAATATTGAGTTGGGTGTTTCACATCTGAACGAAGACTTGGAAAAAGTATATCTCTGGGCTGGCGCAAACGGACTCTGTTTGAACCCTGGCAAATCTAAATGCATTTTGATATGTAAGAAAAGATTGATGCCCTTCGTTACCGAGGACATTATATTAGGTGGCGAGAAAATTGAGATTGTTAACTCAGCGAGAAATCTTGGGATAATTTTTAACAGCAACTTGACGTGGACTGATCATATTAACTCTTTGGTTGGTCAGTCTTACGTAAAGCTACGAGCTCTCTGGTCGACACAGTATTTCACTCCACTGAGTATAAGGATCTTGCTTGATAAGACATATCTGATTCCCTCCCTACTATATGGGTGCGAATTATTTGGGAACTGTGACTCAGTTAGCAGAGGAAAATTAAATGTCTTATATAATAACATTATTAGATATGTGTATAGATTAAAAAGATTTGATCATGTGTCCTCTGCTGCCAATAATCTTTATGGCGTATCATTTGAAAATTTGTTGAAAATAGAACTCTTACTCTTTTGCATAAAGTCATAAACACTCAAACTCCCAATTATATTTTTGACAAGATACGTTTTTTCCAATCATCTCGGCAAAGGAACATCGTTATACCTCGACATCGATCTCTCGTGTCCGAATGGCATTTTCATGTGCATGCTGCTCGTCTTTGGAACAATCTTCCATTAAGTCAACAAATTAATAACAATGCTAATAATTTCAAAACCTTTTTATTTGAATTTTTTGCCTAATTACAAACACTGTATTAATGTATTTTATATAATTTATTGTTTTCCTTCTTAACTTTGTATTATTATTAATTATAAAATGTTTATAGCGTTATGCGTTCCTGTACTCTAAATATAAGATTAAATCTTGTTGTATAGGAAATGAAAATATATAAATTAAATAAATTAAATTAAATTAAATATTCTCTTCTTCCTCAGCGTATCCACAACCTCTCTCCGCATGCTTGTGTGTGAATAAATACAATGACAGACATGTTCCTACAGGGGCCAGTTTAATACGTTCACGTCGGCGCGTACCTTCGGTTGCCCGCACTAGAATGCCTTATCGGGCGGCGCGTACCACCGGTGGCCAGCACTAGACTGCCTGATCGGGCGTCGTGTACCACCGGTGGTACGCAATTGATCATGCTATTATACGATACGTAATACCAAATATTTAGATCTTTAACAGTTCGACTGTCGAAAATTCAATAAAAATTCACTGTAAAAATTCAAAAGATTTAATGAGGATGAGACGAATTCACGAAGAAAAACAGAAAACTTTACACGATACCGTTGTATTGTTGCAAAGTAGCTGCCGTCCGATAGAGCGAAAACCATTCAGCGCAGCCGCCAGTAGGCGACAAGCTTGAATTAAAGCGCCGTCGTGAACGTGTTAAGTAGTTGATTGGTGCACTTCCTATCCCATTTAGAACTGATAAGTTTAGCTATAAAGCAGGATTTTTTTCATATTTTCATTTTGATGTCCGGGGGGTTTGAACTGTGGTCTTTACGTCTAATAAGCCAACGCACTACCTACTAGACTACGGCGACTGCTTAAAGAGCAGCCAATAAATATCTCTGCCTAATAGAAGGCTTAACGGAAATTAGAGGCTGATTTAATATGAGTGTGTCTTCTCCAGTCAGTTAATCAGCTACACAATTACTTGGGGTGACTTTGTGCACGGGAAACCATCATAAGTTGACACAATACTGCCGCCAGAATCGGTTGAGGGAATTGCAACTGAGAGAAGATGTCAAAGAGCGGTGTTAATAGTTGGATATGCTTTACGCAGAGGTCAAATATTTGTGGTCAGTACCTCGGCCACAATAGAAAATAGGAAATCGTAGGGATACATACATACATAATTGATCATTACAACCCTTCAGTCAAGATTACGACTTAGCTTATCACACGACTTATGTTGTGTGCGTTAATTTTATACATAAGTGGCGGAACCTACAGTTTAAAGTCGACTCGGGACGACAGATTTTTTAAAAACCTTTTCATTGCAATTTTATTTTAACGCTGCTGCGAGGAAGTCGACGAAGAAATATTTTTTTTTTTTTTTGGTGAAACCAGCACTCTGGGGATGGCCCCTACTCATGCAGTGCATTGTGCAGGTTTTAGGAAAATGGGTTATAGGAAGGTGGAAGAGAGGGAGTAGTGTTTGTGGACATCTCAAGATGCGAACGGCAAGGAAACGAGTTGCTGCTAGGTGACTATAAAATGGCCAGTGCTATACCTTCACCATTAAACAGTCTACAGCAATCGTCCCCAAGAAGCCCGCACCCTTCAGTCCTAGCTTCTCACACTACTCATGTTGTGTGTGTTAATTTTATACATGAGTGGCGGGACCTACAGTTTTAAGTCGACTCCGAACGACAAATTTTATTGAGAAGCTTTTCATGGCAATTTTATTTACTCTCAGAGTTTTTGCCAGAAATCTGCTGAGAGGAAGTCGCCGAAGAAATATTTTTCGTTTTGATGTCTGACCTGGGATTCGAACTCGGGCCATCAGTCTAATAAGCCAACACACTACCTACTAGACTACGGCGACCTGGGGTTTGAACTCGGGCCTTCAGTCTAATAAGCCAACACACTACCTACTAGACTACGACGACTTCATCGTAGGGATAGCCTACGTTTAAACCTTTTAGAGAAAATTCCAAAGGCCAGAGTCACTCGAATCATTTATAAGTATTTCTCTAAAGTTATGAATCTACATGAGTAAGTAGGTTTATGAATTAAACATATTTCAAATGGTATGAGCTTGATGTCAACGTTGTACGCATACTTTGAATTGTAACCTGTACTTATAAATCAACGTTTTAGTGAGTATGAATGAATGAATCAGAATACATAGTTAAATTTTAATATTGTTGCCTTACTTATATTTAAAATTTCATGAGTGCTTATGAGTAGCAAAAAAAAGGTTCATTGCTGATCTCTGGTACAGACGTAATAGAGTCAATTCTACTAAAAGTCTTTGGCCAGATAGTATAGAGTAGAGTTATTCAAGTTCAACTTAGTCCAACTTAGTATCGTTTTATTAAGCAGCACCACAGTATTGCTAGCGATTTCAATGAAACGTTTCTCTTGAAGTCGCCGTAGTCTAGTAGGTAGTGTGTTGGCTTATTAGACTGAAGGCCCGAGTTCGAATCCCAGGTCAGACATCGAAACGAAAATATGAAAACATTTCTTCGGCGACTTCCTCTCAGCAGATTTCTGGCAAAAACTCTGAGCGTTAAAATAAAATTGCCATGAAAAGCTTCTCAAAAAACTGTCGTTCGGAGTCGACTTTAAACTGTAGATCCCGCCACTCATGTATAAAATTAACGCACACAACATAAGTGGTGTGAGAAGCTAGGTCGTAATCCTGACTGAAGGGTTGTAATGACCAATTATGTATGTATGTTTCTCTTGAAAATTTTAATTTTTGTCAAACAAACCCTTTCCACAAGCTACCTTGTAAGGTAGATTTCATTAAAAATTTTTTTATTTTTTTAGAAAATAAAAAAATTTCGCTTTAGGGCCTTTTTCACTTAAACATAAATACAAACATTTGAATATTTCTTTGTTTTAATCTTAATTAATTGCCACTTTTGAAGAATTGTTGCTAAATTCCATTCCAAAAATGGAAAAGAAAAATACGGAAAAATTAAATTTTTGATTTGAAATTCGCATCTGGTGATATGGGCATATGACCAGAGACAGATGAAACCATTAATAATTAAAAAATTGTTTATTCAAGATTAATGAAAAAACAAAAGAAGAAGATCTTTTAAATATTCTTTTTGATGGCATATTTTATAACAGTAATTTCACACTTTTTGCTAAATAAGCGTGAAATTATGAAAATTAAATCCGTTTGTCTTTCGATGTCTTTTTTTTTAAAAAAAAAAAGACTTTGAAAATCAAAATATTGAAAAAACAGAAACTCTTAGTTTTTTGGTTTTTTTTTTTTTTTTGGTCGTTATTAAAACATTTGTCGTTGTCAATGCATAACATTAAAAATAATTTATTGTTACTAGTTTGACTATTTGGCTTTGAGTTTCTTTCGACCTTTTTTTTTTTTTAATACATTCTACGGATACGAGTCTAGTCTATGAAATTATAAAGTTATTAGTGAGTAGTGCCACTTTTTTGACAATATCATCGAATAAAAATAAACTTGTTGTACATTTAATTTATTATGGATCTTTATTAATATTATTTTCAATATTAAAATATTTAAATTAATAACAAAAAAACAATAACAAAAACAAAAGGAAAAACAGAAAATCAAAAGATATTATCAGGGATCCACTAACTTTTGTAAGTGATTCTCATACTATAGAGGTGAAAGTCGATTTCACCCAGTAATGTCTTTAAGCCGAGTTTGCCCGCTATTAAATATTTTTCATCTGAACGGTTGCGACCCATAAAACTGAATATAAAAATGGTATTGGAATCAGAGATCAGCAACGAGTATTCAAAACGATGAGTAGATTCGAGTCATACTTATTATTTCTGATACTTATACGCATTCATACTTATTTTAATATGATACTCATACTACTCATACTCAAAGTTGGAAGTACTCGTCGTATTCATACTTAACAATACGCATAATGTTATTGACTTCGACTCGTCTCTACTTAACATTTACACGAAGCACAAAATAAGTATGATTCGCGTACGAACACTACTATACTCACAAGAAGATTGTGTGTATGCTTTGCTTGTTGTCTTTGTCTTTCCTTTCTTCTTTGTTTGTATATGCAACAATAACAAAGGCTTTAAATTTTAATGAATGATTCGAGCCACTCGAATCACTTATAAGTATTATAAGTATTTTTCTAAATTTATGAATCAGAATGAGTAGCCATATGAATCAAACACATTTCGAATGTTGTGAGTTTGATGTCAACGTTGTACTCATACTCATTGTAACCTATACTTATAAATCAATGTTGTAGCGAGTACGAATGAATCAGAGTAGTTGAATTTCAATTCTGTTGATACACTCATACTCAAAATTGCATGAGTGCTTATGAGTAGCGGAAAAACGATTCATTGCTGATCTCTGGTACGAACACCACAATACTCGCTAGAAGGTTGTGTGTGTGCTTTGCTTGCTGTCTTTGTCTTTTCTTTTCTCTTCTTTTGTAAATGCAACAATAACTAGTACTGTAAATTTTGATGAATGATTCGAGCCACTCGAATCACTTATAAGTATTTTTCTAAATTTATGAATCAGAATGAGTAGGCGTATGAATCAAACACATTTCGAATGTTGTGAGTTTGATGTCAACGTTGTACTCATACTCATTGTAACCTATACTTATAAATCAATGTTGTAGTGAGTACGAATGAATCAGAGTAGTTGAATTTCAATTCTATTGATTCACTCATACTCAAAATTGCATGAGTGCTTATGAGTAGCGGAAAAACGATTCATTGCTGATCTCTGATTGGAATTCGACCACTCTTCAAGCATTATGGGAAGATTGTCATGCGGAGAATTGCCAGATTATAAAAAAAAATTTAAATATCGGGTACGCCATCTAACGTTTTGTTTTTTTTCAACTAGTGCTTATTTCGTGAATGGTAACACTTAGCTCATGTCTGATTTGACAGATAACTAGTTTTATCCTTCCGCTGAACGAATAGGGTTGTGTATACGCTTGAACAACGCTGGGAAATATTGCGACATTACTTTGAAAATCATGATAATGTTGCAGAATGTGTGCGAAAATTGCGTACGGATTTTGGAAGAAGAAAAGCACCGTCAGCTCCGTATTTTCGTTATCTTGTGAAAAAAGTGAAAGAAACTGGCATCCTCATCGATAAAACAAAGCGTGAAAAGCCAAAAACACTGCGTACACCCGAGAATATTGCTGCTGTGGCAGAAAGTGTACGTGAAGCGCCATCAACACCATTTCACCGTCGTTCTCAACAATTGAACATTTCAGAGACATCATTGAGACGAATTTTGCATAAAGACCTTGGTAAGACGCCATACAAAGTCCAATTGGTTCAGGAGTTGAAGCCAATTGACCATCCAATGCGTTCTCGCTTCGCTAAGTGGGCCTGCGTTCGACTTACAGAAGATGCCGATTTTGGCAAAAAAATCATCTTTTCAGATGAAGTTCATTTTGATCTTGGCGGGTATGTAAACAAGCAAAATTGTCGCATTTGGGGCACAGAAAACCGGCACCCAAAACGAGTCACTGTTTGGTGCGGATTTTGGTCCAGAGGCATAATTGGGCCATTTTTCTTCGAAAATGAGCAAGGAGTGGCCGTTACAGTCAATGGCGATCGTTATCGGGCCATGTTGAACGAATTTTTGTTCACAAAAATTGAAAAGGAGGATATTGGCAACATTTGGTTTCAACAGGACGGCGCCGCTACGTGCCACACAGCCGAAGCTACACTCGATGTTTTGCGCCCTGTTTTTGAAGATCGCATTATCAGCCGCAGAGCTGATGTCGTTTGGCCACCTCAGAGTTGCGATTTGACACCGTTGGACTATTATTTGTGGGGTGGCGTCAAAGATAAGTGTTACGCCGAGACAAGCCAGAGACAATTGACGCTTTAAAGGACAATATTCGTGAAGCCATTGGTGAAGTACAGCTGCATACAATCGATAATGTGCTTAAAAATTGGACCGATCGTGTAGGCTACTGCATGGCCAGCCGAGGCAGCCGTTTGAATGAAATTATTTTCCATTATTAACCGAAAGGATTAGTACTTTCAAATAAAAAAAGAAATTTGAGAAAATATTCAGTAGTTTTTTTTTGAAAGCATTTTCAAAAAAAAAAAGTTATTTGGCGGACCTTGCAATCCCCAACGTAACTAAGACAACTCATTTACTATATTTACATCAGCTAAAGGTCATCTTTCGGAAATCATCATCAACGCAAATTATTACGGAATTACAGTTTTTTTTGGAGAATTTTTCAATTTTCATCACATTAGGTTGTGCGAACAATGTTTATAATGTGCAGTACTATGAACACCAGCCATGAGTCCAGAATATGCTTTCAATCTACAGTACTCTTCCCACAATGATAGCTTGCAGCATCATTGAGGTTGGCTATATGCAAGCTGACATTAAAGAATTTATAAAACACTTTGGTATGAAACCCAAGGTCTAGACCAGTGTTTCCCATTTCATAGCACAATTGTGCAGAGAGAACTCACACGCATTCTTGTGTTTTTTGATTAAGTTGTCGATCAGACTGCGACAAGAACACATGTGCGGCGGATGCTTTACCATTTTTTTCAGAATGACACTCAAAAAATATTGTATGTTAAAAGTTGCTTTTGATAATATTCAATGCCTTATATGTTATAAAACATTTAAGGAATGGAGGGAATATGTTCTTAAAAGACATTTTGTATGTTACCATATTCATATTAATAACTTTAATGATAAGGAAAGGGAAGAGTTTTTTAATATGCAGTTTTTTAATATGCAGACAATTTATTTAGAAAAATTAAAAGGTTGGTTGGAAAGAGAGGAAATGCTTGCTTTTTCTCTATTAATAAAAAATGGTTTTTTATTTTTTTTATTTTTATTTATCTAAAAACATGGTCTAATTTTTAAGACAAAGATGGATACCTTTACGATCTTTTAATAAAAAATGGATTTTTTTATTTTATTTTTATTTATCTAAAATTATTAAGCCAAAGATAGATAGCTTTACATATGTATGTATGTTGATAAAATGAAAATCAAAATAACGTATATTACTAATATTTTTCTATGGCTGTAAATAGACTCACTCACTAATACACAACCAAACAATTTTTGGTAACCCCTGCTCTAGACGAAGAAGCAATTAAGATGATGTTCGTGGCTCATTCTAATTTAGTCACTGTTTTGAAAGAAGAGTGCAGTTGTAATCACAGGCAGCAATAGTCTCGAATTCAGATCAATTAAGCCAGAATACATTATTACAATTAGCAGCACATGATGATAGGCATAGGTTTGTTTGTGGCAAGCTGAGACAAATTGCTTGACAAGTCAAACATAATCTTGATGCACAAAGTACTACGTAAAGCTTAAGTGTATGCTAAGTACATAACATAGATAATTGGTCACTACAGTCCTTCTGTCAGGATTACGACCTAGTTTCTCAAAACACTTATGTAGTGTGTGTGTTAATCTTATACATGAGCGGCGGTAGCTACAGTTTATAGTCGATTCCGATCCACAGATTTTTGAGAAACTCTTTATGGCAATTTTTATTTTAATGCCCAGAGTTTTTGCCAGAAATCTGCTGAGAGGAAGTCGCCGAAGAAATATTTTTCATATATTTTCGTTTTGATAACTGACCTGGAGTTTGAACCGGGGCCTTACGTCTAAGAAGCCGACACACTAATTACTAGACTACGACGACATTCGTGCATACATAGTGTAGGCTACGTAGTGTTACAAAATTCAAAAGTTCGAAATATTACCCGCGGACAGGCTATTCGTGACTATTTTTATAAGGCGTGTGAATGTTTTTTGCCCTCTTGAATCATGGCCTCTACATTGAGTATCAATTTACTTGTGTAGTGTAGGCTACGTAGTGTTACAAAATTCAAAAGTTCGAAATATTACCCGCGGACAGGCTATTCGTGACTATATTTATAAGGCGTGTGAATGTTTTTTGACCTCTTGAATCATGGCCTCTACATTCAGTATCAATTTACTTGTGTAGTGTAGGCTACGTAGTGTTACAAAAGTTCGAAATATTAATCGCGGACAGGCTATTCGTGACTATAGTTATAAGGCGTGTGAATGTTTTTTGCCCTCTTGAATCATGGCCTCTACATTGAGTATCAATTTACTTGTGGTGACTTGAAATCACCACAAATTAACGCTAAGGCTCTTAACAGTGTTTAGTCCTTAAGCCAAATCTAGATTTTTAAACATCTGTTCCAAAATATATTTAAGAAGAAGTGATAAATTTATCGATAATAAATTGCAAACGTATTTATCGACAGAGACACAGAGAGTTAGAGAGGGAGAATGCTCATAAAAAACAATAAAAAAGCGGTATCAAAAGCTTAAATGTTTTTTATGGCATTTGAGAAAGAAGACTTTGTAACAAATACTGGATTTATCCTCTCTAAAAGTGGTATTAATAACCCCAAATCCTTCACCCTCTCGTCCTCCACCCATTTAACGATTTAAACGAAAGGAAAATATGCTGTTTAACATTAACAGGGTAAGGGAATTCATAACTTATGTTCATGTCTAGGCTAAATAGTCGCATTCGCATTCGCATTCGCATTTATCACGTTTAGAGAGAGACTCCATATAAAAAAAGATTTTCATATACAAACCTGCCTCGGTAATCATGCTACTGATGGCATGAGAGTGTAACGTTATAACTAAACAGGATTGTAATGCTGGCGTATTAAAAATGTTTCCAAAAAGGGGTGGCTGCATACATTTTATTGATGTTTGGGTGGTTGATTGCATTTCAACGCACGTTGTTAATATGTTGAGTTTGTAGTCCCCTTGTCTTGTTTTTTCTTCATTGTTTTTGTAATAATCCATAAGATACTTTAATGTTTTTTTATGCATTTATTATGACTATTATTTATCTTTGGCCACAAATTAGGTACACCGACTCACACTTGTTTTTTAAGAAGGTTTTGGTTGATGCTGACGATAGTAATGATGGTGATGATATTCATATAATTTATCATAGTATAACATAGATTTCAACAACAATAAATAAAAGAACAAAAAAATAAATAAAAAGAAGAAAATAAATAAATTGCTTACAACGAGTTCAAATAACGCTCTCATAAATCATAAGTTGTTTCCATGGAAATATGAAATTTGAATTCGAAATCGAGATACTCTTAGGGCCATTATTATAACTTGCCGTTAACTAAAGGGAGGAATTTAACGGGCAGATAAATTGTTTCTCATTATTATGAGTACCCAATAAGATAGAAGTGATCGTTAAGCTAAAGGGAAGATCATCCTACCTTTAACATTTAAAGGTCACTTTATGTATGAACTTGCCATATCATATACTATTTTCGATATGGCAACTTCAAATTTAAACAAAATGAGCATATACAACAAAAAACGAAGTCCGCTGTTGCCACTGCGATAAAAAAAAAACATGTTTAATTGAGCAGTTTTATCGACTTTGCTCCGGCACTGCCATATTTTAATTTTATTTTATCTGTAAGTTGTAATCACGAAAATCAGTTAAAGGTAACTTTACAGTTCCCTTTAGCTAAAGGTACCTTTAACTAAACCCAAGTTTAACGCCAAGTTGTAATAATGGCCCTTATTGAATTATCCACACAATATTTAGTATGTAACTGGTAAAAGAGTCCAATATTTTATAAGTTTATCTATGGATATTTTTTTTAACAATGATACGAGGCTACATTCAGAATTAACAAAAAAATAATTGAAAAGTATGTTCTTTTTTTTTTTTTTTTTTGTGAAACCAGCACTCAGGGGATGGCCCCTACTCATGCAGTGCATTGTGCAGGTTTTAGGAAAATGGGTTATAGGAAGGTGGAAGAGAGGGAGTAGTGTTTGTGGACATCTCAAGATGCGAACGGCAAGGAAACGAGTTGCTGCTGGGTGACTATAAAGTGGCCAGTGCTATACCTTCACCATTAGACAGTCTACAGCAATCGTCCCCAAGAAGCCCGCACCCTTCAGTCCTAGCTTCTCACACTACTCATGTTGTGTGTGTTAATTTTATACATGTGTGGCGGGGCCTACAGTTTAAAGTCGACTCCGAACGACAAATTTATTGAGAAGCTTTTCATGGCAATTTTATTTTAACGCTCAGAGTTTTTGCCAGAAATCTGCTGAGAGGAAGTCGCCGAAGAAATATTTTCGTTTTGATGTCTGACCTGGCATTCGAACTCGGGCCTTCAGTCTAATAAGCCAACACACTACCTACTAAACCACGGCGACTTCAAATTGATTGCTGTTGACAGGAAGAAACAAATGAAAGAGAAAAGAAAGAAGTGACAAATAATTGAGGCTAGAGATAGAGAAGACTACCCCCACCTGGGTAACAATCTTGTAGCGATGTGGGGTCCTAAGTGTACTTCGATTCCCTCTGTGACCCAGAGTGAGTTAAAATACATAACTAAATGTTACCCTATTATCGTGGGAAGACTCGGTTTCAGATCGATGTCATGCTTGATCTTTTCAAACCGTCGGACGACGTATATCTTCTTTCGTACCCATTGGCACGAACACCATTTTCTGTTTTCTACGTTCATGTTTCTGAATTGACTGTCCTGAGCTGGTGGTTGTAGCTTTCTGGATCTAGTTGTGTATGCACGGTAGCACAGGTGTTTCCAGGCTAGGGCTACAACCGCCCCCGCCTCGTTAAAACCCTACATACCTACCTCGTGACTCTCTAAGACTCTTAAAAGTATCCAAGATTTTTTGTCTATAAATTAAAATAATACGAGAGGGCTTTCAAAATAAAAAAATTGCAAAAAGGAAAAAATTATTAGAAAATAACAGGCAAAATCTCGAACTAGTGTCCCAGTGTCTGCCTCTGAATATAAGGACAGAAACATAGAATAGATTCTAGAGTTTTAGGCTTTCTTGTGGCCCACGAACTAGTTTCCGCTCTCAAGTACAATGCCCTGTCCTAATCAGAGATCAGAAATGAATCGTTTTTTCGCTACTCATAAGCACTCATGAAATTTTGAATATAATTGAGTCAACAATATTGAAATTTAACTACTCTCTCTGATTCATTCATACTCACTACAACCAGTGGCGTAGCTACCTAGGGGCTAGGCGGGGCAGTGCCCCGGGGCCCTTAAGCTCAGGGGGCCCTCGAGTCCTTACCAGAAATCTCGATCGAAATGAACTTTTGGAAATTTCTCCCATTTCATAAAAATGGGGTAACTGCAGTGTTGGTTGAGAAGCCTACTGAAGAAGTTTCGACAATTATTGCAGTTGGAGATACCTCCGCCGCCGATCATGTGAACGAGGATGATGTTTGCATAACACACATAAGAGCGGAGGGTTTGGAGGAACCACAGACTTCTACATTTTTCGACAAAACTTCTTATGACTTGGGAAACTTCACGAACAAAATACTAAGTGATAACGAAAAATGTCAAATTCTTGACATGGGGCCTTTACAGCCTTCAGGACCTTTTCCAACAGACATCAACCAGAACAATAGGTGTTTTTCAAAATCGTACTATGTTTCGTGTTCTAAATATGGGCCAGTTAATCGTTTTTGATTGTGTTATTCCAAAATACTAGACGCTGTCTATTGTCAACCCTGCTGGTCATTTGCTTCACAAAGGAATAAAGTTTAGTGTACGGGAATTCGAGATTGGAAGCATTTATCTGAAAGAATTAAACAACACAGTTGTTCGAGTGGCCATTCGAAAGCATGTGCTGTGTATGAATTTGAAAAAAAAACGATATTATACTCTATACTTATCGACAAGGAACTTCAAAATGAAATTCGCAAAGAAGCATAATTTTGGAAAATGGTTCTTCAAAGGTTATTCGATATCTGAGTGCAACAATTCATAATAAAATAATTGAGAGCTTAGGGACCAAACTCGAAACCCATCTACTAGAACAAATTAGAGGGTCACCGTTTTTTGCCATTATAATGGATACGACACAGGACATATCGAAGGTAGATCAGCTAAGCATTGTTGTGAGGTATGCAGTAACAACCAAATCGGAAAATGGACAGCCAATGGATATAGAAGTAAAAGAAGTGCTTCTAGGCTTTCATGCAGCCATCAATCATGGCGCAGTAGATTTTTTTTCGTTATTTATCGACAAAAATATTGATTTAAAAAATGTGTGGGGCAAGGCTATGATGGAGCCAGTGTGATGAGTGGTGTACATAATGGTGTACAAAAACATATTAAGGATATCCAACCTAACGTAGAGTATGTACATTGTGCCACTCATAATTTAAATTTGGTGATAAATG
Organism: Sarcophaga caerulescens; assembly: GCA_927399465.1. NCBI lineage: Eukaryota > Metazoa > Arthropoda > Insecta > Diptera > Sarcophagidae > Sarcophaga > Sarcophaga caerulescens. The sequence goes on from OV656866.1 coordinate 108,848,066, forward strand.
ATGCCGTTAGCAGTTGTGTGGAAATACAGATTTTTTTCGCAACGTTGCAAGATTTGTATAACTTTTTCGGAAACAGCATCAAAGTTCACTGGTGAATCGGACACCACTCTAAAAAATTAAATCCGACTAGATGGTCCAGTAGGATCAGTACGATATCTGCAATAAAACTTAGTTATTTTGATATTGATATTTTGATAATGAGCATATATGGAGTACTAGAATGCGACCTATCGGAAGTATTTACAGCAATGTTATTATTCTTTACAATTCCTGTAACTTCTGCAGCAGCTGAAAGGTCATTTAGCAAATTAAAAATAATAAAAAATTATTTAAGAAATAATATGGTCCAAACTCGACTCTGGCATTTACCGCTAATAGCAACTGAAAACAAAACCGCATCAAGCCTGGATTTAAACGAAGTCATTGGTACTTTTGCGAAAACTAAAGCTAGGAAAAAATTGTAAATATAGTTGTTATTTAGTCAGTTGGTAGGCCCGAATCTTCTCTATTTCATTTTATTAGCCAAACCTACACCAAGTATTAATTGTAATTTATGTTGTTACTGTTTAATATTTTTATCCTGCAAAAAAGAGCTTAAGTAGCTTAGCATTTTTAAAGTATTTGTATATTTCATATTTTTATTTGATAAAACCTAATCAGTTTACATAGCAGTGGGGCCTAATTTTTTAATTTGCCCCAGGGCCCTTGGTTACCTAGCTACGCCACTGACTACAACGTTCATTTATAAGTACAGAGTACAGGTTGCAATGAGTATGCGTACAACTTTGACATCAAACTCATACCATTCGAAATATGTTTGATTCAGAAGCCTACTCATTTACATTCATAACTTTAGAAAAATACTTCAAGTGACTCGAATCATTCATCAAAATTTACAGCCTTAGTTGTTGTTGCATTTACCACAAAAGAGACAGGGCAGCCAGCAGAGCAAATACACAACCTTCTAGTGAGTTTTTTAGTGTTCGTATGCGATTCAGACTCATTTTGTGATTCGTGTATATGTTGAGTTATGGAGAGTCGAAATCAACATGAATATCATACGTGTTGTTAAGTATGAATAAGTATGATGAGTACTTCAAACTTTGAATATGAGTAGAGAGAGGTTCCATGACAGTGTTGCAAAATTGAAATCTTGAAATGGTACTGAACTCTAACTGAAAGAGTACTTTTTTGCATTAAATGGTACTTTTGTAAAAAAATATATATACATACACATTGGCCACTATAACCCTTCAATCAGGATTATGACCTAACTTCTCACACCACTTACATATTTTGTGTGTGTTAATTTTATTCATGAGTGGCGGGACTTACAGTTTAAATTCGACTCCGAACGACAGATTTTTGAAAAACTTTAACACGGCAATTTTATTTACTCTCAGAGTTTTTGCCAGAAGGAAGTCGAACAGAAAATCAAGGAATTATTCGTGTTCCTCACATACAAGACAAGAACATCTGATTCGGAAAGTAATAAAACGTTAAAGTCCCGTTTAGTCAAACGTCGAAGTAACGTAATGTAACATACGTTCGTTTTTGACATATGAAAAGCAATGCAAATGCTTACCGAAATTACATTACGGTTCGGCAAGCGTTTCAATTGCTTTTCGTGTTCTAAAAACGAATGTACGTTTGGCTAAGCGGGGCTAAAGCCTAATTCTACCTTCAGCATTACGTTAGAACATGTTGCTAATGCATTAATAGTTGAAAAGCGAAGAAATAAAATATGAAATAATAAAAACTACTGAAAACATCGCGGGGGTACTGCGGTATTTTTGAAATGAAATAGTACTGAAAAAAGTACTAAAGTACTGAATTTTTCAACACTGTTCCATGATATTAAAATAAGTAAGAATGCGTGTATAAGTATCAGAAAGTATGATTATGATTTGATTCTATTCATCTTTTTGAATACTCATTGCTGATCTCTGGTACCTACTAGACTACGGCGACTCTCTTACTACGGCAACATTTTTTAAATTTGTTGTGAATTTTTTTTTAGTAAAACGAATAATTGTGGAATTGCTCACGCATGTGCTAACTTAGTTGCCACCATTTATGTATCTTCAGAATTTTTTTTCTTGCCCATAAATGATAATGATACCTGCCTGTACTCTATGAATTTTTGATGATAAAAAAGCATCATTAATTCATTAATATTTTGATCTTCTTTACGTCTTTCTTTTAATATTTTATTTTTCTCTCTACCCAACTCTATCCTCATTCTGTAGATTTTATTGTCATATGTAAACAAAAACAATGGGACCGTATGAGTTGGTCTCACACTGTATTTTATTACAAAAATTATTAATAATAATAAAAACAAAAAACCTTAAACAACAATAATAAAAACAAAAAATTAATAATAATAAAAGAAAAGATGAAAAAAAAACAAACAAACACGTTTAAAGATTAAAAAAAAAAAAAATAGAAAAAAATTATTGTATTTAAACATTTGACAACTAAATATTCACACCTGTTTCCAATAAATACAATAAAAATAACAAATCTTTTCTTTTCTTAACTATTTTTTCCCTTCTTTTTTTTTGTTTTTTTTTTTTTTGTAAATAATATTGACTGCTGTGGCCGAATGCTCAGTATAAGCCTTTGCTGGTTTAAACAATGAATGAAAATATTTTTAAAAAGGGTCTGTGAATAGGCTCGATATTGTATTTTATTTTTTTTTTTTTGTAAGTTTTGTTTTTGTTTTTGTTGTTTTCTATTCTCGTTTATTTTCATTTGTAATCATAATATGTTTACTAATGTCTGCTGTATGTGTTAAATCGTTAATTTATGATTTAATATTTTATATCTGATTTTGACTGTGTTGTTTTCTGTGATTGTGTAAATAGTCCCCTCACCACCATCACCATCACCTTCACCATCACCATTCGAATTCTGTGACACTTACCATACACCACTCTGACACCACCACACCACACCAATCAATTGTTTAAATTTTTTTAATAACGAAACAAAAACACAAAAAAAAAAACAATAAAAACACAAGAGAAACAGAAAGAGAAAGAGTAAAAAATAGAAAATAGAAGAAAGAAGAAAAGAAAAATTCGAATGTAACGAACAATATAACAACAATTTAAAAAATGTCAAAATAGCGGGACATCTCAGCTTATGCGAGTGAGTGAGTATCAATCGTGTTATAAAAAAAAAAATTCGAAACCATGTACCAATACTACCCACACTCTTTAAACGGCCGTAAAATTTTGTCTGGGAACTGTTTCAACAGGTGAGAGGCTTAATCGTTGAAATTTTCAAAACTATTGTTCTCAATTTTCTTATTATTTTAATAAAGAAAACAACAGTAATGCATACACAGGGCATTCATAAGCTGTAATAAGACAATAGAGAACATGGACAAGTTTTGCTACTTAAGTAGTAAAATAATGCAGACAGGAGACCGCTTTATAGACGGTCACATAAACTCTGCACAGCAAATATTAGGACTATTGGTAAACAATATGAAAACAACTTTGCTATGATCGAATGGACAAAAGTAATGGGCCTAACACCGGCTATACGACTTTCAAATCAACTCTATTTCATGGGATCAAGGGTTTACTATCCTTAACTAGATACCACCAGACATGTTGACGAAACAAATGGCTGAGTACAGGACAATGGGTCCCAGTCTCCTCATTGTATACAACATGTCTGAGAACCCTCTTTCAATCCACACTTTTATAACGGCAACACTGGATAGACTCCATTATATTACTGGCTTACATTTCGCAGAGTACGTCATCCAAGTATTTACAACCACATCATCACGCAACAAAATGGCATGTGGAATCTTTTTGGAACAACTTAATTAACCTTTATATTATGCGATAATTATAGTATTACTAGCAGATTGTACCCGGCGTTGCGCGGGTTATGTAGTTTGGATTAGTTTAAAAAATTAAAAAAAATTATTATTGGGTCATTTTTGCATTAAAAATAACAATAAATAAAAAACCGTTTTATATGTTTCGTAACCGCTTTTGAAACCGGTTTCTTAAAAAATGCAATTTTTCAAATTATTCAGAAACCGGTTTAACAAACAACCCAGTTTTTTGAATACTCTAAGTCCTAAATATAAATGCACTCAATTTGCCCGTTTTTCGCCCCTTTCCCCATTTTTGGACCTCTTTTGGTTCAACTTTTGAAACCGAACACCTCCAATAGCTATTTGGGAAACTTAACCAAGCTAAATCGTAAAAAATTACCTATAAAACAGATAAAATACAGATTTTATGCATAAAGTACTAATTTTTGCCCATTTTTTCTCCCCTTTGACCCTTTTTTTCCCCGTTTGGGTCAAAATTTTGAAAAGTTCGATCTATATCCCAAATTTCAAGAAAATCGGTCCAGGCGTTCAGGCGTGATTGGCTATGCACTCAATTTGCCCGTTTTTGGCCCCTTTCCCCCTTTTTGGACCCCTTTTGGTTCAACTTTAGAAACGGAACACCTCCAATAGCTATTTGGGAAACTTAACCAAGCTAAATCGTAAAAAATTACCTATAAAACAGATAAAATAAAGCACTTATGCATAAAAGTACTAATTTTTGCCCATTTTTTCCCCCTTTGACCCATTTTTTGTCCCCTTTTGGTCAAAAATTTGAAAAGATTTATAGCCTATAACCTGCACCGACAAAAGCTCGATCTATATCCCAAATTTCAAGAAAATCGGTCCAGGCGTTTAGACGTGATTGACTAACAAACAAACCAACAAACAAACAAACAAACAAAAAACAGACTTACAGAAAGATTTATAATATATATTAGGATTCAGGCTGAACGGATTACGTCATATCTGAATTACAATAATCTCTTGTTCCCATTCCAATCTGGTTTTCGCATTGCTCATAGTTGTACTACTGCGGTCTTGAAAGTCATTGATGATATGAGGCCCGAATATGACAAAGGAAACCTCTCTCTTATGTGTCTACTGGATTTTTCAAAGGCCTTTGACAGCGTTGATCATTTAATCTTATGTCGAAAACTGGGGCACTATTTTGGATTTACAAATACCGCTTTATCTCTTATGGAGAACTACTTGTAGGGGCGAGCCCAAAGGGTAATTATTGGAAATTGGCAGTCGGGGCTGAGGCGTATAACATCTGGTGTTGCACAGGGGTCCGTGTTAGGCCCCCTGCTATTTAGTATGTTCGTCAATGATTTATTTTCAGTATGCAGGTATACTAAGGTACATGCATACGCAGACGATATTCAGCTGTACATCTCAAACCGTATTGGTCTGATAGAGGATACAAGTTACAAACTTAATTATGACTTGAGGTCTATTTTATGGTGTTTTCTTTTCTACCAAAAAATGTGCATTTTATTAACGCAAAATGCAATTTTGCGTTTGTTTCTTAAGAATGTTTCGCCCTCTAAAAGGGTGGTATGTTTTATTCTAAATAATTCGCACTTGCCAATGGTGGAAGGCATTGCATTTTATGCCCTGTATAAATCGAGAGTGCTGCTAATGCCCTGTAAAGCAGATGACTTTTGTTTATTTATAGGGCTACCAGATGAAAATTAAAAAAAGTCGCCTGGTATTGTTATCCAATTTGAAGCTAATTTTTTCATTGTTTTTTGGAGTAATCTTAAGGAAATATTACATTATTAAAGCTACATGGTCAGCAGTATAAAAAATTGCATTCAATGTTAGAACAGTGTTAAAATATTTTTTTTTGTTATAAAAAAAAGCGTACAAAAAATGAAGTCGAAAAATTAGCGATCTGGCAACACCTTTGAACAAATTGGCATTTCCTCATTCATTTTCTTAATAAGTGGTAAACACAGGGCATACCCTTTTTTAATATTTGTGTTATGTTCTTCTCAAATAAAAAATGACATTACAACAGGGTTGGTCAACAATTTTTTAATGTACCTTGTAAGAGGGTGACATTTTCTTTGTAGAAAAGAAAACACCATTAAAATGGACTGAGAATAATAACCTTGTGCTCAATCCTGGAAAATCTTACATTGTACCAATCAGTAGATGTTAATATGATTTGAGTTATTTTCCGACCATTTACTTGGGGAACAACACATCTCTTGTGTACGTTAGTAAGATTAAATACTTAGGATTTTCGATCAATTCCACCTTGTCATGCACAGACCATATTAATTATGTTGTGCGTAACGTATACCTTTTGCTTCGTAATTTACGAATGTCGTCTAACTTCACACCAATTGAAGTTAAGAGGAAACTTATAATTCAATTAATACTTCCACTGATTAATTATTTTGCAGAGGTTTACAGTAAATTGGACACTCTCTCTCACTACATAAGTTGCTAGTATCTTTTAATAATGCTACGCGGTATGTGTATGGTTTAACTAGGTGTAGCAGTGTATCGTCCTGGAGGAAAATGATCTTGGGCTGTGACTTAATCGACTACCTTCAGATGCGAAATATTATATTCTTACATAATCTTCTTTATCGTAAGAAACCACTCTATCTCTTTGAGAAGCTTGTATTTGGTAGATCCACTAGATATACAACTTTAATTATACCTAGATACTCTTACATCAATACTAGCAGATTGTTTTTCGTCAACGCAATTAATTTGTGGAATTCCTTACCAATGACTATTAAAAACATTTCGAGAAAGAGCAGTTTAATGGTGTTTTCTTTTCTACAAAGAAAATGTCACCCTCTTACAAGGTACATTAAAAAAATTTTTGGCCAACCCTGTTGTAATGTCATTTTTTATTTGAAAAGAACATAACACAAATATTAAAGAAGGGTATGCCCTGTGTTTACCACTTATTAAGAAAATGAATGAGGAAATGCCAATTTGTTTAAAGGTGTTGCCAGATCGCTAATTTTTCGACTTCATTTTTTGCACGCTTTTTTTATAACAAAATATTTTAACACTGTTCTAACATTGAATGCAATTTTTTATACTGCTGACCATGTAGCTTTAATAATGTAATATTTCCTTAAGATTACTCCACAAAACAATGAAAAAATTAACTGCAAATTGGATAACAATACCAGGCGACTTTTTTTAAATTTCATCTGGTAGCCCTATAAATAAACAAAAGTCATCTGCTTTACAGGGCATTAGCAGCACTCTCAATTTATACAGGGCATAAAATGCAATGCCCTCCACCATTGGCAAGTGCGAATTATTTAGAATAAAACATACCACCCTTTTAGAGGGCGAAACATTTTTAAGAAACAAACGCAAAATTGCATTTTGCGTTAATAAAATGCACATTTTTTGGTAGAAAAGAAAACGCCATAAGACGTCACTTTTTGACTATATGTCATCAAATAATTAAAAAAAAAAAAAAAAAACCATTTATATTACTTTTATTTTTTAAATTTTATTTTACAAATTTTATGTGAAATATAATTATTGCCTTTTTGTGTATTAGTTATATAATTTATAAAAAATTGCACTATAATTTAGGGAATACTAATGACCCATGTAATTTGTGTATATCCTACGGAGCTATAAAAGAATAACATTCTTAAAGCTCTTGTAAGCAAATAAATAAATAAATAATGGCTATAAAGACAACCAAGTAAGAGTAAATCGAATAGGGTTACAAACATATTTACAGACAGTAAAGCGACCATTATATCTTTCGAGAGTGTGTACACCACTAACCAAGATTATCCCAGAATGTCTAGGGACTCTGACGTAGATAGGGAAATACTTTGTGGTTAACGTTTAGGATGCAATGAAGGTACCAATAGGCTGAAGGTTGTAAATGCTCCTCTGCAGAGGACAACACAATAGGAGATGGGCAGTGGTGTTGTCGAGCCGGAACGCTCCGGAACGTCGTTCCGGTACTTCCTTTTTGGACAGGAATTCTGATAACGAGAATTGGCTGGATTTTTGACGAATTTTTATATGTATTTTGGGACATGAGACCTAAAAAAAACGCCGCCGCCAGGATTATCATGGAAAATCACCCCCGTCGTTAAATTTGGGACATGAGACCGCACAGAGCGGCCGCCTACCCAGGATCGGCCCTGTCTATTTAATTATATATACGCGTTCCGGTAAAAAAAAAAATTAGCACAACACCACTGGAGATAGGCTTAGTACGTAGGCATCAACGAGGTTGAATCGTGCACGCTTATGATGGAATCGCAAAGGAAAGATGCAAAAATGAATCCACTTGTATAGAGACCAGACAAATCTATGCCTATATGCAAGACAAAATTTGCGTTAAACTTAACCAGTGTCAATCTTGGGAACCTCAGAGCAAGTAAAACGGGACATTGGCCTTGGGTGCACATGGCAATACCGTCCAATGGTTTCTGTAGAAGCTAAAATGATAAGAAACAAGAGGATCTTCTGTGTCATTGGTCGGCAGTTAGGTATCTGAGACACTTGGAAATTATTGACGGGACTATTATTTAATGGTAACACGCCACTTATGTATAAAATTAACACACACAAACATAAGTGGTGTGAGAAACTGCGGGCTTCTTGGGGACGATTGCCTGTAGACTGTCTAATGGTGAAGGTATATAGCACTGGCCATTTTATAGTCACCTAGCAGCATCTCGTTTCCTTGCCGTTCGCATCTTCAGCCTTTCCACCTTTCCTAAAAAACCTGCACAATGCACTGCATGAGTAGGGGAAATCCTCTGAGTGCTGGTTTCATAAAAAAAAGAAAAAAAAAATGTTACTCAGATTCTTTTTAATACACTTACTGTCTCCCGATTTTCTAAGATTTCTAAGCAGCTGCCACAGTTCGTAAGATTTCGACTTTACCAAGACCTTCATAAAACTATCAGGCTGGTTGAGAAATGTCAGGAACTAGGATTCATAGTTAAATAACGAAATAGATACGACAACAGAACACTGTAGGATATACAGGGTGGGGCAAAAGTCGCGAAGGGATTTGAAAAATTAATAACTTTTCTAGTTTAATTTTTTTTTATTTTTCTTTTTAGGACTTGTAAAATAAATCTGGGAGATTAATTATGGAAGGTTACAACGTTATCCAGCGAACCAAAATCATAGAACTTTATTTTGAACATCATCGATCAATAATTCAAACTCAACGAGCCTATCGTCCATCATCGTATCACCATCCGAATCAATGATTCGACGCTTAGTGACACGTTTTCAGGAACAAGGCTCAGTAAGGGATCTTCCACGAAGCGGAAGACCACATTCTGTAATTAATGAAGCAAATATTCAACGCGTTCTGGAGAGTGTTGAGGATAATCCTGAAACATCAACTCGAAAGCGCTCTGCTGAGCTGCAAATGTCTCGGCGGTCTTTACGCAGAATATTAAAGAGAAATTTACATCTTTTCCCATACAAGCTGCAGTTAGTGCAAGAACTAAAGCCACGAGATTCCCAAGAACGATTAACCGATTAAGCCCCTTCGTGACTTTTGGCCCACCCTGTACAAGAGCTATGCTTTTTAAGGCGGCTGCCGGTTTTCTTTCAGCCGTCACCTTTATTTAGGCCGTAATCCTGACTAATGAGTTGTAATAAGTGTATGCATGGTCGCCCTCTCTCGGTCAATTTGGGAGGTTTGGGTTAATTAATAATTAACTTCAATAATCTGCAGCAGTCATGTCAACATCTGGAGATTTCTTTTTCTCTTCCACTTTGACACACGTTCATCAATCTGTAAAGTATGTATGTAACAGGTTTTGAAAGATAGGCGACTTAATAAGATGCAGATTTCCATTTGATTAAAGCATCAGATTGTATAAATCTTACATATGTAAGCGGATGATTCATTCCGCTTATGATGCTCCATTAAAACTATGATTGGTTGATACACTCGTATACAACGAGTAAGAAACCGCCATTATTTCTACACATAATTCTGACTGACTGTCAAGAGCAATTAAAATCAAACTTTAGCGATTCATAAGCACACACCTAAACGCTTAAACGTATACCTTTCAAGCTTAAATAATGTACCTGTGTACCATACATACATACATACAATGAACGTCTGCGGTAATGACCAGTAAGAGAACAAAAAAAAAAAAAAAACTAAAAATAATGATTATGATGATTGACGCCTTTAAAGAATGAAGAGTAGAGTAGAAAAAAAAAGGAAAGAATCAAAGCTTACATGTGTATAATGGCTTACTAATGGTTGTTCAGGTGATAATCAAGATGTTTTCTTAACGCTTTATTGTGTGTGGTTGTTGTTGTATATTAAGCCGGCACTATAAGCCAACAACGATGGTTTATGTGGCTGTAAAGTAGATGAAGTGGTATTTTCGGTGTCCGCTATAGTGTGAGTGATTGTGTGAGTGAGTGACATGTTGAAGTGTGACCGTTAATGAGCAATTACAGAAAAATAAGGTTTGTTGCTTAAGTCTTTCGTTTTAATACACCCGCCGCCCTAACAAATGAATTAAACGGACGGCATTTCGTTTAATCTTGCGACAGTAGTCAACGAGACGCCAAATTTTGCTTTTTTTTTGTAATTTTAAAAAATTTTCTTTAAAAAAAAAACCAAAATAATTAAAGTCTGCTCAAATGCTTTTCAAATAATTTTAGTTCAGCCTTATGGTGTTTTCTTTTCTACAAAGAAAATGTCACCCTCTTACAAGGTGCATTAAAAAAATTTTTGACCAACCCTGTTGTAATGTCATTTTTTATTTGAGAAGAACATAACACAAATATTAAAAAAGGGTATGCCCTGTGTTTACCACTTATTAAGAAAATGAATGAGGAAATGCCAATTTGTTCAAAGGTGTTGCCAGATCGCTAATTTTTCGACTTCATTTTTTGCACGCTTTTTTTATAACAAAAAAAAAAAAAAAAATTTAACACTGATCTAACATTGAATGCAATTTTTTATATTGCTGACCATGTAGCTTTAATAATGTAATATTTTCTTAAGATTACTCCACAAAACAATGAAAAAATTAACTTCAAATTGGATAACAATACCAGGCGACTTTTTTTAAATTTCATCTGGTAGCCCTATAAATAAACAAAAGTCATCTGTTTTACAGGGCATTATCAGCACTCTCGATTTATACAGGGCATAAAATGCAATGCTCTCCACCATTGGCAAGTGCGAATTATTTAGAATAAAACATACCACCCTTTTAGAGGGCGAAACATTTTTAAGAAACAAACGCAAAATGCAATTTTGCGTTAATAAAATGCACATTTTTTGGTAGAAAAGAAAACACCATTAGTTTACCTATTTAATGGAAATTTTTGTTTGTTAACATTTTATTAAAAAAAAAGGTTTTAAGTGTGTTATAAAGCCGCTTACTTTGTTCTTAAGTTTCTTTTTTCTTTTTTTAAATAATTTTAGCACTTATTGTCACACATTTTTGCACTCAATTTCATCTGTTGTGATTTTTGTTTGTCGCAATTACTATGTAATTCTGTGTCAAATATTTCAAATAACACAGAGAAAGTAAATTGATTTATTAAGGAATGAATGAATGAGTAGTATAACGCCACTAATAAGCTTAGTTATGCCTCACAATTTAGCCAAAAAATCATGATGACAATTAAAAATACTTTTGAAAACATTCTTGACCTAGTTTTCTCAAAAACGTAAGCTGCTCCAGTTTAATGTGGAACTTCTTCACTTAAATATTGCACGTTTTTTTTTTCTTCTTAAATATGGTTTTTTAGTTTACATTCATTTTAATTAAAATTGGCATAAACATAATTCCCGTTAACATTAATTGGTTTCTGAAAATGTTTATTAATTTAAAAGAAATTCGGCCAATTTCGTTATCTTTAAAGACTTTCACTTTTAAATATGGCTAATATATGTACATATTCCAATAAGTGATCTCGCCAACACATTAGTGTGTGATAAATTTACAAAATTTTTATAATTTTAATCGATTTGCCGTCGCATAAAATAATCGTAAATAAATTTTAAAAAAATTCATAAATTTTTTCTTCATATAAAATTGTAAACGAACTTTGAAAGTAAAAGTATGCGGCATAGAATTTAAAAATTAATTTTCAAATTTAATTTCACTTTTTATCAATATTCATAAGAGCAGTTCTTGAACTTGAAAGTAAAAAATTTTCAATTTTTACAAAAATATTTGAATATTCAAGAATATTAACAGAGGCGTCGATAGCTTAAATTTGTAGAGAGGGTCAGTTTTGAACAATTTCAGTATGTATTGTAAAAGGAAGAAAATTATTTGAAAGGAATATATTGTAGTTCTAATAGTTTCCCAAAGTTTTCATTCATTATTTACAAGTAAGAAAAATAGAGGAAATTCTTTTAACTCGATGTCAGATTAACTCAGATTCTTTTTGATACACTTACTGTCTACCGATTTTCTATGATTGCAATGCAGCTACCACAGTTCGCAAGTTAAGTTCGACTTTGCCCACCAATTGACTATCGACATACATATGTGTTTCTACTAATTAAACGTTAGTTTTGTATGAATCCGAGTCGTAGAACGCTATACTCAGGAATGTTATCTACATACATACACACATAATTGGTCATTACAACCCTTCAGTCAGGATTACGACCTAGCATCTCACACCACTTATGTTGTGTGCGTTAATTTTATACATGAGTGGCGGGATCTACAGTTTAAAGTCGACTCCGAACGACAGATTTTTTGAGAAGCTCTTCATGGCAATTTTATTTTAACGCTCAGAGTTTTTGCCAGAAATCTGCTGAGAGAAAGTCGCCGAATAAATATTTTCATATTTTCGTTTTGATGTCTGACCTGGGATTTGAATTCGGGCCTTCAGTCTAATAAGCCAACACACTACCTACTAGACTATGGCGACTTCAGGAATGTTATCTACACTCAGGAATTAATCAATTCCGTTGCATTCTGAAATATATTTCATGACAAAGATCACACCAAGATTCTGTTGTAAAGGAAAGTATGCGAATGAAATGGATTGGGCTTCCCCTTAGGAAAACTTATGATGGCATAACGAAACCAATTGTTACGTTTTTACCTTTCAAAAAACGTTTAAAATATGAGCTCGTAGATTGCAAATAAAATAAAAATAAAATTGTGTTTAGTTCGTTATTAAAATTCTTTATTATTGGCATTATACTGTGTGCCAGTGTTCACAACTTGATGTAAACAACAACAATTGCTTTGTTTGTTATTCCTCTGTTTATACCTTTTGCATAAACAATAACAATTACTAGGCAATTATTAGAAAGATCCTTGTAACGGAGATCTTCAAAGCACGTCTTTACACAAGACTGACTGAATTTCACTCTCCCAGTCGCCTGCTTTGACTTTGACTTTAGAGTGAATTCATAAGGATATCAGATGCAACGGAGTAAAGTATTATTTTTTCTGTAGGCTACCATTATTCTTTCAGAATTTCTTGCCATATTTTACGTCACTAGTAAATATAGCATCAGTAATACAGGCAGTCCCCGACTTACGACCGTTCGACTTACGACTATTCGCACTTACGACCATTTTTTTCCAATTTTTTTTCATAGAAAATACTTAAAGACAAATACAGTAGCCGCTCGGTTAGATGAATATCCAGTTATGTAAACTTCCAGAATAGTGAACAACAAAATTTAAACACAGGAGGTTCTAAAGAGTGAACACAGCCTATCTCTGTTATGTGAACAGCTTTCAACCGTTAATTTTTTCTAATGTTTTGAGTGTTGAGTGTTGTCGAAGCATTCAATAAAGTTATTGCTTGAAGTGAAAATAATATATCTGGGCCCTATTTCACTAAGCTACAAGTTCACAATTACAAGAGTTTTTGCCTGTAAAATTGTGAACTTGTAAATAATTGTGTTTCATAAAAATACAATTACAAGTTTTTGGCTACAAGTGATTTTTACAATTTACAAGTCTACAAGTCATACTTCTACAAGTCGTTATGTTTCACTAAAATAAATTTTCACTTGTACACTTGTAGAATTGTAGAAAAAAGGCTTAGGGTCGGCGAAGACTCTCAAAAAAATTTTACAAGTTACAAGTGAATGATAAATTGAATTAAAATTTGATTTTTAACTGGGGCCCTGGGGCCTGTTTTACTAAACTACAATTCTACAAGTTTACAAGTTACAATCACAATTCTAATTCTTACAAGTGCTAATGAATTGTGTTTCATGAAAATTTTCACAATACTTGTAGCTTTTTGTACTTGTAAACTACAATTTCTACAATTACAATCACAATAAAATAAAATATTTTTACAAAGATATTTTGATAAATGAAATATATGTGTGAATATATGTATATTAGAGTACTAATAAAATATATGAAAATTTCAAAAATTATTTTAAATACTTTTGCAATTATGGGTACTCTAATGTATATCGATAATTTGTTTTGATTGTTATCACACCACTAATCAATCAAAACATATATAGTTTGTGTTTAAAAAATTGAAAATTATTATTTTGTAATGGCAAATCAACACAATAAAGTTAGAGTGGTGCGGCAGATTTTAGCTGTCAAAGACGTTCTTTTTGGTAAGTTTAGCGATAAACTTACCAAAGAGATAAAAATGGAAGAGTGGGAAAACGTGCGTATGAGGTGTCTTGCACTTGGATAAATAAATAAAAACAAACAAAATAAATAAATAAATGCTAATTAATATTTAAATTGTTTGATTTTGTGTTTATTTGAAGTAATTTTATTAAAAAATAGTTAAAAATCAAATTTTAATTCAATTTAATTTAATTTAATTTAATTTAATTAATTCAATTTAATTTAATTTTAATTTAATTAACTTGTAACTTGTAAAATTTTTTTGAGAGTCTTCGCCGACCCTAAGCCTTTTTTCTACAATTCTACAAGTGTACAAGTGAAAATTTATTTTAGTGAAACATAACGACTTGTAGAAGTATGACTTGTAGACTTGTAAATTGTAAAAATCACTTGTAGCCAAAAACTTGTAATTGTATTTTTATGAAACACAATTATTTACAAGTTCACAATTTTACAGGCAAAAACACTTGTAATTGTGAACTTGTAGCTTAGTGAAATAGGGCCCTGATATAAATGATATTTTGGCATTCCGAAAATGCAGAGACAAAGCACTACAGAAATCCCTTGAAGCAAAAAAAAAAAGTACAAAAAAATATAACCGACTACTTTCATGTACATTAATTATTAAAAAGCTTATTAAAAATAAAAACTTAATGTAATATAAATCATTTGAATTACTTATTTTATATTCTCTCGATTTAGTGAATAGGCTCTGTTTGAATTAGTTCATATAACCGAGCGACTACTGTATGTAGTTGCGGGGAATCCCTAAAATGTATGAGAAAAATTAAAAAAAAAGTAAAAAAATTCGATTTACATACATATTTCAGTACAAATAATACATTACTTTAGCTAAGTCGGAATTTTTTTAAGTGAATAATTTTATATCCTCCCAAAAATGGCTGGAACTAGTAAATAAAGTTAGAATTATATGAATTTTGGATAGTTTCACTTCTCTTGACCCTCAAAGTTAATAGTACAGTATGTAATTTTTTTCTTAAATTTTTTTTTGTATGAAATTCGACTTACAACCGATGACAGAGGAACCTATCTCGGTCGTAAGTCGGCGAATACCTGTAGTAATAAAAATAATAAAATGGTTATTGCCGCCATATACGCAACGGTGGACCTAGCTTATATGGCGGTACATATTGGTCCGTTAAGGGCTAAAAATATGCCAAATATTGTTACGTCTTTCAGTTTTTTTTTTTTTTTTTTTGTATTTTAAAGTTTTAAAAAAATATTTCATTTAAATAACATTAAAATAAAAAATAATATTTTTAAAACTATTCAAATGGTAATGGGAAGGGAAAAGAGAAGAGTGAAGACGAAAAATGATTTTCAAAACAATCAAAAACAGAAACATGAAAACATCAATAAAAATAAAAACTAGTGAAATATGATCTAGAAATACCAGCAATTAATTAAAACAACAACAACAAACAACAACAAAAAATTACCATAACATTACAGAAATTAACATGTTACAACAACAAATATGTACAACATATTGAGAAACAACAACAAATTATGATCAAGTTTGTTTACAGTTTGTATGTGTAACATGTTTTACAATCCGACTGACGATCATCGTGGCTTTATTTATGGCAAATGATTTCAATTTTCACAGATTAACACAAGCCGACAATCGTTTCTTTTCTTTTCGGATTTACTCCCAATGGCAATAAATCACTTTAACGCATTTGTTCTTTACGAATTGCTTTTCCCTTTTTGGTGTTTTTTTTTTTTTTCTTTTTTTTTGGTTAACTCTTCTATTGACAACAAAAGTTCCGCAGGCAAACGGTTTTTTTCTTATCGCCTGTTTAATGATGAGTCCAGAGTGTCGGTGACAGCTTCATATGGTCATCATAGCTAGGCATTAGAGCCTAGATAACATGAAAAAAAAATCCATGTTACAGAGATGCAGAGAAAATTAATATCGTAACATTAAGTTGCTGGGTAGATAGATGGAAGGAAAAATCTCCAATTCGAGTAATTTATGGTCACATGTTGGTTGGCATGTTCACTCATACGCGTTCTTGTTCTACTACTACTTATAAGAAAACCTTTTTAATTGAAAATGTTTGAAAGAAAAATAAGAAAAGAAATGAAGGTGAAACTGATAAAAACCTCAAGATACAATTTATTTGTTTTCATTTCTTTTTTTCTTTTCGGAGGAAATGTAAAATATCTTCATTACCTTACTATAAATGTATATGCCGGGTGTGTATATGGATGTATATTCAGTTAATTCCTATACTATTTTACATGCATGTGTACAGAGGTGATAAATGCTTATATGATCATATGGGTCATTTCACTTTGATTAACGCGTATAATATGGGTTGTGTGAGAAGCTAGCTTATAATCCTGACTAAAGGAATTACTAAACACTAACTGTCTTTTATTGATCATATTAGTATGGTGATTGGCAAGGCTCGGGCTGTTCTTGGTTTTGTGAAAAGATGGGCTAAGGAATTCACTGATCCTTATATAACAAAACTGCTATACATTTCACTTGTTAGGCCTATTTTGGAGTACGCGTCTGTTATTTGGAATCCATACTATCGTTGTCATAGTGATTCAATAGAGTCTGTGCAGAAGCAGTTTTTATTATTCTGTTTACGTGGCTTAGGATGGGATTATGCCAATGGGTTTCCATCTTATGAGGCTAGATTGGGTCTGATTAAACTTTCAACTTTGGAACGTAGAAGGGCTGTGTTAGGCGTTTGTTTTGTCTATAATCTGGTTAAGGGTGATATCGATTCCGAGTTTTTGCTTTGTAACCTAAATTTCAGTATTCCAGCAAGATTTTCACGGCACTATCGTCCTTTTTCCCTAGATTTTAAATAGAACAAACTATGGTTGTAATTTTCCTTTTCGTAGATTATGTAATGATTTTAACATGTATTATGATTTAATTGATTTTAATTGTACTGTTTATAATATTAAACGTAACTTATATGCTGCCATTAATTTGTAAATTATTATAGAAAAATATATTCTCGTTCTTGTCTTAGGTAGTTATGGTTTATTGTTGATTTATTCAGCTTGTGATTAAGTTCTGTAGCTGATTTATGTTGTCGTTGCCTTTACTTTTCCCTAACCCGCTATAGTCCGGACTGTAGTGTGTACGTGTCCCTACGTAATGGGGACGAGCCCTCCGCGGTCGGGTGAGGGTGGGTTAGTGTGAGGCCGGGGACGTTCGAAGAAAATTTACTGATACATTTAAATAAATTATAAATATTTATCACTTTTTTGTATTTGATTTACAATTTAATTTTTACCTTTTTCGGTTTTTAAAAAATTTAAAAACTCAGTACAACTGTATTCAAAGTTTGTTTTTATTATTAACTCGCTTTCCAAATTTTCTATTAAAAGTTTATTTCGTTCCTTCCTCCAAAAATTAAACATTAAACTAAAAATTCGTTTACTGGCTGCATTAGAATGAGGAATTGAAAAGACGAAGCAACAAATCTTTTCAAAAGTAGGAAATGATCCACTATTTAAGAATTCTTTACATTTTTCTTCTGAGGATTTTTTTTCAATGTTTTCAGCAAATGTTTTTAATGATATAAATTCGTCAAAAAGTTGATCTAAATCAATATTTTTGATTGAAAATAATGTAATTATTTCCACAAATTCATGAAAAGAAATGTTTGAATTAAGACGGAAAATTTAAAGTTTTTTAAACTTATTATTTACTAAATTGAAATGACCTTTTATATAAGTACTTATGTATATTCGATAAAAACTCTGCTGCTCGTTTTTTAAAAAGACAAATCTCTTGCTGATTATTGCAACTGCTACATACATATACGTTCGTCTAAAAACCCATAGAATTTTTCATCGTGCTGTTGTTCAAATTTGTCATTTAACTGTTTTATTATTTGAAACATATCAATTATTACAAGGCTATTATTTTCTTCTAACTTTTTAATAGCAGATATTATTGTATTTCCTATATTATGGACAAAACCGAGGTATGCTTCAGAAATTTCATTTTCGAAAAATTGGCCTTAATAGCAGGATAGTTTTTAAAAATCTCTCCACAGCGAGGGTTAGAGAAAGCCATCCAGTTGGTACATGACGGAGCATTTCAGACCATTCCAAATCGCAAAATTCAAACATTTCTTTCAGATTTGCAGTTTTTTTTGCTGATGTCGAATATTCATTAAAAACTTTCATTACAATATTTTCTAAATAAAATTTTAATATTTTTAAAGAATTTTTAAACGCATTATTTAATACGTGACAAAGGCATCCAATACCTATTATATTCGAATTTGCCTTTTTAAGCTCAACAAATACACTTTTTCTATTTCCAAAATTTACGTTGGCATTGTTTGCGCAAACCCTTGTGATGTTTTCTAAACTCAGTTTTTGACTCTCCAATTTATATTTTAAAGAATTTGAAATATCAATTGATAATTCGGAGTCAGAGTTATAAAAACTTAAAAGTTTTGTGCAGACTCCATTTTCTTTATTAAACTATCTCACAACAATAGGAAACGTTTTAATATTACCTTTGTTAGAAGCATCTGTGGAGATTGAACAGGACATGTTTACCTCCATAAAATTTGATGAAAGTACAAAAAAGGTAGAAAAAAGTACAAAAAGGAGTACATTTGCGTACTTCTTTAGGGGTAATGCAGTTAAAAGTACAAACACTAAAAAAAAAGTACGCGTACTGCTGAAAACAGTACGTCTGGCAAGCCTAGAAGCTAGCTTATAATCCTGACTAAAGGAATTACTAAACACTAATTGATTGTAGTTAATTGCTTTTGGTGACGGTAGTCACTTCTCTCGATTTATATCGAGCTTTCTCAAAGATCGCACTATTAGAGTGGTTATAGATGGCGTCTTTTCCGACGAGTTCAGGATAAATTCAGGGGTACCGCAGGGCTCTGTTCTTTCTCCTATTTTTTTCTTATTTTTCTTAATGATCTTCTATCTATTACTTCGAATCCTATTTACTCTTTTGCGGATGACAGCAACATTTGTCATTCATATTCATTTGATCGGAGGCCGAGCCTTTTGGAGATTGTGGCAAGGAGGTCGAACATGAATGAGGCACTCACAAGTGACCTGATAACAATCTCTGAGTGGGGCCCCGCGAACAGGGTAGATTTTAATGCGCACAAGACCCAATGTTGTGTTTTGACACACCGACGTGATGCTGGTGCTGGTGTTCTGTCATCTGTATCTATGGGTAATGTAAACATTGAGGAGGCGGATGATCTTGATGTTCTGGGCATGAGAATTAGTTGTGATGCTCGTTGGAACGATCACATTTTTCGAGTGTCGAAGGAAGCATTCAAGTGCCTTGGTTTTTTAAAACGGTGCAGAAAATACAGGGTGTGGCAAAAGTCGCGAAGGGATTTGAAAAATTAATAACTTTTCTAGTTTAATTTTTTTTTTATTTTTCTTTTTAGGACTTGTAAAATATATCTGGGAGATTAATTATGGAAGGTTACAATGTTATCCAGCGAACCAAAATCATAGAACTTTATTTTGAACATCATCGATCAATAATTCAAACTCAACGAGCCTATCGTCGTCATTTTAATGTGCGGAATTCACCATCCGAATCAATTAGTGACACGTTTTCAGGAACAAGGCTCACTAAGGGATCTTCCACGAAGCGGAAGACCACATTCTGTAATTAATGAAGCAAATATTCAACGCGTTCTGGAGAGTGTTGAGGAGAATCCTGAAACATCAACTCGAAGGCGCTCTGCTGAGCTGCAAATGTCTCGGCGGTCTTTACGCAGAATATTAAAGGGAAATTTACATCTTTTCCCATACAAGCTGCAGTTAGTGCAAGAACTAAAGCCACGAGATTCCCAAGAACGATTAAACGATTAAACCCCTTCGTGACTTTTGGCCCACCCTGTACTTCACACCATCCGACCTTCTTAATATTTACCTTTGACCTTAATATTTACTATTGACCTTTATCCGACCTCGGATGGAGTACAACTCTCATGTATGGGCCAGTGCTTCAAAGTCTATTTTGAAGCTTCTCGACCGCGTACAGGAGAGGGTGAAGGTGCTTATTAAAGACAGTAGCGTATCCAACTCTATTAATTCGTTGGAGCATCGTCACAATGTGGCGTGTGTTTCATTGTTCTATCGGTACTATAATGGGAGGTGTTCTCGAGAGATAAGGGGCTTGGTTCCCCATAATCACATATTTTTACGTGGTACTCGTATCTCTCGCAGAGCACATCCTTTTATGGTTGATTGTCCAGTGAACCGCACAGTGCATTACAGGGAAAATTCATTTATTGCCCGCACTGCTCGCTTGTGGAATGATCTTCCTGAGGAAGTTTTTCCCGTCAGTTACGATATTGGCAATTTTGAATCAAATGTCCACAAACACTACTCCCTCTTTCCACCTTCCTATAACCTATTTTCCTAAACCTGCACAATGCACAGCATGAGTAGGGGCCATCCCCTGAGTGCTGGTTTTACCAAAAAAAAAGAAAAAAATAATGTGTGTTTGCCTTATCCATATGTATTGTACGAATTTCCTTGGATAAGAAAGATTAAGAGACTCTCTCGCCACATTCCTTTTTCTATGTAAATGTCCGGCTTTATGGAAGACTATATTAAGAGATTTCGATGCTGGTAATTCTTAGAAATGCATCTCTAGCGAATCTGATAAAATTTATCAGGAGTACTAATTGGTTATCAACAGAAATGCTTGAAAATAACCCATGTTATCCTAGATATCTAGCCTAAATGGCAAACTATGTTGTTGATGTTACTACAGCTGCCTTTAGTGCTATTGAACTAGAGTCTATGAAGATGGGTCTGGCAGTAAATGAGTTCAAAACGAAATATATGTTATCGACAAGAAGAGCCGTGCGACGTATTGGATCTCAGATATAGTCAAGGAATTTATTTATCTTGACTCCGTCGTTACCACCAAAAATGATGTCAGTCTGGAGATCAAGCGTAGGATCACTCTTGCCAACAGGTACTACTATGGTCTCAATAGGCAATTGAGTAGCAGAGATTTCTCTCGTAAGACAAAACTAATACTATACAAGAAGCTCATCCTCTCCGTGCTTCTTTATGGCGCAGAGGCATGTACACTATTAAGCACTGACGCATCAGCCATGAGAGTATTCGAGAGAAAAGTCCTATGTAAGATCTTCGGACTAGTGCAAGCTGGCGATGATTTCTGCATTCGATCCAACAGTGAGCTTGTATGAGCTCCTCAGCCCTCGCTAGGTTAGGTTCGCTCTCAGGAGGCGAATTAATAGTTGGTCCTGAACCCCCAGTCTGCCAGCTCTATGGCCTCATCGATGGATGGGTCAGGGAGGAAGAGCAGAGGCGTTGGGGGAACGGATCGGGTTGTTCTGTCTCTAGACGTCTATGGCCTGTTGTGGACACTAAGAGAACAGATTGGCTGCTGGGCTTGGTCAGGGCCAGCTTAAGGTTGGTTGTCGGTTTTATCACGGGACACTGTGAGATTAGGTCGCTGACGGGGATCTGAAACAGATCTCAGCCGGACTCCTTTTTTTTTTTTCTTTTTTTTATGAAACCAACACTCAGGGGATGGGCCCCTACTCATGCAGTGCATTGTGCGGGTTTTTTAGGAAAGGTGGAAAGGGGGAAGATGCGAACGGCAAGGAAACGAGTTGTTGCTAGGTGACTATAAAATGGCCAGTGCTATACCTTCACCATTAGACAGTCTACAGGCAATCGTCCCCAAGAAGCCCGCAGTTTCTCACACCACTTATGTTGTGTGTGTTAATTTTATACATAAGTGGTAGGTTGAGGAATCTTGGCAGGGCCTTCTTTGAGAGCTTGAGTTCTGTGTCGAGAGCCGACATTAAGGCTCTCCACAGTTTCATTAGCAGCTTGGGCTGTTTAAGAGGTGCTAGGGCTTCATAAGTGTAGTCACGCTCTCACCCCTTTTTTGTTTGTGTCTGTTTCTTTCTGTGTGATGAGGAGGAGTTAGAGACTATCGAACACCTCCTCTGTAACTGACCAGCCCTTGGTAGGTTGAGGATCCTTGGCAGGGACTTCTTTGAGAGCTTGAGTTCTGTGTCGAGAGCCGACATTAAGGCTCTCCACAGATTCATTAGCAGCTTGGGCTGTTTGAGAGGTGCTAGGGCTTCATAAGTGTAGTCACGCTCTCACCCCTTTTTTGTTTGTGTCTGTTTCTTTCTGTGTGATTCCCATCCCCTCCCCCTTACCTACATGCCCTCCTTTCATCCTATTCCCTCTATTTCCTTCCCTCTCTAAGGACGTTGTACAATGGGTCAATTTCGAACTCCGGGTACTGTACTTGTCTTAACTGACAAGTACACATCCTCTAACCTAACCTAACCTATGAGCTCCTCAACGATATAGGCGTTGTGCAGCGTATTAACATCCAGTGGCTTTGCTGGCTTGGCCATGTCGTTCGAATGGAGGAGAATGTTCCGGCGAGACGAGTATTTGATGCGGGCATCTGCCGAAGTCGGCGAAGAGGATGACTTTGTTTGCGTTGGAAGTAACAAATCGAGGAAGCCCTGTCATCGATTGGTGTGACCAACTAGCGTAGGCACGCAAGAAGCAAAGGCGCCTGAAAGAATGTGTTAAGACAGTGCTGAAATCCGTTAAGCGGGTTGTTAATGTCGAATTAGTGGCAAACTAGCTTTGCAAAGCACATGCCAAGATATTTATTTGTTGTAAGTTTTGGAATTTTTAAAAACTCTTTCAAATGTAAACTGACTCTTAAAAACGGTGCTAAAAGAGAGAAAGAGAGAAGACACTAATGACACGTTAATAAATCATTTGAAAGGTGAGACATTAAGTGCATCTATGCCACCTTTCGGTATCTTTACAATAGGGAGGCTGGCTGTTAACTCAATAACATTGAAGGAATTCGAAAAAAATCTTGTACCAAAAAAAAAAAAAAAAAACACAGATGGATAGGCAAGAAAATAATGGACAGATAGGTGGAGAGACAGACAGACAGACAGATCGATAGTGAGTGAGATATTCAATATTTTTTGAAACCGTTATACAATATGTATCTTTTGAATATTTCCTACGAACACAGTTGGTCAATGGTATTAAGGTAAGCGAATGTTTGTGTATGTATGTATGTAAATATGTCCGTATGTATGTTTACAAATTAATATGCAAATCAATGTATCTGTATGTCAGTATGTTTTCGTTTTTGGTTTCTTGAAAATCTTTTTTTTTTTTTTTCTTTAGAAGCCGTAAAGAAGTGAAAAATTAACCTTGTCTTCTTGCTTTCTTGATGCTTTGATCAGGTCATCCTATTGAAATGTCAACCTGAAATTAATAGAAATTTTTTTTGTTACGGGGCTTATGAAAATTTATTAAAAAAAAAAAACAAAACCATGTTCCGCTTACTTTTCAACGCGTGCCCATTCCTGCTTCTTCTTCTTCTTTTGCTGCGCTTAAAACAATACCTGCCTTCAAATTGAATTGAATTCATTTGTGATAGGGAAAGAGTGGCTCTTAATGTAACTGTTAATGTATGACGTCTTCACTTTATTTTAATGTGGCTTAAAAACATACACACACACACACACATTGACACACATAGTTAGTAGTGATAGTGATAGGCTAGTAATGTTTTGATAGTTTTGTGGCGAGAGTAAGTGATATCGCGTGCTGGAATCACTGATTTTTGGTTTTAAAAATTTCAATTTTTTATTTTCAGTTCTGAAGTTCTGAAGGGGTTTTAAATTTTTCTGTTTTTTTTTTTGTTTTTTTTTTGTTTTTTGGTATCGCTTGGTTAGGCTGAAACCTAATTTTTTTTTTTTGGTAATGATAGACGGAAAGACGGAACTGATTAATATTAGTTGACAACACAGGTACATATTATAATTATGTTAGACATGCATTTCATATTGTTTAGTCTTGTTGTTGTTATTATTTTCTCTGTTTTCTATAATGAAATGAAAATCAACCAAAGTATTCTAATAAAAATAAAAAATATAGAAGAGTATCATCATCATCATCACATTATCATGCAACAGGTTGTGTAGGTTGTAACTTTTTAAAGTTCCGTCGTGTCGTTCATGCGTCAAACATGAATAATTTTTGAAGCGTAAAACCTGATGACATGAAAGGAACTCTTGATTATTTGCTGTTTTTTTTTTTCGTTTTTCTTGTTAATATTGTATAACATTTAAAAATATTTTAAATTGTTTGAAATTCTCTCTTTTTTTTTTTCTAAATACAAATTTAAGCAAAAAATTCTGTGCAGAAAGTTTTGGTTACATATGGGCCAAAGGTCATGTGAATTAAACAACAAAGTTTGCAAATTGTAGACTGAATACATACATACATAATTGGTCATTACAACCCTTCAGTCAGGATTACGACCTAGCTTCTCACACCACTATGTTGTGTGCGTTAATTTTATACATGAGTGGCGGGACCTACAGTTTAAAGTCGACTCCGAAAGACAGTTTTTTGAGAAGCTTTTCATGGCAATTTTATTTACTCTCAGAGTTTTTGCCAGAAATCTGCTGAGAGGAAGTCGCCGAAGAAATATTTTCATATTTTCGTTTTGATGTCTGACCTGGGACCTGTAGACTGAATACGCTGTAGTCTAATAAATAGTGAGTTGGCTTAGTAGACGTGAGGCCGTGGTTCAAATTCTAGATCAGATATCTCGTACGAAATATGAAAAAAATATTTCTTCCGAGTCTTCCTCTCAGCAGCCTTCAAATCTATTATTCGGGGTTGGTTTTAAACTGTAGGTCCTATTCGTATACCTTAGAATGATCCTTTGGCACAAGAGTACACATTTTTATTCTTAGGTTAGGTTAGAAGTCGTGTACTTTTTTTTTTTTTTTATGGAACCAGCACTCAGGGGATGGCCCCTACTCATGCAGTGCATTGTGCAGGTTTTTTAGGAAAGGTGGAAAGGGGGAAGATGCGAACGGCAAGGAAACGAGTTGCTGCTAGGTGACTATAAAATGGCCAGTGCTATACCTTCACCATTAGACAGTCTACAGGCAATCGTCCCCAAGAAGCCCACAGTTTCTCACACCACTTATGTTGTGTGTGTTAATTTTATACATAAGTGGCGGGACCTACAGTTTAAAGTCGACTCCGAACGACAGATTTTTTGAGAAACTGAGAAGAAATCGCCGAAAAAATACTTTTTTTGTATTTTTTAATTTTTTGATGTCTGGCCTGAGACTCGAACCCAGGCTTTTACGTCTAATAAGCCAGCACACTAGCTACTAGACCACGGCGAGATTGTCAACTGTGACAAGTACAGTACCCGGAGGTCGAATTGACCCATTGTACAACGTCCTAGATTCTCATACCACTCGTGTTGTGTGCATTAATTTTATACATGAGTGGCGGGACCTACAGTTTAAAGTCGATTCCGAACGATAGATTTTTGAGAAGCTTTTCATGGCAATTTTTAGTCTCAGAGTTTTTGCCAGAAATCTGCTGAGAGGTAATCACCAAAGAAATATTTTTTTTCATATTTCGTTTTGATGTCTGACCTGGGATTTGAACTCGGGCCTTTCGTCGAATAAGCCAACACACTACCTACTACACTATGGCGTCTTTTCTTAAATGTCCTGGTACTTTTCCTTCAATCCTGTGGCACTTTTTTTTAAATTTTCCCAAAATTTTATTTTGTTTTCCCATTTCCATTTTCCTCTAACGGATATTCAATTTAATGTCGTGCGTTTTCTTTTTTTCTTTTTGTAAAAATCTTTTAAGCTTATCAAGGAGGCCATTATATGATTAATAATTCTTTTAAATTACTTCCCTTTCCGTTTCAAAAAAAAAAAAAAAGTGAAAGTGACATCAAATGATGAAAATAATCAGAACACTTCACCTCGATATCCAGGTGTAGAACAGGAACGTTATTGATTAAATCGAAACCCTTCTGACAATTTCAAGACATAAATTACACAGGCTATGATGATGGTATGGAAGCAAAAATGACTTTCTTAAAGGTGTGCATCATCATTCTCATAGTGGCAATGATTTCCTTATGAACCATGTTTCTCCATTGCCACCCTTACCTTACGATTTAGAATTTCAATTTTTTTTTTCAGGCTCATATTTTAAAGGAAACATTTGAAATTTCTTTCTTTTCTTTTGCAGATAAATTTTGATTTTAAAATGTTGGCCTAAAACTCTGAACATACTCTCAATCTCAACCCTTTCTACAAAAAAAAAAAAAAAAAGCGATAAAAAGTTGAGAGTTAATGGGGGGTTAGCAGGAATATAATCGATAACAACATTTCAATAAATTTCCATTATTACACTCACACATGTCTTCTCGATGAAAGGCTAACATTATTACGTGGGTAGGCAGAGAGAGAGAGAGAGAGAGAGAGAGGAGATATGAATCTGAGTGTGGGTTCACTTACATTCAGTAGAAGGAATTGCCTTAAAAATATGTTGCATGAAAAAAAAAAAAATACGAAAATTATTTAAACCATACGAGAGAGAGAAGATTTTAAAGCCATAAAATAATATTTTCTGTGGTAATTATTTGGGCTTTTAAGGCACTTTTTTTTAAATGATTTTAAGTGGCGCTTATTTTTTATTTCAAGCTTGAAATTCATTGAAACCTTTATTTGAAATCTTAAAGTAGGCTGAGAATAGTGACTAGTCCTCTGAACAGGTACTGTAGACTCAGAATAGAGATTGGCTAAAGGAAAAGTGAAAATTTCTTATTAACCCATTTACGGTCTCTGTGCCAATTTGGGAACACTTAATTATTAAGGCTGTATAAAAAAAACTGTTTACTCTAGTTTATTTATTTTTGCATTATTGAATAGTGGAAAGTGCTCAGAATAAATATTAAATGAAGCAATTTAAGAACATTTATTGTTATTGTTGTAATAATCTATTAAACTTCATTAAAAATACACATGTAGAGGTAGGTCAATGGTAACCAAAGTTATATTTTCTACCTAAAGCTTATAGTTGTTATTTGTATTATAATATAAAATTCAATAAATAGTGAAACATTGGAAAGCATTTTTAGTTTCATACAACAAATGTATAAAATCTTAGAAAACATATAATAATACTGTTCCAATTTGGGTGCAATGGCCACAAGTATATAGTATTTGCATAACAGTAACATAACAGTTTGTACAATGGGTCAATTTCGACCTCCGGGTATTGTACTTGTCTTAACGGACAAGTACACGTCCTCTAACCTAACCTAACATAACAGTTTTTGCACAATGGCGACCAATTACGATTCTTATGAACCAGTAGGAAAAGTTAAAAGATGGTCTTCTGAAGAAAAAAACAAAAAGTTGATATGCAAATACCTCACTTGTTCCAAACTTACAACAAAAGCATGGGCGGAGTTGATGAAATGGACCAATCTATACCTTTAAATGGCTATATCAAATGCGTGGCGCCTACATGAATTTTGTGAAGAAAATGCTATGGATCAATTACAATTTCGTCGATCCATAGCTAGGTTTTATCTAAAACAGTCGTCCAAAAGACATTCTGCTCGGCCTTCGCCATCAAGTATTGAGGGTCTACATCTAGACGGCGCAGATCATGTTCCAGAAAAGCTTCCTAAGCGTGTGCGTTGTCTCATCTGCCACAATAGAAGCCGCTGGAGTTGCAAAAAATGCAAAAAACACTGTCCGTTGAAAAAAATTGTTTTGCAAAATATCACTCATAAGTGGCCATTGTACCAATTTGGGTACACCCCTCTTATGTCCTGATTTTTTTTTTTGGTACTTTTTTTTTACATTTCTTATTTTTTGCATTATTAAAAATAAATATACATTGAAATTTTAAAAATTTAACTTGTAGTTTTTGTTTGGCTGTAAATGGGTTAACGATAGTAGAGCATCCTACTCTGATTCAATCAAATGTGCTCTAATGAAATAAGGACCTGGTATATTATGGACGACTGTGTATTATCCTGTGTACAGTACAACTCATTTTCAACGATTTATGAAAATTACTTAGTTGATCATTACAACCCTTTAGTAAGGATTACAACCATACTAACTGCCAGATTTGATGATTTATCGTCATTTTGACGATTTTGTGCTACAAAAATATCATTTTGACGACATGACGATTTATGTCCTCATTTTGACAATTTTTAGCAATTAAAAATTTACATCATTTTCTTTACTTTTGTACATTCAAAGCCTCCTTAAGCTTTGTATTTGCTTTACAGTTGTTACTATTGAAAATTTATGCTAGTAATAAGGATTGATGATTTGATTGATGATTTTTATGTATTTTATGCGTTTTTAATCCCTTAAAAGCCAAAAAACTCTTAGATACACCATCATCATAACATTATCATATGCCATAGCAGGCAATTTTAAAAATTCGATTATAGCTTCTAATATTACCATCGGAAGAACAAAGCCAAATGCCATTATTTTTTTTTCGTACGACCAACACACAGGGCATGGATAGCATTGTGTTTGGAACTAGGAAAATATGTTATGGGAAGGAGGAAAGAGGGAGCAGTGTTTATGGACACTATGTTTGAATATTTTTATACCATAAATAACAGAAAAGATCTCTGCAGGAAGAAAGTTCCACATACGAATAGTCCGTCTAACAAACGAACTTTGTCTGTAACGCAGTGTGCAATACACTGGCCAATCGACCACATACGGATGTGCTGGCCTAGAAAGACGAGTGTTACCTAGGAATACATGATTTTCATAAACAAGTCCCCTTATTCCGTTCGAGCAATATCGGTTGTAGTAGCGATAGAACAGTGAAATACAAGCCATATTGCAACGATGCTACAATGAATCAATGGTGTTGAACTACGGCCTCTCCAATAAACGATCGAGAAACCTCAAAGTAGACATGAGAGTTGTATTCCATTCTCGGTTGGTTATAAATGGTAAGTAGTAGATCAGATGAAGTGAAGTATTTATTGTGCCGTCTTAAGAAACCAAGGCAAGGCACTGAAAATGGGTCAGTTTTAGCGAACATCGCACTGAATTTTCATGCCCATAACGTCAAGATCCTCTGACTCTCTAATATTTACACTACAAATGGGTATAGATAATACAATATTATTGCTGCTTAACACTGAATTTATATGTTTTTGTTTTTCGAAACCTTTCAATTTATTTACTTATTTTTTCTGACGATTTTTTTATGATTTCAATGAACGTCTTTGACGATTTTGACGATTTTTTCTCAAATGTGCTCTAATGAAATAAGGACCTGGTATATTATGGACGACTGTGTATTATCCTGTGTACAGTACAAATCATTTTCCACGATTTATGAAAATTACTTAGTTGATCATTACAACCCTTTAGTAAGGATTACAACCATAGCTGCCAGATTTGACGATTTATCGTCATTTTGACGATTTTGTGCTCCAAAAATTTATCTGGCAGCTATGATTACAACCCAGCATTTCACACCACCCATACATTAATTTTATACATTAGTGGCGGGACCTACAGTATAAAATCAACCCCAAACAATAGATTTGAAGGCTGCTGAGAGCAAGACTCCGAAGGAGAAGACAAAAAAAAAAAAGAAGAAAGCGTTGGTGTTCGGTCTCAAAGTGAATTATTTAATAACCATGCGGAAACTCGTGGGTATTTTCCAAGCGAAAGTTTAAGCTGTCGAAAGATGAACTCAATTTATCTGGGGCGGGTAGTTTGCAGGAAGGGACCAAATTGATTTCAGACAATCAAAACTTTTGTTGGGTAATCACAATGGGAAGTGATTTGAGTCATGTATCAGCCTATCCTGCTAGTAAACGACCTTCTGATCCTATATTGTAGACTGAAAGAACACTTGTTCAGAACAGTGATCACCTGACGCCCCGTGTGCAGATACTGTGATGAGAAGTATAAATAATCAAACTACATGCTTGTCATCTAGGCATCGTTAAATATCCGGGTAGATATAAAAAGCTAGGCAAGGAGTCATTCTTACTGGCATCGAACAACATCGTAAAGTTTGTCAGGGCAACATGATTGGTAGTGACATTATAGGTACACCGTATATAGATAGGAGGCAATACTAAAGATCGTATGGTAGCAGTATTACAGCACTTCTCCGCGATATTAACGGAAATGGAGCTTTATACAGGTTTTTTTTTATTTTTTTTTATTTTTATAAAACCAGCACTCAGGGGATGGCCCCTACTCATGCAGTGCATTGTGCAGGTTTTTTAGAAAAAAGGTGGAAAGGGCGAAGATGCGAACGGCAAGGAGACGAGTTGCTGCTAGGTGACTATAAAATGGCCAGTGCTATACCTTCACCATTAGACAGTCTACAGGCAATCGTCCCCAAGAAGCCCGCAGTTTCTCACACCACTTATATTGTGTGTGTTAATTTTATACATAATTGGCGGGACCTACAGTTTAAAGTCGACTCCGAACGACAGATTTTTTGAGAAACTGAGAAGAAATCGCCGAAAAATACTTTTTGTATTTTTTTTATTTTTTGATGTCTGGCCTGGGACTCGAACCCTGGCTTTTACGTCTAATAAGCCAGCACACTACCTACTAGACCACTAGCTGAGGTAATAAAGGGTCCGCCAAATAACTTTTTTTTTTTGAAAATTCTTAAAAAAAAAAACTACTGAATATTTTCTCAAATTTCTTTTTTAATTTGAAAGTACAATCCTTCCGGTTAATAATGGAAAATAATTTCATTCAAACGGCTGCCTCGGCTGGCCATGCAGTAGCCTACACGATCGGTCAAATTTTTAAGCACATTATCGATTGTGTGCAGCTGTATTTCACCAATGGCTTCACGAATATTGTCCTTTAAAGCGTCAATTGTCTCTGGCTTGTCGGCGTAACACTTATCTTTGACGGCACCCCACAAATAATAGTCCAACGGTGTCAAATCGCAGCTCCGAGATGGCCAAACGACATCAGCTCTGCGGCTGATAATGCGATCTTCAAAAACAAGGCGCAAAACATCGAATGTCCTGTTGTAACCAAATATTGTCAATATCTTCCTCTTCAATATTTTTGTGAACAAAAATTCGTTCAACATGGCCCGATAACGATCGCCATTGACTGTAACGGCCACTTCTTGCTCATTTTCGGAGAAAAATGGCCCAATTATGCCTCTGGACCAAAATCCGCACCAAACAGTGACAAGTTTTGGGTGCCTCTGCTTTTCAATGTATGCGTGCGGGTTTTCTGTGCCCCAAATGCCACAATTTTGCTTGTTTACATACCCGTCAAGATCAAAATTTTTTTTGCCAAAATCGGCATCTTCTGTAAGTCGATCGCAGGCCCACTTAGCAAAGCGAAAACGAATTGGATGGAACCATATTCGTTCAGCGGAAGGATAAAACTAATTATCTGTCAAATCAGACATGAGCTAAGTGTTACCATTCACGAAATAAGCACTAGTTGAAAAAAACAAAAGGTTAGATGGCGGACCCTTTATAATAGAAGTGCTTATGTAAGGAATGCTGAACCTGGAACCACACATAGTTCACGTGGCTTTAAGATAATGATCTGTATTTGGTGCAAACCAGAGATCAGCAATGAATCGTATTTTCACTACTCATAGGTACTTATGAAATTTTGAGTATGAGTGAGTCAAGAGTATTAAAATTCAACTACTCTGATTCATTCGTAATCGCTACAACATTGATTTATAAGTATAGGTTGCAATGAGTATGATTACAACGTTGACATCAAACTCACAACATTCGATTCATTGTTTGATTCATACGCCTACTCATACAGATTCATAAATTTAGAAAAATACTTATAATACTTACGAATGATTCGAGTCACTCGAATCATTCATCAAAATTTACAGTAGTAGTTATTGTTGCATTTACAAAAGAAGAATAAAGAAAAGACAAAGACAGTAAGCAAAGCACACACACAACCTTCTAGCTAGTATTGTGGTTTTCGTACTCGAATCATACTTATTTTGTGCTTCGTGTATATGTTGAATCATGGAGAGTCGAAATCAACAATATCGTGCGTATTGTTAAGTATGAGTACGATGAGTATTTCTAACTTTGAATATGAGTAGTATGAGTATGATATTAAAATAAGTATGAATGCGTATACATAAGTAGCTGAAATTATAAGTATGACTCGAATCTACTTATCGTTTTGAATACTCGTTGCTGATCTCTGATATGTACACCGTATATAGATAGGAGGCAATACTAAAGATCGTATGGTAGCAGTATTACAGCACTTCACCACGACATTAACGGAAATGGAGCTTTATGCAGATTAAAGCTGAGATAATATAATCAAAGTGTTTTTGTGTTGAACGATGAACCTGGAACCACACATAGTTCACGTGGCTTTAAGATAATGATCCGTATTTGGTTTAAATATGGCAACCAAGTGCAAGAAGCCTTTATTGTTTTCATGACAACAGTTATTTTAACAGCAGCAGCAGTTATTGTGTAAATCATGGAACTTTTTCGTATATCTTGAATAGAATGGAGATTAATTTAGGTAAACGTGAGACGTGTTGTGATGTGATTCTGATGTGAGTGAGTGATATTTTGTAAATTGTTTACAACAACTAGCATTAGGCATTGGGCTTTTTAGGCGATTGTTTTGGAATTGAAAGGAATAACTGTTAATATCTGTTCAAAAAGTGTGTAATTAATGGATCACATACGATATTATTTATGAACTTAATCTTAACCACGCGCTGATAAAGTTCAGATCCGTGTGTGAAACAAATGATTTCATTGGTCCCCATAATGAGCCCCATTTAAATTCAAGTGATTATTATAAAAGGCCTATTAACTAACAACTAATTGGGTTAGTAAACATACTAAATATATCGCAACAAATAACAATTGAAACAAAACAATACAAAACAGAAGAGAAGTGATTTTTGTCAAACATTTAAATATAAATTGTAAATCGATTTTTAAACAAATAAAATAAAATAAAATAAAATCCAACAAAAAAAAAAGCGTTCACATTTGATTTAAATAAAAATTAAATAAAATGAAATAAATTGATCACATAAATACTCGTACAGTATAAAAAAAAGCATTTGAAAATTAACATTTGAAATGATTTCGGAAATTCACATAATTTTTCAATTTTTCGTATTTTATTTCGCTCTAAAGGCTATGGCGACATGGGAAGGGTGCGAAAGGGCCATATTGGCTTGTATTGTTTGTGGCAAAAACTATTGTTTAAATTGCTCGTCGTATACGAGTGACTATAACGAGCAAAAACACTCTCTCACCATTCACCACAGTACACCGAGAGAATAAATTGTTGCAAAATTTTATTTTAAATTTACTTGCAGCAGCGATATTTGTGACTTTCAATAGAACTTTCCATCGAGGCTTGTATTTATCTACGAGAGTGACCATTTGTGTTGTAATGGCATATAATAACATTACATTAATTAATTACATTACGAGTATTTACATTAATATATATATTAAGTATTTTCTTATGGCAATGCCAGTATTTAGATTTAAGTATTTTCGTATGGCAATGTCAGTATTTAGATTACATATGGCAACGCCAGTAATTATAAGCTATATAGAAGCCACTCGTTGTAGAATGACGAATAATAAAAAGTGTTCTAAACACGATAACACTACAGTGTGGCACACAGTTTAGTCGAGGACAGAGAGTAGAAAACGAGCGGGGCTCGCCACAGGCTGAAATAGTCTGAACCTAGTGGAGTAACTTCCAAGCAGAAGTCTCCCATATCGAAAGACGTACTCATTTCAACTTGAGCTGGAAGTATACGTTTTTTTTTTTCTGTTTGTTGAAACCAGCACTCAGGGGATGGCCCCTACTCATGCAGTGCATTGTACAGGTTTTTATGAAAATGGGTTATAGGAAGGTGGAAGAGAGGGAGTAGTGTTTGTGGACATCTCAAGATGCGAACGGCAAGGAAACCAGTTGCTGCTAGGTGACTATAGAATGGCCAGTGCTATACCTTCACCATTAGACAGTCTACAGCAATCGTCCCCTAGAAGCCCGCATCCTTCAGTCCTAGCTTCTCACACTACTCAAGTTGTGTGTGTTAATTTTATACATGAGTGGCAGGACCTACAGTTTAACGTCGACTCCGAACGACAAATTTTATTGAGAAGCTTTTCATGGCAATTTTATTTACTCTCAGAGTTTTTGCCAGAAATCTGCTGAGAGGAAGTCGCCGAAGAAATATTTTCGTTTTGATGTCTGATCTGGGCATTCGAACTCGGGCCTTCAGTCTAATAAGCCTATAC
This sequence comes from Sarcophaga caerulescens, assembly GCA_927399465.1. Classification (NCBI taxonomy): domain Eukaryota; kingdom Metazoa; phylum Arthropoda; class Insecta; order Diptera; family Sarcophagidae; genus Sarcophaga; species Sarcophaga caerulescens. The sequence goes on from OV656866.1 coordinate 108,882,741, forward strand.
TAACTACTAACTATATATGACTATAAAATGGCCAGTGCTATACCTTCACCATTAGACAGTCTACAGCAATCGTCCCCAAGAAGCCCGCACCCTTCAGTCCTAGCTTCTCACACCACTCATGTTGTGTGTGTTAGTATACGTAACGGGACATAGCAATACTATCTGAGCGTAAAGGATCGCTGACAAGGATCTGGAACAGATCCCAGCCGGACTATTGCAGGGTATGTTGCAATAAGAAGGAGTTGGAGACTATCGAACACCTCCTCTATAACTGTCCAGCCCTTAGTAGGTTGAGATTGAAGACCCTTGGCAGGGGCTTCTTTGAGGGTTTGAATTCTGTGCTGTGTCGAGAGTCGACATAAAGGCTCTCCAGAGAAACATTATCAGTTTGAGCTGGTTGAAAAGTGCTAGGGCTTCAATATTGTAGTCGCGCTTTCTTGTGTGTTTTATTAGTCTGTGTATATTGTCTTGACAGATGTTTCCACTCTCTGATTCCGAGCAGGGATGACTGGAATCCTAATACGGTCGTCCCCCCGGAAGTCCTGGATATATATACCGACGGCTCTAAACTCGATAATGGTGTTGGAAGCGGTATCTACTCTGGGAAACTGAACCTGAATATTTCTCTCCGTCTGCCGGACTACTGCAGCGTGTTTCAGGCGGAGGTGATGGCGATTTACCGGGCCGCTCAACGGATCCTCGTCAACGATGCTCCTTTCACTCGCGTATCGGTCTTCTCTGATAGTCAGGCCGCGATAAGATCTCTATCGGGTTTCGTGAATAACTCTAGAATCGTTAGGGAATGTCGCCGTTGTCTCGACCTTCTTTCGGGGCGCTTCACCAGTGTCTCTCTGGTGTGGGTCCCCGGGCACAGTGAAATTCCGAGAAACTTTAGGGCCGACGAGCTCGCCAGAGCTGGTGCGCTCCTTCCGGAATCCTCTTCTGTTGAAGTGGGTATACCACTTGCCAACACTTTCGGGACGCCAACCTATCCTGGGTCAATGAGGAGTCCTGCTCCACCGCTAGGCTCACCTGGCCCTTGATGGATAAAAGGCGTACCAACTAATTACTTGGTCTTGGTTGTGACGTCATCTCGACTACAGTGGCCGTGCTTACGGGTCATTGCGTCATGGGTAAACACGCGGAAAGAATAAGGCTCCCTTTTAACGACTTCTGCCGTGGATGCAGGTCCTCTGAGGAAGAGGAGACTGTCATTCACTTTCTTTGTCAGTGCCCGTCTCTTGCTAGGTGTAGATAGATATAGGTTATTTGGCTCCCCATTCCTTGTTAGCTTAACGGAGCTATCATCCATTGATATCAAGGATATAGCTTCGTTCATCAAACTTTCTGGCTGGTTTTCCAGTGCGGGGTAGTCGTGCTTCCGTTGTGCAGCCCTTGCGCTGACCAACTTCTTCCCTTTTCCGTCATTGTGGTGGAACTTGGTCAGTGCAGGGACTGCGTTCACCCGTGGCATCACAACGGTCCGCTATGCGTGCTCAAGTGAGCTTTGTGACATCAGAGCTACCACTCCGACCTAACCTAACCTATTAGTCTGTGTGTGATTGTCCTGCTTCCTTATTCTGCCTTTCATACTTCCTCGCCTTTCTACCTATCCCCCCTATTATCCTCTCCCCTTTAGGACGTTGTACAATGGGTCACCTGGACCTTCGGGTACTTGTCTCAATTGGCAAGTACACGTCCTCTAACCTAAACCTATCTGAGGAGGCAGGCCGCAGAATCTGGTCAGAATTTTTCTGTCTGAGTGAAAAGATGACTCTCGGTGCGTAGTTACAATGAAATGGAACTACGGGTAATACATCAGACTAGCCAGAAATAGGCTGAACATATTAATATTTAGACAGGATACTGTAAACTCAAGCCCAATATGTAGACTCTGTGTTGAGGAGAATGAGTCATCAGAATACAGGTTTGAAAACTGTTCGTCGTTTATGCATCTCAAAAGGATACGCCCCCGAGCGTTCGAAGTCCTAGGCAGTGTATTATCTGTGCTAACACCGAAAAACATTTTGAAATATTTCGGCCGAAACGGGAGATTTCTTATATACATTGAGGGCAGTTTAGCAGATCGTAAGATCAGAGTACTTTATCACTTCCACAAAAGAGTAATAATGACAAGAGCTGGATATGTACGAGGGAGATGTTTTATCGTCCTTAACATTTCCTGCATACATCAAGGTACTGTACTGGAAAAGGAAAACTTTTTTAAAATCCAGCATTTCATTAAAATCGAATGAATGGACTTATGGAAGGTAGGTAGGTTGGAGTGGTAGCTTTGATATCAAAAGCCCACTTGAGCACGCATAGCGTCTCGTTGTGACGCCACAGGTAAACGTAGTCCCTGTACTGACCAAGTTCCTTCAAACCAGGGAAGAAATAGAAGTTGGTCAGCGCCAAAGCCCGACTACCTCACGCTGGAAAACCAACCCTAAAGTTGGATTGGAGAGCCAAGAGATGGGCATTTACAAAGAAAGTGGATAACAGTCTTCTCTTTCTCAGCGGATCTGCACCCACGGCAGATGTCGTTAAATGGATGCTGCATTCTTTCCGCGTGTCTTCCCATAACACAATGACCTGTAAGCATGGCCATTGTGATCAAGATGACGTTTTACGACCAAGTCCAAGTAATTGGTTGGTGCGCCTGCAATCCAACGAGGGCTAAGTGAGCTTAGCGGTGGAGCAGGACTGCTCATTTACCCAGGATAGGTTGGTGTCTCTAAGGAATTTCCACGTGATGGCCAACTTGACCGAGGTAAGTGGAGAGTTGAAGAGGATTCTGGAAGTAGTGCACCAGCCCCGTATGGACTTATGGAAACGCTTTCGTCTGAAAATATTCTGATTTTTCTCAGTGTATGCATTTGGAAAATTTTGTATGACAACCAGCCAGTGTTTGGTTTATGAATTTAACCGACAATTCATTATTATTTTCATAAATGTTGGTCTCTGTCGGTCTGTTGGTTTATTGGTCTGTCGTTGTGTGTTTTTAACGTTATTGTCATTGCTGCAGTTGTTGTTGTTGTTAGTGTTGCTGTTGTTGTTTAATTTTAATTCGATTCGTTGATGCAGCAGCAACAAATTAGCAATTTCAGGAAATTTTGTTACAAATTAGTGGTAAATGATTAGTAATGCCGCATTGATTAATTAAAAAAAAAAAAAACGGAAAAAAGAACAAAAAAAAACGTTTTTCACAAAAAGAAATTCTAGCCGTTATTATGGCTAGATACGGGATAACAAACTTGGTTAACAAATTAAGCGATTACGGATTAACTGTGAATGGTTTTTCTCTGTTTTTTTTTTTTTTTTTTTGTTGGCTGGTAGTTAAGTTCATGTAAATTATTGCTCTGTGGGTAAGCTGAGGTAAGGTACCAAGGTAGGGTAAGGTTTTCTTATCATTAAATTTAGATCTTCACACTTGCAATTGTATTTCATTTTCTCAGACTGTTTTTTTCTATTTCTACGTCTTTTTTATTTCCATTCTTTTTTTTTTTTTTGCTTTTTTTTGGGTGGGTGTACCACATTTATGTGGCATTATAATATCAGCATATCATGCAAGTTTTTGTAGGAATAAAGAAGAAGAAGAAGAAAACAGAAAAAAGCCCCCAAAATTAAGGAATTTCTCTAAGTGATGTTGTTGCATACCAAAACGAACAAAAATTTTTTTTGTTGAATCACCACAAATAATTACGGAATTTCATAAGTTTGAGGGAGTATAATAAGAAGAAAAAAATTTTTTTTTTTTAAATTATGTGTACGAAGCTATTAGTTATACGCGCACACAAAACAACTCAATTATAAATGAACTGAGTATGAACAGTATGTCAGTCAGTCAGTCAGACCAGTTAGTTAGTCAGTGAAACCATTAAAAGCCTATACGTACGTGTGTAAACGTGATCGCATTCATATAAATCACTCTCCTGGTAATAAGTTAAGGTAGTGTGGAGCGTTCAGTCAAAAAAAAAAAAAAAACAGAAAAACCGAAAAACCGTACAAAAACGCATTTTGTAATTATGCTGTGAAGCTTAAAAAAAAAAGGTGGAACTAAATTTGTTAAAAGCGAAATAAATACTCGAATATTTGAGTTGTAATTACAGAAATGTGGTCACTTGTTAATTAAAAGAGAGAAAAAGAGTTTGAAAGATGCTAAACATTGTGGATGACCAGTTGAGGTCTTTACTCATGAAATATTTGAACAAAAATCAACATAATAATGTTAACGGTCGGAAATTGTAGGAAGAAGAAATCCAAGCCATTAAATAGGCCTGTTGAGCGCTTGCCATTAAAGCTCGCAAGTCCATCATTTCTCTAAGATGAGTCATGTTTGAGATTCCACTAGCTGGACAAATACATTAAAAGTGTTCTATCCCTTCGATTACTTACTTACTTACTTAATTGGCCGTTAACAATCCGATTAACGGATTTCAGGACTGAATTAACACATTCTTCCAATCGTCTCTGTCTCTTGCGCGACTGCGTCAGTTGGTTACACCAAACGTTGACAGGGCTTGTAGTTGCCGTGGTCTAGTAGGTAGTGTGTTGGCTTATTAGACTGAAGGCCCGAGTTCGAATCCCAGGTCAGACATCAAAACGAAAATATTTCTTTGGCGACTTCCTCTCAGCAGATTTCTGGCAAAAATTTCTGAGAGTAAATAAAATTGCCATGAAAAGCTTCTCAATAAAATTTGTCGTTCGGAGTCGACTTTAAACTGTAGGTCCCGCCACTCATGTATAAAATTAACACACACAACATGAGTAGTGTGAGAAGCTAGGACTGAAGGGTGCGGGCTTCTTGGGGACGATTGCTGTAGACTGTCTAATGGTGAAGGTATAGCACTGGCCATTCTATAGTCACCTAGCAGCAACTCGTTTCCTTGCCGTTCGCGTCTTGAGATGTCCACAAAACACTACTCCCTCTCTTCCGCCTTTCTATAACCCATTTTCCTAAAACCTGCACAATGCACTGCATGAGTAGGGGCCATCCCCTGAGTGCTGGTTTCACCAAAAAAAAAAGGCTTCCTCGATTTGGTACTTCCAACACAAACAAGATCGTCTTCTTCGCCGACTTCCACAGATCCCCGCATCAAATACTCGTCTCGCCGAAGCATCTTCCTCCACTCGAACGACATGGCCGAGCCAGCGCAGCTGCTGGATATTTATACGCGCAATGTGCACAATGTCTATGTCGTTGAGGAGCTCATACAGCTCACTGTTGGATCGGATGCGAAAATCATTGCCAACTCGTACTGGACCAAAGATCTTATGAAGGACTTTCCCCTCGAATACTCTCAAGGCTGCTGCATCAGTGCTTAATAGTGTCCATGCCTCTGCGCCATAAAGAAGCACAGGGAGGATGAGCGTCTTGTAGAGTATTAGAGAGAGGTCTCTGCTACTCAATTGCCTATTGAGGCCATAGTAGCACCTGTTGACAAGAGTGATCCTGCGCTTGATCTTCAGACTGACATCATTTTTGGTGGTAACGGCGGAGTCAAGATAAAAAAAAATTCCTTGACTATATCGAAAGTATAGTTATCGGCCGTTATCTGAGATCCAATACGCCGCACGGCTCTACTTGTCGATAACATATATTTCGTTTGGACCTCATTTACTGCCAGACCCATCTTCATAGACTCTCGTTCATTAGCACTAAAGGCAGCAGTAACTACTCGCTTAGTACGCCCTTTGATGTCAATGTCGTCAGCATATGCAAGCAACTGGGCGCTTTTTTGAAAAAGAGTGCCACTCTTGCCTTCCGCAGAACACTCTCTATCTTTATCCCTTCGATGTCGTTATTATTTACCCAGCCTAATCAGCCTAACCAGCCTTACTCATTTTGTATCTCCATTTAGTCTCCTATATACTCATGTGATAGGCATGCTTGAAGTCGACTTAGTCTAATAGGTAGTGTGCTGGCTTATTAGATGCAAGCACGTGGTTCAAACTACAGGTCGGTCATTTCAAACAAAACGTAATATGAAAACAAACACCCTTATTCTGGTGGTCGTCGTCGACGTCGTCTTGCGTCGACAGTTTAAAATTGATATTCTGTTTGTCGTTATTGACAGTTATAGATGACTGTCGGACACACAATTGTTATTCTGTGAGTTAATACGCCGTCGATATTGTGTTGTGTTGACTCTGATTTTGTCGACATCATTTTTGGTAACGACGACGACGGCGACGACGACGACGGCGACGACGACGACGGCGACGACGACGACGACAACCAGAATAAGGGTGAATATTTCATTGGCCACTTCCTGTCAACATAATAAATCTAGAAGAGTAAAATAAAACTGGCAGGAAAAGCTTCGCAAAAATCTGTTCTTCCGAAACGACTTTAAACTGTTGGTCCCGCCACTCCTGTATAAAATTAACACACACAACATGAGTGATGTGAGAAGCTAGGTTGCTGTCCTGACTAAAGGGTTGTAATAATCAATTAAATAAGTTCAGTAAGACTGTTTAGCTTGAAAGAAAGTGATTTGATTGCAACGATGATGAAATTCGAAACAATTTCTCGCTAAAATTTCTGAAAATATTTGAAACTATAATTTCCGTATTTTAAAAGCCTTTAATAAATAAAATAAATTCAAGTTAAATCAAGCGAAACATTTAAAATTATTTTACCGGGGAACAGAACACATTTATTCGTTGCTGCATACGAATAAATTATTATTTTCTGTAATTATCAGCGAGCGAAAGAAATAAAAAGGGATTTCCATTAAAATAAAATTGTTTACACGCGTCAAACTAAAAGCTTTTCTTATCCTTTTTATATTTAATAATTGCAAAAGGGTTATCCACTAACGGTCTCATGTGGTAATATTTCATTTAAAACGATAAACATCGTTGCCGCACTCTATTTGAAGGAGTAATGGAGGAATAAAATAAAAAATAAACTTATAATAATAGAGATTATTACGATGATATTATAATGAATCATAAAATGCTTTTATGCTTTTATTTTCTTTAATATATGCCATGGCATTTAATGCTTATGTTTACCAATTACTTTTGTAATGTAGTGTACCAGGTACCAGGCACCAAACGTCTTTCCTTCTACTACAGAATTACATGCCAATAAAGTTGCCCCTAATGGGGCGAGAGTGCTTATAAAATTATTAAATTCTTGTAAAAGAAATGAGGCCATAAGACTGCAGCTTTATTGAGTACATTTACGGGGTTACTCACTTAGTGGTTTCAGAACCTTTAGCCGGATAAAACCATCAGATATTTCGGTGTTTCTTTGTTTATATTCAATAATTGGCAACATTGTAACGGAATTCGAAGAAACTGGCAGTATTGCAGATGCGGCAAGGCGTTTGCGCGATCCTAATACATGTACTACCGATAATATGGCTTATGGTAGCAGAGATCAGCAATGAATCGCTTTTCCGCTACTCATAAGCACTCATGCAATTTTGAGTATGAGTGAATCAACAGAATTGAAATTCAACTACTCTGATTCATTCGTACTCGCTACAACATTGATTTATAAGTATACATAGGTTACAATGAGTATGAGTACACCGTTGACATCAAACTCACAACATTCGAAATGTGTTTGATTCATACGCCTACTCATTCTGATTCATAAATTTAGAAAAATACTTATAATACTTATAAGTGATTCGAGTGGCTCGAATCATTCATCAAAATTTACAGCCTTTGTTATTGTTGCATATACAAACAAAGAAGAAAGGAAAGACAAAGACAACAAGCAAAGCATACACACAATCTTCTTGTGAGTATAGTAGTGTTCGTACGCGAATCATACTTATTTTGTGCTTCGTGTAAATGTTAAGTAGAGACGAGTCGAAGTCAATAACATCATGCGTATTGTTAAGTATGAATACGACGAGTACTTCCAACTTTGAATATGAGTAGTATGAGTATCATATTAAAATAAGTATGAATGCGTATAAGTATCAGAAATAATAAGTATGACTCGAATCTACTCATCGTTTTGAATACTCGTTGCTGATCTCTGTATGGTAGAGGGTCAATTAGAGGTCCGAGTATTGTACTTGTTCCAGTATGGCGGATGTTTTGTGTCTTCCGACTCTACAGATCATTATGGTGATGTATTTTGCTTTGGATATGCACCTCTATCCTTAAAAAGCCCAATTCGTGCATCAAAATATGCAGGCAAACTGTTCACAACGTCGTAAATCTGCTGATTGGGTACTAAATAGAGATCAGCAATGAGTATTCAAAAAGATGAGTACGCATTCATACTTATTTTAATATCATGCAACGAATCTCTACTCATATTCAAAGTTTGAAGTACTCATCATACTTATTCATACTTAACAATATGTATGATGTTGTTGTTGTTGTTGATTTCCACTCTCCATAACTCAACCAACATATGTATATACGAAGCACAGAATAAGTATGAATCGCATACGAACACTAAAATACTCACTAGAAGGTTGTGTGTTTGCTCTGCTTGCTCCTCCGTCTTTTTTCTTTTTTTGTAAAACAGCAACAGCAACTAAGACTGTAAATTTTGAGTTCGAGTCACTCGAATCATTTATAAGTAAGTATTATAAAAAGTATAATTGAATTGAATTGAAGTCGCCGCAGTCTAGTAGGTAGTGTGTTGGCTTATTAGACGTAAAGCCAGGGTTCGAGCCCCAGGCCAGACATCAAAACAAAAATACAAAAAGTATTTCTTCGGCTATTTCCTCTCAGCAGATTTCTGGCAAAAACCCTGAGAGTAAATAAAATTGCCATGAAAAGTTTCTCAAAAAATCTGTCGTTCGGTGTCGACTTTAAACTGTAGGTCCTGTCACTTATGTATAAAATTAACACACACAACATAAGTGGTGTGAGAAACTAGGTCAATAATCCTGACTGAAGGGTTGTAATGACCAATTATGTATGTATTATAAGAAGTATTTTTCTAAAGTTATGAATCTAAATGAGATTAGGCTTCTGAATCAAACATATTTCGAATGGTATGAGTTTGATGTCAACGTTGCACGCATACTACGCATTGCAACCTGTACTTATAAATCAACGTTGTGTAGTGAGTATGAATGAATCAGAGTACATAGTTAAATATCGTTCAATATCGTTGACTCACTTATATTCAAAATTTCATGAGTGCTTATGAGTAGCGAAAAAACGATTCATTGCTGATCTCTGAAACTAAAGCAACCGGCTTTTATTCTTACAATCTAACTTCTCACATCACCCATGTTAGGTTAGGTTAGGTCGGAGTGGTAGCTCTGATATCACAAAGCTCACTTGAGCACGCATAGCGGCCCGTTGTGATGCCACGGGTGAACGCAGTCCCTGTACTAACCAAGTTCCACTAAAATCAGGGAAAAGGAAGAAGTTGGTCAGCGCAAGGGCTGCACAACAAAAGCACGACTACCCCACACTGGAAAACCAGCCAGAAAGTTTGATGAACGAAGCTATATCCTTGATGTCAATAGATGATATCTCCGTTAAGCTGACAAGGAATGGGGAGTCAAATAACTTATATCTACACCTAGCAAGAGACGGGCACTGTCAAAGAAAGTGAACAACAGTCTCCTCTTCCTCAGCGGACCTGCATCCACGGCAGAAGTCGTTGAAAGGGAGCCTCATTCTTTCCGCGTGTCTATCCATGACGCAATGACCTGTAAGCACGGCCACTGTAGTCGAGATGACATCACGAACAAGACCAAGTAATCGGTTGCTACGCCTTCTATTCATCTTGGGCCAGGTGAGTCTAGCGGTGGAGCAGGACTCCTCATTGACCCAGGATAGGTTGGCGTCGCGAAAGAACTTCCGCGCAATGGTCAGCTTGACCGAGACAAGTGGCATACCCAATTCAACAGAAGAGGATTCCGGAAGGAGCGCACCAGCTCTGGCGAGCTCATCGGCCCTACAATTTCCCGGAATTTCACTGGCCCACACCAGAGAGACACTGGTGAAGCGCCCCGAGAGAAGGTCGAGACAGTGGCGACATTCCCTAACGATCCTAGAGTTATTCACGAAACCCGATAGAGATTTTACCGCGGCCTGACTATTAGAAAAGACCGAGACGCGAGTGAAAGGAGCATCGTTGACGGGGATCCATTGAGCGGCCTGGTAAATTGCCATCACCTCCGCCTGAAACACGCTGCAGTAGTCCGGCAGACGGAGAGAAATATTCAGGTCCAGTTTCCCAGAGTAGACACCGCTTCCAACCCCATTATCGAGTTTAGAGCCGTCGGTATATATCAGAGATCAGCAATGAATCGTATTTTTGCTACTCATAGGTACTTATGAAAGTTGGAGTATGAGGGAGTCAAGAGTATTAAAATTCAACTACTCTGATTCATTCGTACTCGCTACAACATTGATTTATAAGTATAGGTTGCAATGAGTATGAGTACAACGTTGACATCAAACTCACAACATTCGATTCATTGTTTGATTCATACGCCTACACAACCTTCTAGCGAGTATTGTGGTGTTCGTACTCGAATCATACTTATTTTGTGCTTCGTGTATATGTTGAATCATGGAGAGTCGAAATCAACAACATCGTGCGTATTGTTAAGTATGAGCACGATGAGTATTTCTAACTTTGAATATGAGTAGTATGAGTATGATATTAAAATAAGTATGAATGCGTATAAGTAGCTGAAATTATAAGTATGACTCGAATCTACTTATCGTTTTGAATACTCGTTGCTGATCTCTGGTATATATATCCAGGACTTCCGGGGGGACGACCATATTAGAATTCCAGTCATCCCTACTCGGAATCAGAGAGTGGAAACATCTGTCAAGACAATATTCAGCAGGAGGGAGATAGTCCATGTTCACACATAGTCCATATTCATTAGGGTGAGTCGAAAAAAAAAGTTGAGCCAGTCACCCCCTAGAATTAAAGATATTTTAATAACGTTCCCAAAACAATAAAAAAAATTTTTTTTTAAATGCTCTTTATTCCTGCATAGCCACAATTACTGATTTTGGGGAAGGATCCGAGATATCAGAAGTAGCGCATAGAATATGACGTCGAATTAAAAAATCGTCTTAGAGTGCAATGTAGCTGCCTTCAAGCCACAAACACTGATATATGATATGTTACGATCGGACCTAAAATGGCGACGTAGTATATAAAAAACAAAAAGGGCGGTATTTCTAGGCGAGGCAAAAAAATAATTTTTATATTTCTGGAAATGTTATTAATATATCTTTAATCCTAGTGGGTGACTGACTCAACTTTTTTTTTTGTCCATAGAGAGCGACCCGCTCTAATGTTCATGCATGTTGTGTGTGCTAATTTCTATCATGAATGGCTAGATCTACAGTTTAGCATCAAGTCCGAATGATGGATATTTTGAGATTGAATTTCAATTTTCTGCATAAATTGGAAATTTATTGCAAAAAAATTTTAAAACACTTTCAGGAAATACTAATGAGCCTGGCTTAAAGGTGTTTAAAAATATACGCTTCAAAAGGTTCTTCAAGATTTTTGCTTTATTTCCTTACAATTAATCTTAATCTTAAATGGGGTTTTAAAGAGCTTGAGAGACAGGCAGAGCAGAGAACGGAGACTGTGTGTAACAAAATAATTGGAATTGAAAGTTGCAACTTAATAAGCAACCCACGCATAATTGTTTGTAATTAATTAATGCCACAAAAACCAGCAAAAGCGTTAAAAAATTAACGCCGTAAAATAAAGATTAAATTAAAAAATAATACAAAAAAAAAAAAAATTTAAAAAAACAACAACAACGACTAAATAAATTTGTTTTCTTGATGATGAACTTTTTTCTTAACGTTTCGTTTTTTTTTGGTTTTTTTTTTTGTCAATATTAATGACAACAATTTATAAATGTCGACTGCCACTGATACGTTACGAATATGCAATACGTCTGTATGCTGTTGTTTTTTTGTTCTTTTTGGCAAAGTTTATTAACGTGGCCATAAAGTAAGACATTCGTTTATTCATATTTGGAGATTTTTTATGAAAAAAAAAAAAAAAAAACAAAAAAACGAAAATGAAACACTGTTTTTGGTTATATGGGCCAAGGAACTGAAGGACGTTAAGGAGGAGAGGCAGCGTAAAATGACAGACAATCGTTTAACGGCTGATTGATTTCGACAAGCAACGCCAGTCCGCCAATAAACCATAACCATTTACACTTTTTTTTTTTTTTTAATCACACATTCATACATACACCGCACTGCCGCGCATGAACGAGCGTATATTTTCGTAAATAAAATGAAAGATTCCAAGACAGGCGACAGATATTAAGAAGATGATGACTCGCTTGCATGCTCGTTAAGTTAGGCCAGCCAGCCAGGCCAGTCAATCATAAATATTCAGATGATTAACACAACACTTAACTGCACTGTACTCGTCTGTCTGTGTAAGCTAAGTACACAGAGACCTTAATCCTGTTTATCAGGTGGTGTGTGGGGGGGGGGGGGGGGTTAGAGGAATTTTATAACTTTTTACACACACGTACGTACGTATTTAGTAAAACTGCAGTCATTGTATGGATGGATGGCTGGATGAAGTTCTTTGCGCTGGCGGCGTGTTTTGCATACGAATTCAATCGATTGATACTGTATTTGAGCATGTGCCAACGATATATTTGTTGTATGTGACACATTTATCGATTCTTTAAATGATCTACGAGGCGGCGGTAAAACGTAAAAACACAATCAAAAGTAAAATATTTCAATTTGAACTGAAACGTGCTTAAACTGCTCAATGAGTTCAGAAGCAAAAAAAAAAAAAAAAAAAAAAAAAAAAAAAAAAAATAGAAGGAAAATATGAGTAGCAAAAGCAAAAAAAAATAGCAGCAGCTCCAGCTAAAGTTACTCATTGCCAGTGTAGGATGATCGTGTATACGCCATGAAAATCTTAATTTTCGGTGGCGTATTATAAAAACTGTCTGTCTGTCTGGCTACTGTTATAAACGCACACTACATGGCTTGCCCGCTTAATAATTGTCATAATTTTAATGCATCTCATGCTGGGCCAAAGCCCGCCAAAAAATTACGATTTCGCGGAAATCAAACAGCAAAACTAGGGCCCCCCTGTGGTCTGCTTCAAGTATTTCATTATCCTCAGCCTTTTTTTGTAAAAATTTTGCTCTCACTTAGGATAATCCCTAAGCGTGTATGTTAGCAGTAGCCGGGGCGGCAGATGTTATTGATAACAGCCACCATGTATGTATGTTTGTATGTATAAAATATGATTTCTTTGTATGCTTCTGCCTCTTATTACTGTTTCAAAAAAAAAAAAAAAAAAAAAAGGAAAATTTTGAAATTGAGTTGAGTTCTGCTGCATTGCATTGCATTGCTTTGGAGTTCTTCTTTTTTTTCTCTCATTTTTCTTTAACGCGATCGCAATTAATTTACGCTGATAAATCTTAAAGTGCTAACTACATGACAACAACAAAGTAGCAACACACAAAAACGTTCCAGACAAGCCAGGTTAGGTTAAGGTGTGGGGATGATTTCTTTCTTCCATTCTTTCCATTCTCTTTTCCATTTAAGGTCGCTTACACTGTGATTGCCTTGTCTGTTGCACACCTACACCTACAGTCAACAGTGTGGGTACATGTATGTGTTCCCAAGGTATACGTACATAGGTATAATATTGCAACATGCAATTTTGTTGTTGCATCACACATAAATTGATGGCTGTTATTAGCCCAAAAGATACGCGTTAAATATTTCATTGTTGCCTGCAAAGGAGTTCTTCTACTTACAAGAAAACGAAGACAGAAGAAGAAGATACAAGCAATGTCAAGGAGCATCGATAGGGTTGTCAAACATCCGAAAAGAAAAAAAATATTTCCATTGACTTCCACAAACCAAAAATAGCATTAGGAATAGAGACCTCCAATGCTTGTAGGGGTGATTTTTTAAGAGCTATAGGAAAATTTTTCAAAAAAAAAACACATAAAATTCAGAAAAATGCATGAAATCTTTATTTGAATCGATAGTACGGTCCATATAATTTAATGTTTGAAGATTATTTCATGCAAATGTTAACCGCGACTGCGCCTCAAATGGTCCATTCGCTTAGTCCAATTTTGGCATACAATTTCCAACATTTCGGCCGGTATCTCACGAATAAATGCTTCAATGTTGTCTTCCAATGCGTCAATTGAAGCGGGCTTGTCTGTATAGACATCAGCTTTAACATAGCCCCACAAAAAGGGTTAAATCGCGCGATCTAGGCGGCCAATTGACCGGTCCCGAATGTGAAATAAAATGTTCACCGAACTCGCCTCTCAATAAGTCCATTGTTACGCGTGCTGTATGGCATGTGGCATCGTCTTGTTGAAACCACATGTCATGCAAGTCAAGCTCTTGCATTTTGGGCAAAAAAAAAAAAGTTGGATATCATCTCACGGTAGCGCTCACCATTCACAGTTACGTTACGATTCGCAGCATCTTTGAAGAAGTACAGTCCAATGATGCCAAATTCAATGATTTGCAAGCGTTGTTCGTTTGTAAGACGATTCATGGTTAAATTATAGACCAAACTGAAGATTTGATTTGACAGTGAAACAAAACACGAAACGTGCGTGAGCTGTTTAAACCAGTGTTGACAAAAAGATAATAGCTAAAAAATCACCCTTTATAAATTAATGCAGGCTCTTCCGAAGCCAGCCTTGTGGAACAAGCAACAGTTTTTATAGTTTCTAAAGAGAAAGAAGGAGTTTACATGCGACATACGTCTATGGTCCAAACGTCTATGATCAATGAAAAGGTTGGTCTTCACATCCCTTAATTGTGTGCCGTAATTTGTCAAATCGGTTGTCTCCGTAATCTGAAGAAATACTATCCTTCATATTGGATATCTTTTGCTATACAGTGGGCTGCTGATGCCGCCAGTGGAAACAGTGTTCAGTCAAAAGGATATTTGTGTTCTTATAAGTCTAGCAGGTAATGTGTTGGCTTATTAGACGTAAGGCCCCGGTTCAAAGCCCAAATCAGGCATCAAAGCGAAATTTGAAAAAGTATTTCTTCGGCTACTGCCTCTCAACAGATTTCTGGCAAAAACTCTGAGCGTTAAAATAAAATTGCCATGAAAAGCTTCTCAAAAATCTAACGTTCGGAGTCGACTTTAAACTGTAGGTCCCGCCACTTATGTATAAAATTAACACACACAATATAGGTGGTGTGAGAAGCTAGGTCGTTATCCTGACTGACCAATTATGTGTGTGTGTATGCATGTATAAGGCCAACAATCTTGGGTCTTTGCATCTGCAAATCCGGGTAGAGATTCATTAAATGCTCCACGTTATTACAAATTCTGCAGAAAGAAGCGGTAGTCCTGAGACACATACTGTACTTGCCTTAGGGCGCAATGTCCCGTCGAAAACTTCTCCAGAGCCTTAATAGTTTCCTGCCCAGTTGCGCTATAAAGCGATCCAATATGGGCCATAAAAACCTAGAGATTCTGAAATCTCCACTGCTCCGTCAAGAAACTCGATCTATCACACTATCTCGGTGTCCTAGGAGACGTCTTACTTACCTATCGATCCATTAGGTTAACATCCTTCATTGCACCTCTCTAGAGCCTTAATCGTTTCCTGCCCAGTTCCTAAAGTCATTCCGCTCTAAAGCGATCCAATATGGGCCATAAAAACCTAGAGATTCTGAAATCTTCACTGCTCCGTCAAGAAACTCAATCGATCACACTATCTCGGTGTCCTAGGAGACGTCTTACTTACCTATCGATCCATTAGGTTAACATCCTTCATTGCATCTTTAAGGCTGCTTTAAAGAGTACGAAAGGGCGTACTTAGAGAAGTATCTTTATCGGAGTAGAAAGAGCAAGGCTTCGCAACTTTACAACAAAAATAAACAATGTTCCAGCACGATCTTCTGAGTGGTAGAATATTGTTACGTTTTTAAAATATGAGCTCGTAGATTGCAAATAAAATAAAAATAAATTTTGTGTTTAGTTTTAATTAAAATTCTTTATTATTTGCACAAATCTGTGTGCCACTGTTCACTACTTGATGTAGACAACAACAATTGCTTTCTTTTGTTATTCCTCTTTGCATAAACAATAACAATTACAGACAGATCTTGGGTAACGGAGATTTTCAAACCACGATTACATACATACATCCATACCTACATAATTGGTCATTACATCCCTTCAGTCAGGATTACGACCTAGCTTCTCACACCACTTATGTTGTGTGCGTTAATTTTAAACATAAGTGGCGGGACCTACAGTTTAAAGTCGACTCCGAACGACATGTTTTTTGAGAAGCTTTTCATGGCAATTTTATTTACTCTCAGAGTTTTTGTCAGAGATCTGCTGAGAGGAAGTCGCCGAAGAAATATTTTCATAATTTCGTTTTGATGTCTGACCTGGGATTCGAACCAGAGATCAGCAACAAGTATTCAAAACGATGAGTAGATTTGAGCCATACTTATAATTTCAGCTACTTATGTATACGCATTCATACTTATTTTAATATCATACTCATACTACTCATATTCAAAGTTAGAAATACTCATCGTACTCATGCTTAACAATACGTACGATGTTGTTGATTTCGACTCTCCATGATTCAACATATACACGAAGCACAAAATAAGTATGATTCGAGTACGAACACCACAATACTCGCTAGAAGGTTGTGTGTGTGTGCTTTGCTTGCTGTCTTTGTCTTTTCTTTTCTCTTCTTTTGTAAATGCAACAATAACTACTACTGTAAATTTTCATGAATGATTCGAGTGACTCGAATCATTCGTAAGTATTATAAGTATTTTTCTAAATTTATGAATCTGTATGAGTAGGCGTATGAATGAAACAATGAATCGAATGTTGTGAGTTTGATGTCAACGTTGTACTCATACTCATTGCAACCTATACTTATAAATCAATGTTGTAGCGAGTACA
The DNA here is from genome assembly GCA_927399465.1 of Sarcophaga caerulescens. Lineage (NCBI taxonomy): Eukaryota > Metazoa > Arthropoda > Insecta > Diptera > Sarcophagidae > Sarcophaga > Sarcophaga caerulescens. Next base: position 108,899,638 of record OV656866.1, read on the forward strand.
AATTAATCAGAGTAGTTGAATTTTAATACTCTTGACTCACTCATACTCAAAATTTCATAAGTACCTATGAGTAGCGAAAATACGATTCATTGCTGATCTCTGATTCGAACTCGGGCCTTCAGTCTAATAAGCCAACACACTACCTACTAGACTACGGCGACTTCAGACTTCAAACCGCGATTACTCACTACACCGCGTCTTCACACAAGAATGACTGAAATTCACTAATTGAGTCGCCTGCTTTGCCTTGCCTTTTATATGGTAAAGTAAACAGTCTAAACAGTCTGAAGTCGCCGTAGTCTAGTAGGTAGTGTGTTGGCTTATTAGACGAAAAGCCAGGGTTCGAGCCCCAGGCCAGACATCAAAACAAAATACAAAAAGTATTTCTTCGGCGATTTCCTCTCAGCAGATTTCTGGCAAAAACTCTGAGAGTAAATAAAATTGCCATGAAAAGTTTCTCAAAAAAAAAAAAATCTGTCGTTCGGAGTCGACTTTAAAAACTGTAGGTCCCGTCACTTATGTATAAAATTAACACACACAACATAAGTGGTGTGAGAAACTAGGTCAATAATCCTGACTGAAGGGTTGTAATGACCAATTATGTATGTATGTAAACAGTCTGATGGATGTTCTTGAAGGCGAAATCTCTATAAATGTAAACATCGTTGTTTACATTTTATTATTGTAGTGTTGTTTGTGTATTTTTGTTTACTTGTTTACCATTTTAATGTTAAGTGATGTAAAGGCAAAGCACCTGTAACTAGATTCTTCATTTTTGTAACAATACGATACACCAACGGCCGGAAAACGTTCATAGTCGCGAGACTTTTCAATAGAATTTGCTATTTAAAGCATTTACTCGCCTATAAACTTCAGGCAGATGTCTACTCTGTGGTTTATTGCATTTCTAAAGTTACAGAAATTGATATTCGACAGTATATTCGTACGAAATCATAATCATTCCTAAGGAATTGGATTCCATGCCGCTGTACTATAGTTGTGTAGAAGAAAGGCTTTGAATTTGCTTGCGTTTTGAGAAACAAACCCCAGATTAAATTCTGCACTAGAAAAAGCCTACCGAAACCCTATTCAATGTTGATTAATGTTGGCAATCCTATTCCTCGTCCATGAGCTTAAGCTACTGGTTTCCATCGATAATGATTATTATGACTGGATTCTACTACGGCAGTCACAGGGAAAATGATGTGTAACTTGAGTAACTTGGAAGCAAATAAATATTTGCTGTAAATGTATACAGTACAACAACAATAACAATAACAACAAAATGAATAAAAAAGAATTAAAAACGAAATTATTCGATTATTCGGAAGGCAAGTTTTAAGCCAAAGGTGACCTTACACTTACACTTATATATGAGCACAGATTTGTTAAAAGACAACAAAAAAAAAAAAAAAAGAAAAAAAGAACGAAAGCAAGAAAGAAAGAAACTGAAAAAAAACGCGTGACTTGGACTAATTACACGTCTCGGCGATAATCAACACGTGCTTGAGATAGTAAAATAAAGGCCCATTAAGATGATACACAACAGTCGGCCACAAGCACATTTAAATTTTTAGGAATGAACATTTCCGTTTAAAATACTCGCCTTAGATTATTAACGACACCTTAGACACCAACCAACAGGTAACAAAACTCATGGCAAACAGCTCTAGACAGGACAACAACTGTCTGTGTGTGTGTGTAGAACATTAAACGCCTTCAAAGGCTGTAAAGGCAACAGCAATCAGGCAACGTGCATTTATGTATGTATTATGCTGGCTGTTTAACACCACGATCACATACGTATAAAAGATGATTCACAGATCTCAAGATACGAGCATTTACATGCCACATTAATTCCCGTTCATATGCCCAGACGCTTGCTTCATGGATTTTATAGTTCTTTGGGTGCGCGTCTCTAAGCATACGTTTAACGTCTTAATAGCTGTACGAGGCCATATTTACATAAGAATTACATTTGAAGCGACTGGCTCTGGTTATTCTTCTACGTTTCGTTTCGTTTGGTGGCATTTACTTGCACTTACGGCTGCTGCTCAAGGAGCCACCAGTCACCAGCCACCACTAGCCAAACTAAATCCAAACTTGGTATACTTTATTGCTGCCATTATTACAAATTGAATGCATGAATGCGTGTGTTTCCTTGAATACTTTGCTCTGATCTGCTCTGCTGGCTGCTACATGTTCTTCATTCAGTTGCTTGGACTTTATTTCAAGTCCATCTTTTTAGTGTGACAACACGTACTTCTGTGGAAATGCTAATTATGGTTGGAAATCCCAAACAGAAAAAAAAAAAAACAGGAAAACAAAATCAATTTCATTTGAATTTGCTCGTGAGTACCATCAGAACAGTGACAATGACGTGGAGTGAAGTGTTGTTATGATTTCGAGAACAAAACTAGAAGGTAATCTCATGGTGTTTTCTTTTCTACAAAGAAAATGTCACCCTCTTACAAGGTGCATTAAAAAAATTTTTGACCAACCCTGTTGTAATGTCATTTTTTATTTGAGAAGAACATAACACAAATATTAAAGAAGGGTATGCCCTGTGTTTACCACTTATTAAGAAAATGAATAAGGAAATGCCAATTTGTTCAAAGGTGTTGCCAGATCGCTAATTTTTCGACTTCATTTTTTGCACGCTTTTTTTTATAACAAAAAAAAAAAAAAATTTAACACTGTTCTAACATTGAATGCAATTTTTTATACTGCTGGCCATGTAGCTTTAATAATGTAATATTTCCTTAAGATTACTCCACAAAACAATGAAAAAATGAACTTCAAATTGGATAACAATACCAGGCGACTTTTTTTAAATTTCATCTAGTAGCCCTATAAATAAACAAAAGTCATCTGCTTTACAGGGCATTAGCAGCACTCTCGATTTATACAGGGCATAAAATGCAATGCCCTCCACCATTGGCAAGTGCGAATTATTTAGAATAAAACATACCACCCTTTTAGAGGGCGAAACATTTTTAAGAAACAAACGCAAAATTGCATTTTGCGTTAATAAAATGCACATATTTTGGTAGAAAAGAAAACACCATCAGATTCAGCGAAAATGAAACAAATTACAGGAAGTATTTTGTTAAGCATTCAAGTAAAATGTTGTGTCAAAAGTTTTGTGTTTAGTTACGAGGATTAGGAACCGAAGTAATTGCCGAACAACATTTGAGATCAATAGATCAGTCACTCTGGCTGTTTTCAGCCACGAACTCCTTGAACGATGTCTGATAAGGACAGAGTAGTTCTAGATAACTGGACTGTTATCGAAGCCTAACGGATTAAATATGCAGAGTCAATGAAGACATTCTCGCGTGTTGTAAAATATTTGCAGGCTACTGTTTAGACGTTTGTAGCTGTAATTTACTCTGGAGTTTCATAACGCAATCAAAAACATGGTCACTCAGAATAAAATTATTTAATATCAGCATTATATATTTTTTATCAGCAATGAATCGTTTTTCTCTACACAGAGGGAAAAAGACGTTTTAAAATTATACACGTTTGGTATCAAATTGACACAAAAGTGTTTATAATTTTTCAACAACATCTGTTGTTGATTTGATACACGACGTTATCAAATCAACAAAAAAAAAAAAAAAATTCAATAATAAATTTAAATTTTTATGAAGCTAATTTGTGACGGCGTTGGCTGTTTGTCGACGTTCAAATCATCAATCAAATCATTTTATAAATTATAAAAAAATATAATAATTTTGTGAAATTATAATGGAAAATGAAGAAACTATTTGCGATGATATTGAATTACAAATATTCTTAGAAAGCGTAGGTATGGAGTCTCCATTCGACACATTAAAAGGTAAGTTTTTAAAAACTTAAATAATACAAAAATAATTAACTTTTATTCAATTTAAGCTGCAAATGTCACATATAGCAGCTTGCCATACATTACGAATGGTGATCTTGCAGAAGCTATTGCACATTTGGGGCTACGTGCAGAATTCCGTAATAAACTACTTAACTGGAGAAAAACCGAAGTGAGTAAAAGTGTTTACTTATACAAATACACATAATTTCAAATATATGTATTTCAATCAGCTAGAAGTTAACGATGATACCCTTTCCGAATCATCAAAAGTTCAGTTATGGCTTAACCAAAATGATGCCATGTCCACAAGCAGTTCATTCATCAGCGATAAAAAGGTAAAATAAAACAGCAACGTTTAAAAACTAATAAACTTAATTACAATTAATTTTAGGATTTGAAGACATTGCGGTTGAATCGAAAAAATTAACATGTCAACAAAGGGAAGACATTGTAAATATAATAATAGAAAATGTTATCTCCAACAACACCGTGCTTTATGCAAATGATTTTCAAAAGTTAACTACGGAAATTTGCTCCTTGTTTCCTTTTGAAAACACTATGAAAGTAAGTAAGAAAATAAATATATAGGTCCTTATTTTGTAAATCCTCTGCGTTCAACGTGTCACTTACACTTCACCGATGAAGGTGAACGCAGAGCCAAAAATATTTAATTTTGTATATCACTACGACATTGCGTTTGATTGTTACGTTTATCACTTGAATTGTCAATGCATTACGTTTTTATGGTTGCCTACCTTTATACAATTAATAACTATTTTCAGCATTTTTCTTAAAATATGTATTTTAATGCGATTCAGCAACTCTATTGTCAAATAAATAATTAAAAAAATACAATTTTAAAAAATTTATTAAAACCGTTTAAATTATAATATAAATTTCGAATTGGTAAGTTATTAAAATATCAGTTATGTGAAAATCTAATAAGTAGCTATGCCTTTTGCTAGAGATGTTTAGTGCAATTTTTGAACAATCGTCATCATCAGAAGACGAAGATGCTTCCCAGGAAATGAACATTACGAAACGCAAAATGCGTTTTCAAAATGATTTCATGGATATGCCAAACAATGAGTAAGTAAACATATTTTCTATTGAATGTTATTAATAGTGTTCATGTATCGCAGATTTATACAAAATTTTAGGATGAGTAAGGAAACTTTTAAATTTATCCTAGATGAGATTTCTGCTCATATGAAAAAAACATTTAGAGGTACAGCAATAAGCAACGAAATCAAATTGGCAACAGTTTTGCGCTTTCTCGCAACTGGAGGTTATCAAAAAGGAATTGGTAATGAGTTTATGTCATCATTGTCTCAAACGAAAGTTTTTGAAGTCATAGACGAATGTTTAGGCATTTTGGAGCAGCATTTGTGCAGTAAATGGCAAAGAGTACAAGAGGAGTGGAACAAAATCCCAGATGAAATCATACAAAAATTGGTGGAGAGTATGCCAAAGTACATTAAAAATGTAAAAAAGAACAAAGGATTGTGGACAAAATATTAAAAATCGCCTAATATTAAGGTTATTGAATATACGTGCAAAAGTGTTCGAATTGAGTTATTATTAATTTTATTTATATTCTTGAAGTATGGTATATAATTTCTTTTAATTTTTTAACTTAAATATGTAATATAATAAACAAGTAATCAACCCTGAAGCATTCATCTTTCGTTCTCATTCATTAAAGATTTTATAGGGGTTAAAGGGCGGAATCTGCCAACATGAATACACTTTTGCTCGCCACTGTATATCACATAGATACTTACATTTTCAAATAATTTAAAAATTTTTTTATATATAAAAAACACAAAACGCCTGAATAATTTAGGTGTTAGGTTTGAAGTTTTGAATGACATTTTTCCAGGTGATACGTTTTACAAAATTTCAAATTCAATACATTGTTGTAAAATAACGTAACAATAAGTGTTTCCAACGCAAACAATCACCTGTCATATTAATGTGTTTTATAAAAAAAATTCTTAATTAATAAACGCAGGGTGAAGCGAGGCGTAGTGATTTAGGAAATTAGGCCCATAATCTAATCTACCGTCTAGTCTAGCCTATAGTCCAGACTATAGTCTAGTTTATAGTTTAGTATATAGTCTACTTTATAGTCTAGTCTATAGTATATTCTATAGTCTAGTTTATAATCTAATCTATAGTCTAGACTATATAGTCTATATATGTATACTAGACTATAGAATAGCCTTTAGTATAGTTTTATAGATTTTATAAGGCTCAAATTTCTTTTATATTCCTTAAATAATTCTAAAACTTATTTTAGAATAAAATATGTATCAAATTGTTAACGCTATAATAAAAAAAATCATAAAATATATATCACAATTGTTTTTATACTCGTCGGGTTTAGAATGGGTTATATTTACGGAGTGAATATATGTGTTATCAAAGTGACAACGCTAAGTTGTCAAACACACTACGTTGCGTTGTCGAAATGACAACGATGCGTTGTTCAAATTTCAACGAAATGACAATGAAGCGTTGTCGAAATAACAACAATGTTTGTCTCAATGACAATGATGCGTTGTCAAAATTACAACGGTGGTTGTCAAAATGATAACTGGGTGTTATTAAAATTTTATACACATCCGTTGTCGAAATGTTAACAAACGTGGTAAGCTCACTTTTGACAACGGATTGTATCAATTTCGGTACTTTTCTACCGGTTTTTTCCCTCTGTGTACTCATAAGCACTCATGAAATTTTGAATATACAGGGTGGCTGATATATAATGCAACGAAGTAAAGCGCTATATTTTTTTAATTTTATTGTTCAATAGCAAAAAATATTGGAAATAACATCAAATTTTAAAATCAGTTTAGATTTGTTCGAATTGGCCACCTTTGGTACGAATTATGACCTTCAAACGGCCGACAAAGCCATCACAGGCTGCACGAAAGTGGCTCTGCGGTATTTTGGCCCATTACCGGCGAAGCGCCGTCTTGAGATGATCGACACTTTGGTATTTTTTAGTGAGAACCTTACTCTCCAAAATGCCCCAGGCGGAAAAGTCCAACAGATTGAGATCCGGAGATTTTGGTGGCCATTGTGCGGTAGAAATGAAGCGAGTTACCTCCTTTTTAAGCCATTCTTGGTTGACGCGTGCTGAGTGCGGTGGTGCTGAGTCCTGTTGGACCATGGTCTGCCGGCGAAATGTTTGTCTGCCCAGGGCTTCAATACTGTCTTTAAGACATTTTCCCGATAATATTCGGCATTTATTTTGACCCCACGGTCGATGAATACGAGCGGGGAGCGACCATCGGCCGTTACGTCGGCCCACACCATTACCATCAGCGGCGCTGGAGTTCTGGTGGCCAATCGCAGGTATAAATTTTCAGCTGACCTCTTTGGCAAGTAAACCCAATCATTTTGTTTGTTCACAAACTGCTGAATTTGGAATGGCTTCTCATCGGAGAAAACCAAATTCGGTAACTGGCCACTTTCGTGCAAGCTAAGTAACTCCTTTTCTCTTTCCAGTCTAACTTTTTTTTGTCCATCGGTGAGCTCTTGCACTTTATGGAACTTCAATGGCTTTAGTCCAAGCTCATTTTTCAATATGTGTTGCATCTGTTCTCGCGATATGTTCAGTTCACGAGCAATTTTTCTACCACTGCGGCGTGGATTTCGATCAAATCTGGCCTTCACTTTTCGGATCATTTCTGGTGTTGTTACCGTTTTTTTTTCTCGTCCACTTTTTGGACGCGATGCAATACTGCCAGTATCACGGTAACGAGCAATGGTACGAGAAACAAAAGATTTATTCACATTTAAATGCTGGAGGGCTCTAACGATAGCCACCTGTGGTTTTCCAGCCAAATATAAAGCAATCACACTAATCACACGCTTGAATTCCATCACGAATAACTTTTTTTCTGAATGCAATAGATCAAAATGCTTTTGTAAGCTTGTAAATAATAAAATGAACTGTCACTGGAATAAATCTGTCAGCTGTCAGACGAGCGGTTTACAAATGATAACAACCTGAAGTTGGTTGCAATACATATCAGCCACCCTGTAAGTGCGTCAACAATATTGAAATTTAACTATGTACTCTGATTCATTCATACTCACTACAACGTTGATTTATAAAAACAGGTTGCAATGAGTATGCGTGCAACGTTAACATTAGACTCATACCGTTAGAACTATGTATGATTCATAAGCCATTCATACTCATTTAGATTCATAACTTTAGAAAAATACTTATAATATGTACTTATAATGACTCGAATCATTCATCAAAATTTATAGTTTTAGTTGTTGTTGCATTTACAACAAAAGAAAAAAGACACATAAGCAAAAAACATAGACAGAGCAGCAAGCACAGCAAACACACAACCTTTTAGTGAGTATTTTAGTGTTCATACGCGATTCCGACTCATTTTGTGATTCTTATATGTGTTGAGTCGCCATAGTCTAGTATGTAGTGTGTTGGCTTATTAGACTTAAAGGCCCGAGTTCGAATCCCAGGTCAGACATCAAAACGAAATTATGAAAATATTTCTTCGGCGACTTCCTCTCAGCAGATTTCTGGCAAAAACTCTGAGAGTAAATAAAATTGTCATGAAAAGCTTCTCAAAAAAAACTGTCGTTCGGAGTCGACTTTAAACTGTAGGTCCCACCACTCATGTATAAAATTAACGCACACAACATAAGCGGTGTGAGAAGCTAGGTTGTAATCCTGACTGAAGGGTTGTAATGACCAATTATGTATGTATGTATGTGTATGTGTTGAGTTATGGAAAGTCAAAATCAACATGAATATCATACGTGTTGTTAAGTATGAAGAAGTATGATAAGTACTTCAAACTTAGAATATGTCTAGAGGAGGTTCTATGATATTAAAATAAGTATGAATGCGTATAGGTATCAGAAATTATGAGTATGATTCAATTCTACTCATCTTTTTGAATACTTATTGCTGATCTCTGATATGAATAAAGTGAAAGGATGGGTTTCTATGCCAAAAGCCAGTTGAAATAACATTCACTCTAAGCCGTATAGAGGTATGTATGTGAAAGCTTTTGTAGCCCATATGGTATACAGGACAATTAAAACACCTTTGAAACATTATTAGGACATGAGGCGCGTAGGAAATATGATGGTAGATCTCCGTACCAAGAGGTAGGCAAACGACACACTCCTATGAAGTCGCGTAGACGTTCTCGAAAGCCTTAAGCCATACGGGGCTGTCATAAGGCACTCTGCCTGTTAAAGGGTCTTTCCCTTGGGCTGCAAAAAGTTTGGTTTTTCAATGTCATAGACTCATATGCTGGCATAATGTTCCTCTACACATGTCATTGGCCATTCTCTGTTTGTAAATTCCACGATGAGGAGCTCAAAAGTCGTTTAATGTCAACAACATCAACGTATCACGCTGAGCAGTATACATATAACCCGTGAGACTAACATGACACTCATCAGCAATATTTGATGGTTTGGGCGAAAAATGGCTGAACTGTTATGTTTGTGTCATGCAAAGCTGTTCTATTGCCGAGAGTATCGCCAATCCTTAGTGCGAGTTACAGCTTTTATGTATGTGTGTGTGTGTTCTTTAAATATTTTCCTTAAACAAATATTGTGTGCGACTAAATTGTTTTAAATTTTTTAACTTTAAAACCGTAAACAGTATCTCTGGATGTAGTTCGTAATGGTTAGAGCAGCACGGAAGTTCATACTCGACAAGAATGATGTCAATTAGAGACGACAATCTTGTTGCTTACCAACATACACACACTCTCACACACACATATGAACTGTGCTGTGAATGCCTGTACTGGCTTCTGCTTTTACTCCATCTCTCTAACAAATTGAGTTGATGGCTGCATGGGTGGTTGGTTGGTTGGGTTCGTTGCTAGGTTGCTTGGTTGACTGGTTGGCAATTGTCATAAATCGACTCAGTTGCCGTGTAATTAATTGCAGCGAAATGATTTATACGTTTCAACTCAACCAGACTGCCCGTTTTACGTCGTACGTTTTACGTTATTCATTTTGTTTTATTGTGGGGGGCTCATAGAGCAGCAGCAGCATCATCATCATCATTATCATGTTCAAAAGAAACTTCCAAATACCACCAAATAGCGTAGTGACCTATGAGTAGGCCCCAGTATATTTATTTTTGTTGTGTTACGTGGTCGTGCCATGGTGAGCGAGTCTACATACACGATAATTTATACGCTCACGGAAGTTTTTGGTTTTTTTTCTTTTCTTTTTGTTGTTCCTTTTGCTTTATTTTCCGCTTTCCATCCATTTCATCCTTTTACTTGCCAGTAAAATGTTCATTTGAAGTGGAGTCCATGCAGAATGTGGTAAGAAAATCGTTGCGTTCCTTTGGTATGCCTAGACGGCAGTTACAGTGGCGGCTATTTTATGGAGTTAAGCATCCATAGATTTAAATTTGTATGTTTTGTTGTTGTTGTTGTTGTATTTTAAAATAATTTTTTTTTCGTTTGTTTTTAAACTTCCAAGTGGATTTTATTGACAATTTATTACATTTCAGTTCAGTTTGTTTTATTTTAAAATTTTTGTTGTTGTTGTTGTTGTGTATTCAGTTCAGTTACCACTCACTCACTGCCAGTTTGTTTGGCGAACAAGTGGTATGAGCTGAACAAAACTAAACTAAGTTTTAACATTACAAATATAGGCTTAACCGGAACCGGATATATTATCTGCGCTATCAACTATTACTACTGCTGCTGCTGCTGCTGTTGTCGGCCTGCTACTGCCGGCCAACCCATGTAGAATTTGCCAAATAAATACAGTGTGTGTGTCTGAAATACGATGGTGGTAGTGACAAATGGATGGTTGAAGGTGGTGAGGGTGGCAGGGAGATGGAAAAATAAATGTACCATTTCATTTCATAAATAATTTATAATGCATAGCCCCGGTAAGTAGAACAACATCGTCATCACAGTGAGTAGAGCAGCAGCTGTAACAGTGCTACAACGAGTATCACCTGAGTGAATCGTTACGCTTTATAATTCTTACGATTTTTTTTTTTTTTTTGTATTTGAATTCCATCGTATAAAGCAGGTTTTTGCGGAAAGAATTTTAAATTATATGGTCGACATATCTGTTAATATGTTTCTCGTAATGTTTTATGTGAGCAGAAAAATCAAAAAGAGAGACTCAGTTTTACTGGCAAATATTTCCAAAATTTCATGCTAAAATCATGTGGCATATGAACAAAAATACTATTGCGAAACTTTTTTGCTTTACAGCTGAGGGTAGAATAATAGCATCACAGTAATCCTAATTTTTTGAAAGTATGTATATGTTTTATTCCAACTGAGAGTCTTTTTTTTTTTTTTTTTTTTTTTTGTAAAACCAGCGCTCAGAGGATGGCCCCTACTCATGCAGTGCATTGTGTAGGTTTAGGAAAATAGGTTATAGGAAGGTGGAAGGAGGGAGTAGTTTTTGCGGACATTTGATTTAAACTTACCAATATCGTAACTGACGGGAAAAACTTCCGCAAGAAGATCATTCCACAATTGAGCAGTGCGGGCAATAAATGAATTTTCCCTGTAATGCATTGTGCGGTTCACTGGACAATCAACCACAAAAGGATGTGCTCTGCGAGAGGTACGAGTACCACGTAAAAATATGTGATTATCGGCAACCAAGCCCCTTATCTCTCGAGAACACCTCCCATTATAGTTCCGATAGAACAATGAAACACACGCCACAGTTGGATACCCATACATACATACATAATTGGTCATTACAACCCTTCAGTCAGGATTACGACCTAGCTTCTTACACCACTTATGTTGTGTGCGTTAATTTTATACATGAGTGGCAGGACCTACAGTTTAAAGTCGACTCCGAACGACAGTTTTTTGAGAAGCTCTTCATGGCAATTTTATTTTAACGCTCAGAGTTTTTGCCAGAAATCTGCTGAGAGGAAGTCGCCGAAGAAATATTTTGGTTTTTTTTTTGATGTCTGACCTGGGATTCGAACTCGGGCCTTCAGTCTAATAAGCCAACACACTACCTACTAGACTACGGCGACTTCCTGGATACCCTACTGTCATTAATAAGCACCTTCACCCTCTCCTGTACGCGGTCGAGAAGCTTCAAAATAGCCTTTGAAGCCCCGGCCCATACATGAGAGTTGTACTCCATCCGAGGTCGGATAAAGGTCCTGTAAATACATAGTAAGAAGGTCGGATGGAGTGAAGTATTTTCTGCACCGTTTTAAAAAACCAAGTCACTTGAATGCTTCCTTCGACACTCGAAAAATGTGATCGTTCCAACGAGCATCACAACTAATTCGCATGCCCAGAACATCAAGAGCATCCGCCTACTCAATATTTACATTACCCATAGATACAGATGACAGAACACCAGCACCAGCATCACGTCGGTGTGTCAAAAAACAATATTGGGTTTTGCGCGCATTAAAATCGACCCTGTTCGCGCCCCTTTGCTTGAACCAGACTACCGACAGACTTTATCTAATTTTTAACAGTAGGCTACGAAACGAGTATTGAACCTAAGTTCACACCATAGCTGTGGCATTTTGAAAAAGGAAATGTAAAATAAAATATTTTTTCTTTCGGCTATCGTGTCTCAATCTCCCACTTCACATATTGCTGGGAATATATCCAAAAGTTTCCCCTTCGTCTTCGGCTCTGCAATTCCTGTACAAGTTATTGGTCGCAAGGCCAAGACCTATGCTTAGTGAAATAGGGCTTAAAGTGCAGTAACCGGTAATAACTAAGGCAGCTATGCTCAGATACTTATTTGGAGTTTGAGCAGATTTTCCGTTCTCTAGCCCATAACTGAAGCTGAACATGCTGTTACTACAAGGGCTGTCATAGAATCCAAGTCGGTTTTGCCTTTTGTCGTTTTTGAAAACCAATATTGGATTCATTTGGTGTCACAAAACCAAGTCGGTTTTGTTATTTTCGAATTGAAATAAAACCGATGTTCGAAACAGCTGTTGTTTATATTTGTGTATTTATTAACAATTTTTATTAAATTTTTGTGGACAAAATATAAAGTATTTTTATTAAAAATTGCTGTTTTTATTAAAATAACACAAAAAAAAAAAATCTTTTTAAATAATTAAATAAAAAAAAATGAGTACTGCTGTTATCGTAATTTTGTTGTTAGAGGAAGTGCGCTCAGAAAAGGTGAAAAGACGAATATTGAGAGATTGCAGCAACCCATTTAATTTGCCGGAGACAGCGTAAGTATATTTGTTATACTGTACATTCATAACTTAAGCTGCATTGCAGATTTATAGCATATTACCGGTTGAAGAAAGATGCTTTGTATGGTTCTAGACACAGTAAAAGAACACTTTTCCCGTTCTAAGATCCCGCCATTGCTACAACTTGCTGCTACGTTTCAATTTTTAGCTCAAAGGGTCATACCAAAGATCTGTTGGAAATGACTCTAGCATATCTCTGGGTAGAACAACAGTTTCTAAAATTTTAGACGATGTGCACAAAGTTATAGAGCGGTTCAATTGCCGTCAATGGATGCAACTAGAAATGAACTCCAATTTTATGTATGGGCAATTTCGTGTCAAGTGACCCAATTTTTAAAATCGATGTCTTCCGATTTGGATGAAATTTGCACCAAGGTTAGTACTATTGGATAGTTGTCCAGACACAAATTTTCAGCTTTAGCAGTCAAGAACTGTCGGAGTTAGAGGGGGTCAAAGTTGGACATTTTGGTCATACAGGGTTTTTTTAAAATGTGTGTAACTTTTCACCTATTGGTCCTAGCAAAAATTTTCCAAAGCAAAAATTTTCCAAAGGATATTAGATAGCTATTTCTTCAATCTTTCCAAAAATAATTTTTTTAATTTAAAAAAAAATTTTTTTTTTATTTTTTTTTAAAAATTAATTTTTTTTTTTAATTTTTTTTAAATTTGGACCTTTTTTTTTTTTTTTTTTTGTTTAAAGAAAGCTTATAAACTTTCCTTTAAGGCCTTCATAATCGCTTAATGGTATGCGAGTGGGATATCTATCAAAAAAATTATTTTTTAACTCAAGAATAAGATTTTTCAATATTTGGCACATGTACCATTTTCATTTTCCCCCAATTTTTTTCGAAATGGAGTTTTTTTTTTATTTTTCCTCAAAAAAAAACTTAGACCATTTCCTTTAAGATCTTTGTGGGCACTTAGTAGCAAGAGGCATATCTATAAAAAAAATATTTTAACTCAAAACCAAAGTTTTTAAATTTTACCATATGCACTATATTTTTTTTAATGGATGTTTTTTTTTTTTGCTCAAAGAAAGCTTAGTTCTTTTCCTTTAAGAGTTTAAGGGGTCACTTAATGGGACAAATCGGAAGACATCGATTTTAAAAATTGGGTCATTTGACACGAAATTGCCCATATGTATGTAGCTGGGCAAACCATCGTGTTAGAGGAGTAATAATATGGACTCAGTTTGAAGAATTATTTAAAATACGATTCCCAATATTTTGTTTTGCTATTTATTAGCACCCTAGTGTGCATGTGTTCTTAGTAAGCATCACTGTAAAAATAGGCCTCTATTACTCTAAAAATTCTAGTCACAAAAAACCAAAAAAAAAATTTAAAAAATACAAAAAATGTAATTAAAAATTTTGTCGATTAGAAAACAATAAAAAGTTTTAATTTAATTTCGCTTTTTTTTTATAGTAAACAAATCCACACCTTTAATGAATTTCAATTAATTTTTTTTTAGAGTTGGAGTCAATATTTTTGAAAAATAATGACAAAAAAATCATTAAAACAATAATAAAAACAAATAAAGAGAAAAAAACAAAAAAAAATTTGGAACAAAAAAATGAAAAAAAAAACTACAAGAATGAACATTAATATCAGCGAACAGGTGTCACAATTTTTTAAACAAAAAAATGAAAAAAAATAAAAAAAAAAATTATTCTTCTGTTTACGTTTTATTAACGCAAAAATTCAATTCAAAAAATATTAAAAACAGTGACTGTATGAAGTGAGTAAGAGTGAAATGGAAAAAACAAAAAAATACAACAACAATCATAAGAAATGGAAACAAAAAAGAAAATAAAAATTTTGTGCAAAATTTGTTTTAGCTGTTTATTGATGTTGTTGGTTTGTTTTATAATAAAAACAGTAAAAAAAAAAAAACGACAAAATATTGTTTCGTTTTGTATTTGTATTTGTATTGTAAACGAATTGAGTGAGTATTAAAGAAATTGTGTATGAAAATAAAATCTCATCTCTGCTGCTTTAATGATGAACGTTAATGATAATGATTATTATCATAATGATAATAACAATAATGGAACGACGACGGCAACAATAATAAAAAATAATAACAATAATGATATGATATCAAGACATGAGCTCTTCTCATATTAAAGTGAGAAGAGAGAAGGAACAGAAAAAAAAAACTGTACATTAAAAACATACTACTATGAGAGAGACAATGTGTGTAGATGTGTTTGTTTGTGCTTGTGTACGTAATGTTTGTTATGTTATTTGAGATTTTTTTTTTTTTTTTTTGTAAATATATCTCCTCTCAATAACAACAATAATGCATTTAATAGCTCTTAAACGATATAACAATGCGTGATAATAACAAGTGCAACAAAAACACAATGCCAACGACACCACTACCATCACCGCATACAATTGCAAACACATTTAAGAAGGTCTTAGACAACTAGACTAAATTTCAATGAAATTAATTATGTACACGCAAAGAAAAAAAGTACTTTTTTTTAAATAAAAATAAAAGAAATATTTCCTAAACTAAAAAAAATGGGACAAAGGGAGAAAAAATGGGCAAAAATTAGTACTTTTATGCATAAAATCTGTATTTTATCTGTTTTATAGGTAATTTTTTACGATTTAGCTTGGTTAAGTTTCCCAAATAGCTATTGGAGGTGTTTCGTTTCAAAAGTTGAACCAAAAGGGGTCCAAAAAGGGGAATGGGGCCAAAAACAGGCAAATTGAGTGTATAGCCAATAACGCCTGAACGCCTGGACCGATTTTCTTGAAATTTGGGATATTGATCGAACATTTGTCGGTGCAGGTTATAGGCAATAAATCTTTTTAAAATTTTGACCCAAAGGGGGAAAAAATGGGTCAAAGGGGAGAAAAAATGGGCAAAAATTAGTACTTTATGCATAAATGCTGTATTTTATCTGTTTTAAAGGTATTTTTTTACGATTTAGCTTGGTTAAGTTTTCCAAATAGCTATTGGAGGTGTTCCGTTTCAAAAGTTGAACCAAAAGGGGTCCAAAAATGGGGAAAGGGGCGAAAAACGGGCAAATTGAGTGCATTTATATTTAGGACTTAGAGTATTCAAAAAACTGGGTTGTTTGTTAAACCGGTTTCCGAATAATTTGAAAAATTGCATTTTTTAAGAAACCGGTTTCGAAACCGATATAACGGTTTTTTATTTATTGTTATTTTTAATGCAAAAATGACCCAATAATTTTTTTTTCATTTTTTAAACTAATCCAAACTACATAACCCGCACAACGCCGGGTACAATCTGCTAGTGAAACAATATTTTCCATCAAAAATATGTCGTTACCACAAAAAAGTACCAAAGTACTTTTAAGAAAAGTATTTTTAAGAAAAGTCTTTTATTTTTTCCAAATTGATTTCACAAAGTCTTGGTAATTTTTCTTGCTTTTGGTACTTTTTTTTCAGCTGCCAAAAGTTCTTTGTGAAATATGAATTAAAAATTTTAATGCTTCACACTGTAGTAAAGTAAAGTGCCTCGTATAAAAATAATAACAACAACAATAATAATAACAACAACAAAACAATACAATTACATTGAAAGTATCTTTGAAATAAACGACTTTTAGAAGGTGTTGCTTCCACTAGTTACAGCGTATCGTATCGCATAAGTCACAAACACATGATGATGATATTTTTTTCACATCCATTTTTTTTATTGTTTTTGTTGTTTTGGTTTTTTAATATTCCTTTAAACGACACGACATTAGGGAGACCAACCATACAAGCAACCCATCCCATCCCATCAACTGTTTACTAGTATTACATGTGTGATGCATTTGTCTGTCTGTCGTCTGCCAATATTGCTGGTGACGATGTTGATGATGATGCTGTTAGTATTCCACACCGAAGATGAAATGTTTTGTAGTCACACAGGTAACCCATCCATCCATCCAACCAACCAACCAACCATTGCCACATTTTATAACACAATCGACAGGTTGTTTACTGTACAATGAATATGAATTTTTTATTTTATTTTTCTTCTTCATTTTCTTCTATTTTTTTCTGCTATTGTTTTTTATTTTTGTTGTTGTTGTTTTTATTGTTTATTTGATGAGCTCCTCATATGATATGTGGGCGTAGCGTATCGTATTTGTTTGCGTTGTCGTAGGTAAAGTGTTGTGTTTTATTTTATGACGACGATAGTGGCGGTTTCAATTTTAATTTTTTTTTTGCGGTAAATATTTATAATTTTATTCAAAAAAAATTGAAAAAAAAACCGAGTAGAGATAGAAAATATGGCATAAATAAGATACAGCAGTAGCAACTACAGCAGCAACTACAACAGCGATAATAAAATTAAAAAAAAAAATAAGAAAGACCCTATCACCGTCTCCGTGTTGTGTTTTTTAAAGTGTAGTGTAGTGTAGTGTAGTGTTTTTCAATTTATTTATTTATTCTTGCACTATGGCTTATAAATTTTTTTATTTTCACACAAAATGATATGCAGTTAAACAAAAAAAGTTTACAGACAGCGGTTTAAAAATCGACTTAACTTAAGGACATGTAAAGATAACTAAAATTGACTACAAAAGCGGTGACCTAAAAGTGTCCACTTCTTGAGTACAACGGGGTGATCATGATCGTCATATTTCACATATGTATTATGCAAGGAATTGTCCAGATTGTATTCTATTCTAGGTCTGTGCAAGTTATTTTATTATAATTCTCAATAGTTTGTTTTTTAATATATTTCTTTATTAATTTCTTTCTTTATTTAATTTCTTTATTTAATATTTTACCTTTACATTATTTGCTTTTATTCTTATAAGTTATTTTATTAGTTTAATTATTTTGCGAACTATGTTCTTTTCTTGTTGAAGCCAATTTTAATACTAAACAATATCTTAATTCTAATTACTCCTTCAAGCCTGATCATTTATTTGCAGTAGCAGAATTCTATAACAGTAATTTACAAAAACACAAAAGGAAGAATTTAAAAAGCAAAATTTAAAAATAACAATTCAATGTCAAAGGACACCAACAACATAAATGTAAAGATCAATTGAAAGTCATCTGTTGGAATGACTTTAAATGACTTTGAAATAAGTTGTTGGTATAATTTATATTATGTTCTTACATTTTGATTAAAATTAAAAAATGTAAAGAAGAAATGTAACGGTAGTAAATAAATGATCATAGGGAAAAAATATTAATCTTAGTCTAACTGAATTATCATTATCTTATTACAATTATTACTTTGACAATTATTATTATCATAACTTAATTAACAACTACCTACTATGTAGGCTCATATGCAAATTAATCTATATTATTATCTACCTACTATGTAGGCTTATTATAATATTAATTTAAACGTAATCCTTAGAACTAAAATAGTTAAATATAAAAAATCAAGAAAAGGGAAACATGTAGTATATTAACTTGCATTATCGCATTCTCTTGCAGAGAAAATGTGACGGATAATTCGAACTTGTGGAAATTAAATTTATAAATTTTTTCTTATATTTTCTTTGATATACACCTATTGACACCTAATTAGAAACGCTTTAAAATTTCATAAAATGTTGAAATATTTTTCATATTGTTTATTCATTTCAAACTATTTATTATTTAATTTAAAAAGTCATAAAAAAGAAACAAAAAAACTTAACAAATCCCTTATTACTTAAAACTTAAAAAAAAGAACACAATTTTTTCAAATATTGACTGCGACACCTAATTAGAAACGATAAAAACCATTAGAAAAAAAATGTGATACCTATTATGTTTATATTCTTACTTATTGTCAATATTTTGTTGTAAACCCTTTTTGCTTTAACACATCTTCGCATCGCCTGCGCATTGATGTTATAAGGTTACGACATCGCTCCACTGGTATTGCCTCCCATGACTTCTTAACTTCCTCGAAAAGGGTCGACATGTTTGTAGCATTTTTGAGGCTCACCGCTTTTTTCACATCGTCCCATAGGTGTTCGATGGGGTTTAGGTCCGGACTTGATGATGACCACTCCAAAACATTGATGGAATTATCTTCAAGGAACTTCTTTGTTACCTTGGCCGTGTGCTTTGGATTGTTGTCCTGTTGAAATTTCCAGATAACAGGCAAATTCTCCTCAGCCCACGGCAACATCACATTATTAAGTATGTCAACATCAGAGATCAGCAACGAGTATTCAAAACAATAAGTAGATTCGAGTCATACTTATAATTTCAGATACTTATACGCATTCATACTTATTTTAATATCATACTCATACTACTCATATTCAAAGTTAGAAATACTCATCGTACTCATACTTAACAATACGCACGATGTTTTTGATTTCGATTCTCCATGATTCAACATATACACGAAACACAAAATAAGTATGATTCGAGTACGAACACCACAATACTCGCTAGAAGGTTGTGTGTGTGCTTTGCTTGCTGTCTTTGTCTTTTCTTTTTTCTTCTTTCGTAAATGCAACAATAACTACTACTGTAAATTTTGATGAATGATTCGAGTGACTCGAATCATTCGTAAGTATTATAAGTATTTTTCTAAATTTATGAATCTGAATGAGTAGGCCTATGAATCAAACAATGAATCGAATGTTGTGAGTTTGATGTCAACGTTGTAGCGAGTACGAATGAATCAGAGTAGTTGAATTTCAATACTCTTGACTGACTCATACTCAAAATTTCATGAGTACTTATAAGTAGCAAAAATACGATTCGTTGCTGATCTCTGGTCAACATACTTTTCCTTATCTAAAATTCTATCAATTTTGTGGATTGGACCAACACCATTCCAGGAAAAGCATGACCACACCATAATCGATTTGTTAATTAATTAGAATTAATTCTTGGTTGATGGGCCTTCTAACAAATCTGGACCATCTGGACCAAGGCGATTTATCTTCATTTCGTCGCTTCAAAGCACATACTTTCATTCATTGGCTGTCCAATTCAAATGGGACTTAGCGAATTCATAGCGACGTTTTCTTTGAATTTTGCTCTGAAGTGATCTCTTGCGTGCTGCTCTGCCATTTAGCCCGACTTCAACCAAACGACGTGAAATGGTCCTCTTGGATATGAAAAAACTTAAAAGTATTAAGCTATTATATTTAAATATATTGAATTAAAAAAAATATTTCCCGACCTTTTTCTAAATATTAAATTTTAAACAATAAATGATCGTTTCTAATTATGTGTCGCACTTTTTTTTAAACTATAGGTACTAAAAACGTGTTTACAAGTTTGCAAAAAATAACGGTAATTGAACTGCTTAAGAAAGTTAAAGCATTTAAAGATAAAACAGAGTGAAAAACCAAATACAAGTATTTGGAAGGCAACATAACGATAATTTTCCCAAAAATTATTTATATTACTGACTTTGCGCTAAAATAAAAAAGCGTTTCCAATTAGTTGTCAATAGCTGTGCATATTCAAAAAATATAAAAAAGGGGAGTGTATATAGACTTTTTTCCATAACTATACGGCTTTTAACAGAGAAACGACAAATTAAACACAAATAAACATATTTAAAGGAAATATTGCTTACAAAGTGTTATTAAATTACAAAGTGTTGTTAAATTTACCGTTAAAACTCTCTCTCTCTCTCTCTCGGTCTCTGAAGATCACAAATTTAGTTTTCCCTGAGGCTTAACCATTTACGTTTTAATTTCTTCTTTTGGTTTCGCTCTCTTTCTGTTGGTTTTAAATAATTTAAATAAAATGTTTAAAAACGTGTGTTTCCTTAACGGTTTCATTGGCATTTTTTGTTTTTTTTTGTCATATTTTGCTTTTGTTTTTGTATAAAAAAAAATATTAAAATTTTGCATAAAAATTTTATAGACACATTCCAATTGAATAAACACAAACACTGTATAAACGACTGTATAAACAAAAAACCCACACACACACACACTCCTGGCTTCCTAAGCTGCTCTCTCTGTCTCTTCCACTAAAGTGTTTTTTGTGTTAGCAAAACAGAAGCAATAAAACATCATAAAAATATGTATTAAAAATACAACAGCAACAACAACAAATAATAATAATAATAATAATGATGAATAATAACGGTAAACAGTAATAGCACCAACAACAACATATTGCAAGTCTATCAACACAATTTCTATCACCAGCACAATACAAAACAATGAATCAAACATGGTGTTACTGTTGTTGTTGTTGTTATTATTATTATTACTGTAGGATTTAATGTTTTTGTTTTTGTTGTTGTTTTTTCATTAAAATTATGTTTTAATTTCTTTGACTTACATTGTGCGAGAAAATCTTAAGTTATTGCTCTCTGTTGTTGTAGTTGCTGTGTTATTTTTTTTTCTCCTTCCGTTGTCGAGACACAGATAAACTCTCTTGAAAAAGAGAATTTAAATGCGTAAATATAACTGTTTATGCTAAAACTATAAGAGATGTTGTTAGTGTTGTTAAATGTTTACATTTTTTTTTTTGTTTTTTTTTAATTAAAATTGCAGAGAAATTAAAAGTTTGCTTATGTGTTTTTGTTGTTGTTGTTTAAAACAACTTTAAATGATAGGAGGCTTGGTTATGTTAATGTGTGCAAGTATGCCTGCATATGTATGTATATCGCCAGTTCTCTGTTTATTTTGCGTGTTTGCTTGTGCATGCTTGGCCGGGTAGAATTTTTATTGTTTAACAATCAGTGTGTGTTTTTAGATTTTTTTTCTTTTAATTGTTTTAAAAATTGAATTTAAAAAGAACAAAAAAAAAAAAATACAAAAAATTAAAATGAAACAGAAATGAATTTGCACAGTTGCACAACTGCTGTTTAAATGCGGAAATTATTTTGAAACAAAAAAAAAAAAGCAAGAAAAAAGAACAAAATGGGGAAAACAACAAAAAAAAAAAAAAAGAATAACAATTAAAAAATAAAAGTTACATCAAAAATTGAGATCAACACATTTTTAAAGAGTTATTGAACTCTTAATGCACACACACACACACACACATGCACTGTTAATCTCACACATACAACAGGAGAGGAGGTACTCGCAGCATGCAATGGAATAGGAGATAGGAAAACACCAGGGCCAGATGGAATCCCGAATAGGGCACTTAAGGCGGCTATCCGGTTCAGACCTGATATGTTCGCTAAGGTGTTCCACAAGTGCTTCGTAGAGGGTGTTTTTCCACGTAGATGGAAGAAGCAGAAATTGGTTCTCATTCCAAAACCTGGTAAACCACCAGGGGAACCATCGTCGTATCGGCCCATTTGTCTACTCGACACAATGGGAAAAATACTGGAGAGGATAATATACAATCGACTTAGTACGCGTGCCGAGGCAGGAGGAGCTCTCTCGGACCTGCAATACGGATTTAGGAAAGGACGGTCCACTGTTGACGCGATAAGGAGAGTAGTCGACATTGCAAGAGATGCAATAGAGGGCGAAAGATGGAGATTTGGCACCAAGGAATACTGCGCGGTTGTCACACTTGACGTTAGAAATGCGTTCAATTCAGCGAATTGGGGGCGGATTATGAGAGCCCTCTTTAACATGGCTACGCCGCCATACTTAATGGAGATTCTGAACAATTACTTTCAGGACAGGAAGGTAATATACCTAACGGATGAAGGAGAGCAGGAATACGTGGTGACGGCGGGTGTCCCGCAGGGCTCTGTACTTGGCCCACTACTATGGAACATTATGTATGATGGAGTACTTCGACTGCGATTGCCAAACGGGACTACAATTGTGGGCTTTGCAGATGACATTGCCATAGTCTCGGTAGCTAAGACGGTAAAAGAAATAGAGGAGAAAACTAACACAGCGATTCGAAATGTTGGAGCATGGCTGGATGAGGCAGGTTTGACACTTGCTGCACATAAAACGGAAGCCGTCTTGATAAGCGGCCGGAAGATAGTGGAGAAGATGAAAGTCACCGTTGGAGGCACAGAGATCGAATCAAAGAGGGCGATAAAATACCTGGGAGTGATTATCGACGACAGGTTGAATTTCAAGGAGCACGTAAAGTACATCGGCGAAAAGGCATCTGTAACGCAGGGAGCACTGGCGAGGATGATGCCAAATATTGGAGGACCAGGTCCATTCAAGAGGAGGATAATTTCAGCGGTAGTAACGTCGATAATGCTGTATGCTTGCCCCATATGGTCGGAGGCACTCTCCGTGGGGACGACAAGGAGAATACTGTCCTCGGTGTATCGTCTAAGCGCGATTAGACGGATAAGTGGCTTCAGGACAGTGTCTGATGAAGCGGTATTGGTATTGGCAAAGGCAATACCAATAGACATATTGGCGGAAGAGATGAGGCGGATATACTTTCGCCGTCTCGAGTATCCAGGACGGACAGCGGATATAAAAGCGGAGGAAAGAAGAACTTCCATGCACAAATGGCAGTCACGATGGGAGAGCAGTTTAAAGGGAAGATGGACATTTCACCTTGTCCCTTCTATAACCCTTTGGATAGAAAACAAACATTGCGAGCTGAATTACTACGTGACCCAGTTCCTAACTGGTCATGGATGTTTTAGGAAGTACCTGCACAGATTTGGACATGATACTTCCCCTATATGCCCAAACTGTGTAGATGAAGAGGAGGATGCGGAGCATATCCTAACATGCTGCCCCAGATTTAGATGGCCCGCAGAAACTAGATTAAGACCAAACCGGCTCATGGAGGAGCTGTTGAATTCTAGGACGCTATGGAGCCAATACAGCCAGAAAATGGCTGAAGTAATGATAGAACTCCGAAGACTGGAGGAACGTAGGCGAAATTTGACATGATGCGATAAAGCTTTCGAGCTAACCAGCCCTCCGCGAAGTAATACCTTACGGCAGTCCCGCGGAGGGAGAGTGGTTGAAGTGTGTAGGGGGTGGGTTTAGTACGTAGGCACCAGTGATGGTGAATCGTGCATGCTTTTGTTGGAACAAAAGTATCTTCCGAAGATTACCACCTCCGGCTCAAGACAAAAAAAAAAAAAAAAAAAAAAAAAAAAAAAAAAAAAAAAAAAATCTCACACATACATACATATGTATTCGTAAACACGTAGGCAAATACGTGTATAAGCATTATAGAGTACCAAAAATAAGGCTTGCAGGCTCAATACTATTGATTTAGAAACATGTATACATACATACATACATACATATGTACATATAGTGTGAGACAATTTATAAGGTAAGACAAAATAAATTTAATTTGATAATGATGTCTTTAATAAGGCAGACAGACACCTTTCCTTTATTATTTTTTCATTTTTCCGTATTTATAAAATTATTTACATTTCATTTTCATAAATGCCCATGATGCCATACCATATTTATTTATTTATTTGCTTTTGCCTACATATGTACATACGTACGTACATACATATGTCTGTAACTGTTGTTGCATTATGAAAATTTTCCCATGACCGTCAAAAACTAAAAATAATTTGCTGCTACACCACCCTGATCTATAAAACTGAAATCAAAATCAAGTCGCGAATGATACAAGATTAAAATCTAACGGGAAAAACTGCTTCCGCGCAGAATGCAAATGTTTATTCGTTATCGTTTTCGTTCTTGTCCTTTTCGTTGTTGTTGTTATTGTTGTTCGCTGACCAAACCAACCATTACAAATGGACTCGTTAAACGAATACAAGTATTAAGTAACTCAATCCTTGTCTACCTACACACTGACACACGCACACACTTACACACTCTTAAATACATTCAAGAAACTTGTATCAATGTTTTCTATTGCTGTATGTAAATCGCCTTCACTATGTTTATGGCATCGCGTTTTATTGAGATTCGTGGAGGGGAGGAATAATAGGAAAAAATCGTTTTATTTTTCTTTGGTTTGGTTTGTTGTTATTGTTGTTGTTGTGTGTCGTATTTTTAATATTTTCACTTTGTATTTTGGGGTGAAAAGTAACAAATTTGTTTGTGAATTTTTTTTTACATGAATTTTGTTTTTCCTTTTGTTTTTTCGTCCTTATAACGGTATTGTGAAATTCCACCCCAATGTTTAGCGCATTTTATTACAACGCCAGGAAAATATCGTTGTTGAAATATTTTATTCACATTCTAATCATTATGCGACTGTGAATGAATGACTGAATCTATCATTGGGTTTACGGGAAAACGTTAAACAATACCACCACTTGATAAAGACAATTGCAATATAAGGTAATATTAATATTTTATACAAAAATTAAAAAAAAAAAAACGAAAATGTAAAGGAATGAATTCGATAAAGAATTTAAAAATAAAAAAAATTTAAATTTAAAATAAATTTAAACTTTAAATACAATGATCAACGGTTGTGTGCCACCAATTGGTTGGATGGATGGAATACAGCTTTTGAAAATCA
The DNA here is from genome assembly GCA_927399465.1 of Sarcophaga caerulescens. Lineage (NCBI taxonomy): Eukaryota > Metazoa > Arthropoda > Insecta > Diptera > Sarcophagidae > Sarcophaga > Sarcophaga caerulescens. The sequence continues at coordinate 108,925,074 of OV656866.1, forward strand.
AAACTTTCTATTCCCTTAGAAAAAAAGCAACTGAAACGGGAATTCACGTGGGATAACGATCCGAAACTATTCGCCAAACTTGAGTACATCTTCCGAACCACTGAGGTGTCAACTCAGCTGTCCTCATAGCTATTAAATAACTGTTTCGTAGCAGAATGATCCTAACTAGTGCCTATACTAACCTTTTGCATTTTGTATAGTAAATTTGATGATTTTGTGGTCAATTTATCGATAACCTCTATTTTTTACTATAAATCGATAACTTGCATTTTTTACAATAAATTTATCGATGACTTCCATTTTTTACAATAAATTTATTGATGACTTGCATTATGTACAGTAAATTTATCGATAATTTGAATACTTTACAATAAATTTATTAATGACTTGAATTTTTTACAATAAATTTATCGATGACTTGCATTTTTTACAATAAATACATCGATGACTTGCATTTTGTACAATAAATTAATCGATGACTTGCTTTCTTTGCAATAAATTTATCGATGACTTGCATTTTTTGCAATAAATTTATCAATAACTTGCATGTTTTACAATAAATTTATCAATAACTTGCATGTTTTACAATAAATTTATCAATAACTTGAATACTTTACAATAAATTTATTAATGACTTGAATTTTTTATAATAAATTTATCGATGACTTGCATTTTTTACAATAAATTTATCAATAACTTGCTTTTTTTACAATAAATTTATCAATAACTTGCATGTTTTACAATAAATTTATCAATAACTTCCTTTTTTTTACAATAAATTTATCGATGACTTGGATTTTTTACAATATATTAATCGATGACTTGCATTTTGTACAATATATTAATCGATGACATGCTTTCTTTGCAATAAATTTATCAATAACTTGCATTTTATACAATAAATTTATCGATGACTTGCATTTTTTACAATAAATTTATCAATAACTTGAATACTTTACAATAAATTTATTAGTGACTTGAATTTTTTACAATAAATTTATCGATAACTTGCATTTTTTACAATAAATTTATCGATGACTTGCATTTTTTACAATAAATTTATCGATGACTTGCATTTTATACAATACATTAATCGATGACTTGCTTTCTTTGCAATAAATTTATCGATGACTTGCATTTTTTACAATAAATACATCGATGACTTGCATTTTGTACAGTAAATTTGTCAATGATTTGTATTATATTTTTTAAGTAAATTTATCGTTGGCTTGTATTTTTTACATCAAAATTATGAATGATTTGCATTTTTTATAGTAAATTCATCGATGATTTGCACTTTCTGTAGGAAGTTCGCTGATAACTTGGGTAAACTAGACAACTTTCTATATGTAATTCACCTCTTAGTCACAATGAGGCTATAGAAATAAGAAATAAATTCCAGTCCACAGCTTATATATCCTCTGTAGAAGAGAGTAGTTGTTCGATTGCTTGATTGAGCTGGCCGAGTCAAAATTCAAGGAGACAAAACAAGTCAGTAAGAAATTTCTGAATAAGATGCAAAGATGTGTCTGCTTTTGGCATATTAGTGTTAACAGTAGCACTCCTAAGAGATGGAACAGCACCATAGGCGCTTCCCTCATACTGCACCAGGCTACTGCTCCGTAGAGCCAAAAGAAGAGTCCCTCCAAGGGACCTGATGTAGTGGCGCCATCCCAAAGTAATGCTTCTCAAGGCGGTGCCGGGATGGTTCACCACGCCACTAAGGATGGATATGAGTTTAGTCGGTAGTGCCGTAAGGTGAGCCCGACACTCCAGGGCGGAGGGACCTACTTGGTGATGGGTCCCACAGGCCGGACGGAGCCCCAGGGTCAGTGCGTAAAGAATAGCATTCTCAGACCATGCAAAAAAAAAAAAAAAAAAAACAAAAAGAGATGGAACAGTAAAGTGTGCTAAAGTGGTCGATGGGGCGGTAAGACTCACAGCCTGCAAGCTGTTGGGCATATGTTTTTCTGTGTCTTACTTTGTGGAAGAATAAATCAAGTACCTCTATGTCTTGATCCCGAACCTAATCTCCCATGCTTGTTTGCATAGTTTTACATTCAATCACTGTTAGAGAGTAACTATAACTGTGATTGCATTCTTTGTCTGCTCTGCTTACAAAAAATGCATAATTTCCTGCGTTTTTCTCACGATTTTTTTTGGCTCATTTTTTGATTTCAAAAACTATTTATGCATTCAAATAAATCCAAAGTAAATAAATAATTAAAAATTTAAACACACACACACACACAAATACAAAAACATACTCAATAATATTTTCTGTTCTGCAACAAATACAGCGGGAAGAATGGTCAGACATTTCAAAAAAAGGAAAGAAAGAAAGAAAGAAAGAAAAAACCAAAACTTGCATCAGGATTTTAATCTCAAACAGATTCGTGTTGGTGCACATTAAAATGCCTGACAAAATTGAATTCCGCCAGTTGCTTAGAGGGTAGGAGAGTAGCTGTTTACGCTGTTATGCTGCATTCTATGAATGTCTTTAGGAAATCCGGTAAAACATGATACGAGCATAAGTATAACAGCCAGCCAGCCAGCCAGCTAACGTAGCGTAAATGATGAGGAGAAAACAGCGTTAGCGCGTCTATGAACGTATTCACGGTGTTGATGGTTGAATGGTTGGGTTGGTGGTGCTGTTTAGCGTTCTTTTTCTTTTTTCTGTTTTTTTTTTTGTATTAAAGTTGACCAATTCATCTTAAGCCAGCGAATTGCTTTATTTATTGAAATCTTGTAATAATTTCCATGCCACACCATGCCAATGCCAATGCCAAATTTTAATCAAAAAGGGTGCCTTCAGAAAGGCATTTCAATAAGAGCTTCTGTGTGGTGTGCTGTCGGCTTCTGTAGGTAAATGAGACGTGTGAGATCCTTAACAAGTTTTGTTGCTTTAACAAGATCGCGTATTTAAATAATGAAACAATGAATGACAGAAGAAAAAATCAAAAAAAAAAAAAAAAAACGTGAAAAGAAGGGTCTTAAGTGGGTTGCCTGGTCGCTATTCTGTCTGTGATTGTTTTATAATGTGTTCGACTATTTTGCCAGCCAGCTGTCTATTGTTTCTCCGAGCGTTGGTTTACGCGTTATTCCTAACGCGTTCTTTAAGACAAAAAAAAAAAAAAAAAAAACCCAAAAAAGGCAGTTGAAGACAATGCGACACAATAAAAGTTGCTTTTGTTTTCGTTGATCTTCTTTATTTCTTTCTTGTGAAATAAAGAAATTTAAGTTGAAAAACGTTTTTAAATCCCCAAAAAAAAAAAAATAATAATTCCGCTATTTTTTCTCTCCATTACTAGACTGGATTTTAATTAAAACCAGTAGGCAAATTATTAAAAGTGTTGCATTTTTTTAGAGAGCAACGAAGACAAAAAAGAACGAGAAAATCTTCACCATGGGATATGTTGTGTCCACATGTAAAAAGTATTAGTTTTTTCGTAAAATTTTTTAATTAAAATTTTCTTTAATGAAAACTCATTTTCCCTAATAAATCCTATGCCTTTTTAATCTATGAACTCTTGACATTTTCCTTAATTCCATTGCCAACAGATTTAGTGTGTTTTAACAAAGAAAAACTTGACCAAATAACTTTTAGCGGCTCCTTGGTTGTCCAGTTTATTTTGCCACCAAACAGAGAGAGTTTTTTCAGACAGACAAGGTAAAGTCCAAGCCAGAGATCAGCAATGAATCGTATTTTCGCTACTCATAGGTACTTATGAAATTTAGAGTATGAGTGAGTCAAGAGTATTAAAATTCAACTACTCTGATTCATTCGTACTCGCTACAACATTGATTTATAAGTATAGGTTGCAATGAGTATGAGTACAACGTTGACATCAAACTCACAACATTCGATTCATTGTTTGATTCATACGCCTACTCATTCAGATTCATAAATTTAGAAAAATACTTATAATACTTACGAACGATTCGAGTCACTCGAATTATTCATCAAAATTTACAGTAGCAGTTATTGTTGCATTTACAAAAGAAGAGAAAAGAAAAGACAAAGACAGCAATCAAAGCACACACACAACCTTCTAGCGAGTATTGTGGTGTTCGTACTCGAATCATACTTCTTTTGTGCTTCGTGTATATGTTGAATCATGGAGAGTCGAAATCAACAACATCGTGCATATTATTAAGTATGAGTACGATGAGTATTTCTAACTTTGAATATGAGTAGTATGAGTATGATATTAAAATAAGTATGAATGCGTATAAGTATGATGAAATTATAAGTATGACTCGAATCTACTCATCGTTTTGAATACTCGTTGCTGATCTCTGGTCCAAGCTATACATTGAAGGCATTTTTAAATGCCCAGCCAAATAAAAGTTTTTCGTGCCATCAAGCCTCTTCGTGGCTAGATTCATTATCCTGACTGAAGGTTTATAATGACCAATTATGTATGTATATATGAAGTGTATTTGCTAATTGAAGACAAGTACAGTACCCGGAGGTCCAGTTGATCAATTGTAATTGGGAAAGGATAATAGGGGAGATAGAAAAAAGGAGAGGAAGTAGGAAAGGAAGAATAAGGAAGCAGAGGAATTACACACAGACTAACAAAACACACAAGAGAGCGCAACTACACTATTGAAGCCCTGGCACTTCTCAACCAGCTCAAACTGATAATGAATCTCTGGAGAGCCTTTATGCCGGCTCTCGACACGGAATTCAAGCCATTAAAGAAGCCCCTGCCAAGGGTCTTCAACCTCAACCTACTAAGGTCTGGACAGTAAAAATGTCCACTTTATGTCCACCAAAAATGTAGCTCAAAATGTCATCATTCAAGTGCACCTTCGTTTTTTGGACCAATCGATATATTGGCCTCTCTACCATCAAGTGCCTGGAAATAGTATACTCCTTTATGGCTCTGAAATCTGGGCTTCTACTCTGAATACTCAAACCAGAGCTAAAAAACTGCTATCTGCGCAGAGAACAGCAGCTTTACGGGTCACATCCTCGTATCGCACGGTATCAACACAAACCGCCTTAATAATAGCTGGAATGGTTCCCATAGACTTTCAATCAATTGAGCGCCAGATGATTTTCAACGCCAGACAGAGCACGACTCAGTCGCAGAGCCAGAAACGATACAGCACGATGGCAACATCGCTGGGAAAATGAACGGTACGGTAGGTGGACACACAAACTGATTCCAGAATTGCAAGTGTGGTAAAACAAAAAACGGCGATGTAGACTACTACATAACCCAGATGCTAACCGGTCATGAATACTTCAGAGAATACCTGCATCGCATGGGGAAATGTCGCTCGCCATTCTGCATCTACGAGGAAGAGGAAATCCTAGACGATGCCGAACATACTTTATTCGGCTGCAGACGCTGGGCCGAAAGACGTCAGGGTCTCGAGGCTGAAATCGGCATTATTAATGCCACAAACGTCGTGCTTAAAATGATAAGCAGCAGAGAAAACTGGAACGCAGTTAAACAATTTGTGAACTATGTCCTGCGAAAGAAAAAATATGATCTAGACGCAGTAGAATAACAGAAGAGCGGAGTAGAATAACAGGCTGACAATGATGGAACTGGCACAGGTGCCAAAAGGGGTCCACCTCGAAGTAATGCAACCGTGGTTCCGAGGTGGAATGATACCCCGGTGAGGAGACAAGGCGGGTTTTTAGTCGGTATACCCAGTGGGAGAGTCCGACATACCATGTATGGTGACGACCTTCATCAATGCATAAAGCATTTTCCCTCCTTCCCGCAAAAAAAAAAAAAAACCATCAAGTGCCAATAACCCGCAGATACTGTTTTATACTTCAGCGTTGTTTCGATTTCTTTACCCACAAAACTTAATACATTCATTTATTCGGGTGTATGCCTCACGATATAATTTCTTTATTTTCTAGTCTGTGTTTTCTGTTTTTTCTTTTCGGTTTTCCTAATGACCCTATAATTTATTTAAATGTTTTAAGACTTTTTCAATGCATATTATTGTGCTACTCTCAATAATTTACAAAGAAAAGAAACGAAAATTCTAATTATTGTCCACTGGCAATAGGAAAGGAATTAAATGATAATGAAATTAATTTATAAACCGCGCCTCTTAAATATTAACGTGGGGAAGGAAAGCCAGTAATTTTAATTTCATGCCCTGTACCTGAGTTAATAACTTCATTTATGTATCGAATATCATTCATACCCTATACCCTATACACAAGGTTTAACCCTTCCTTCCACTGTGCTGCACAATATATTAAAATATTGCAAGTATGTACGTGCAATACAACACAATAGAAATGTTACAACAATGAAGTTAAAAATTGAGAGTTTCTTTCAATTTCTTCTACCGATTCTGCCGCTTCTTCTAATACCATATTCGAGACAAGTTTTCAATTTGTATTGGAATTTTCATTTTCTTGTTTTTTAGAAAAGAAAAAAGAGTAAAGAAAAAAGAAAGTCATTTGTTGTTATTTAATATTTACAATAACAACAACAACAACAACATCAACAGCAGCAACTACAATATTATTAAGGAAAACAACAAACAAATATGTATGTTTTCTTTGCTTTTCTTTTAAACGAGTTGATCGTATAACCATATTAAAACAGGGGGAAAAAAGGAAAATCTTTCGGTTTTTTTTTTTTTTTGTTTCCCTAAAGAAAGGGTTGACTGTTTAAAGGTTTCAGTGGTATTGGCAGTGATCTGCTGCTGTTTATTGTAATTGAAAATCATTTTCATACACATCAACATCAATGTCCTCATCGTCATCATCATCATCAGTTGAACTAAAGCAGCGTTCTGCGGATGTTAATATGTGACGTTAAGTCACTGATTGCTTTAATTATTTCCAGTTTTATTTTTTCACTTTCGTTCTACTAATTATTGATGATTAATATTCGAATAATTGAGTTAAAAACTTTAACAAAAAATCTGTTTGCGCTAGGCATCTTAGCATGTTAACGACTGTTGTTTTCATTGAAAAACTGAAGCAACAATTTGTTGGCATCTTGACATCTATCAGAGATCGGCACTCAGTATTCAAAAATATGAGTAGAATCTAATCACACTCATAATTTTTGATACTTATACAGGTATTCCCCGACTTACGACCGAGATAGGTTTCTCTGTCATTGGTCGTAAGTCGAATTTCATATAAAAAAAAAATTTAAGAAAAAAATTACATACATTTTTTCTAAAGCCGGACTGAGTTTGCGTTATCATATTGTTCCGATCGAGATGACACGTTTCCTCGATCGGAACAATATGATAACGCAAACTCAGTCCGGCTTTAGAAAAAATCATGGATGCATAACAGCGTTCGTTGATGTTGCTGAAGATATTCGAAGAGAAGTGGATGATGGAAATACTGCCTTTTTGGTCTTGCTGGACCACTCCAAGGCTTTTGATACCGTGGAGCACAATATTCTATGCTTCAAATTACAAAACTTCTTCAATTTTTCCTTTTCTGCCACCCAGCTCTTGTCAACTTATCTCTGCGGAAGATACCAATACACTGAAGCACATGATGGAAAATCTCGAGCTCTTCCCGTGTCAAGAGGAGTTCCACAAGGTTCTATTGTCGGTCCTCTTTTATTTTCGATGTACTCCAACGACCTTCCAACTATAATAACAGATTGTAAGATAAGGATGTATGCAGACGATGTCCAACTTTATACTAGCTGCAATAATGCAACGATTACTCAATGTATAAGTTCATTGAATCAACAGATGCATCGTATTCAGACATGGGCTTCTGCTAATGGTTTGGCAATAAATCCGGCAAAATCAAAATGCATTGTTATTCAGAAAAGGCTTGCACAATCAATAAGTGTTCCTGATATATGTATAAATGGTCAAAAAATACAAATAGTAACATCAGCAAAAAATCTGGGTGTTTATTTCAATAAAACCCTTACGTGGTCTGACCACGTCAACTATGCTTGTGGACGTTCTTTCTCTATGCTAAGAACTATGTGGTCATCTCACTACTGCACACCAATGAGGATAAGAATACTTCTGGCGAAAACATATTTAATTCCCACTTTACTTTATGGATGTGAACTTTTTTCTAATTGTGATTCTTCTAGTAAGAGAAAGTTAAACGTTGCCTACAACAACATTATTCGTTATGTATACGGCTTAAACAGACGCACCAGAATTTCAATGTTCGCAGCTCAATTGTACGGAATTTCTTTTGATTGCCTGCTTAAATTAAAAGTTTTGGTACTTATGCACAAGATAATTTATACCCGCCAGCCGGAGCATCTTTACAATAGACTCTCTTTCGCAAATAGCTGCAGAGGTAGAAGAATAAGATCGTTTGGGTACAAGAGCCTTATCTCTAGTTGGCATTTTTACATATTTGCAACAACTCTCTGGAACTCGATCCCCTACAGCTGTCAAGTATTAAGTAACGCACGACAATTTAAAGCACAACTTATGAAACTGTTTTCAACGTAATAATTTTCTGAAAGTCTACTAAATGTTTGTATTTATCATGCATGTATGTAATTTTTGATCTCGAAAATTGTTATACTATGTAAAATTTAATTTATATTGTTATTTAATTGTATGTTAACATTGTTTCTCTTACATGTTAATTAGTTTCATACTGCAATATAAGACATATGGTCTTGTGTATGGAGCTTTTAAATAAATAAATAAAATAAAAAAATAAAATAAATACTGTACTACTAACTTTGAGGGTCAGGAGAAGTGAAACTATCCAAAATTCATATAACTAGATGACCCGTGCGAATATTTCGCACCGTTAGTTGTCAGTTTTGTAACATAAAATGAAAATAATTAATAGAAATTTTATTAAATGTATAAAAATATTAGAAATCATAATATATCATACATATTTACATTCATACATACATACATATGTTTAAATGTTTTTATAATACTTCTTTGAATCCAATGTTAGAGGTAATGACATGATCATCGTTAACTTTTTGCCCGTACGAATCCTTAATACAAACAAAAATATCTTTAAACGTACGCACTCGAGAAAAAGCCACGTATAACTGCCCATGGGAAAAGACCGGTTCTGGTAAATACAATCCTACCTTTTGAAGGGTTTGACCTTGTTTTTCTTAAAACCTTTTTAACTGTTAAATATCAGCTGACACTATATATATGTATATATTAAAAGACACCGTATTACTACACTTCATAAAACAAACAATGCCATGACAATAACGACATTACCAAAATGGCTTTTACAACTTTATATATTATGTGGAATAGCATTACAATTAAGCGACCCTGTTTATCGCACTTGATCTAACAACTACTGCAAAGTATTGCCAAAACAGCTTTTTACAACTTAATATGCATATTATATATAACTGACTTAGTAATAAACGGCATTATAGTAAATAGCGGTATTGCCAGAATGGATTTTAATACATACTATATTATGTAGAATTGCATTACTATTAAGCGACCCTGTATTACCACACTTGAACAAAAACATATAATCATAATGACAACAGTATTATCATGCAGTTCTATATAAAATATAATTTTTATCAATGAAAATATTAATTTTTCAATTTCTAATTATTTTTCGTCATTAGTGTTAGATATAAGCTTTAAAATGAGATATCATTCATAAAATTTGATGCGGTGGTATGGGAGATATTTGCAACCGACAAAAAAAAAGTGCTTTAGAAGTAATATATATGATTCTAACTTTATTTACTAGTTCCAGCCATTTTTGGGAGGTTATAAAATGATTCACTTAAAAAAATTCCGACTTAGCTAATGTAATGTATTATTTGTACTGACATATGCATGTAAATCGAATTTTTTTACTTTTTTTTTAATTTTTCTCATATATTTTAGGGATTCCCCGCAACTACATATTTGTCTTTAAGTATTTTCTATGAAAAAAAAAATTGGAAAAAAATGGTCGTAAGTGCGAATAGTCGTAAGTCGGGGACTACCTGTACATGCATTCATACTTATTTTAATATCATGGAACATCCTCTACTCATATTCAAAGTTTGAAGTATTCATCATAATTCTTCATACTTAACAACACGTATGATGTTCATGTTGATTTCGACTCTCCATAACTCAATATATACACGAAGCACAAAATAAGTATGATCCGCGTACGAACACTAAAATACTCGCTAGAAGGTTGTGTGCTTATTCTGCTTGCTGCTCTCTGTTATTTTTTGCTAATGTGTCCCTTTTTTCTAAATGCAACAATAACTAAGACTGTATTATAATAATTATAAATAATTCGAAATTATAAATATTTTTCTAAAGTTATGAATCTAAATGAGTAGGCTTATGAATCAAACATATTTCGAATGGTATGAGTTTGATGTCAACGTTGTACGCATACTACGCATTGCAACCTGCACTTATAAATCAATGTTGTAGTGAGTATGTATGAATCAGAGTACATAAGGAGTGCGCACAAAAAAAAAATGGGCCTACTTTTAAGCTTATAACTTTTATCATAATTGAAAAAAAAATGAATACCTTTACATTGTTTTTGTTAGTCATCTGTTTCAAAATCCACGTGCTAAATGTCATTGCAATAGCAAAATTAGTTTTTTGAAAATGGGCACCCAACAAGAATGTCGTAAAAATATAATTGATATTTTCAATGAAAAACCGCTAGGCTCGCAGGTGTTAACCAAAAAACGGTTTCTAAGGTAATACTTAAAACAATATAAGGAGTCTTTGAGTATTGAGAGAAAGCGTGGAAGTGGAAGAAGAAAAGGATTTGCCGACCAAAACAAAGCAAATAAAATAATACGTATTTTTCAAAAAACACCCTAACATGTCTGGAAGAAAAGTGGCTCAAAAAGTTGGATGCTCTGAGACCTTTGTCAGAAAAAAATTTTATACACAAAAGAATTCAAATATTATTTAATTTAATTGAAATATAAAACGAAAAAAATTCGCCACTTAGTTTTATTTCTCTAACGAAAAGTGTCCAGATTTTTTTTGTGCGCACTCCTTAGTTAAATTTCAATATTGTTTTTTTTTTTTTTTTTTTTTTTTTTTTTGGTGAAACCAGCACTCAGGGGATGGCCCCTACTCATGCAGTGCATTGTGCCGGTTTTTAGGAAAATGGGTTATAGAAAGGTGGAAGAGAGGGAGTAGTGTTTGTGGACATCTCAAGATTCGAACGGCAAGGAAACGAGTTGCTGCTAGGTGACTATAAAATGGACAGTGCTATACCTTCACCATTAGACAGTCTACAGCAATAATGTTGTTGACTCACTTATATTCAAAATTTCATGAGTCCTTATGAGTAGCGATAAAACGAGTCATTGCTGATCTCTGACCACTCACGTAATAGTTGCTGTCCGAATAGTGATTCATAATCATGATTGGACCCACGTTTCTCGTTGTATGCTATAGATTCCATAGAAAGGAATTTTTTCAAATTTCTTCTTTCAAGGAGGAGTAAACTCGGTAACATTAATTTAAATGTTTTTAAAAAATTGTCTCAAAACCGCTTATTCACTTGAACCAGTGGCGTGCGTGCGTGTGTATGTATGTTAATAAACAAATAAAATCAGGTTTAATTGAATGTAAAACAAATACAAAAACAACTTGAAAAACAAACAGAAAAAAAACGAACAAATAAATAAACAAACCTCTTAATTGTTAAACTAATATTAATATAATTAACTTTGGGATAAATAAATAATGATATACAACAACAACAACAACAACAATAATCATGTTTTTTTTTGTTTGAAACGTTCAAATTCATCATAAGAAATGTGAACACAAACTGAATAAAGTCTGTTGCAGCATGCATAGGCAGGGGGTTAATGAATGAAAACCGATTGATAATCATGCTGTTGTTGATAAATGGTGGTGATGTTGTGATGATGATGATGTTGTTGCATGTTGGTTCCTTGTTATGTTCATACATATATATGTGTAATGTTGTTGTTGCAATTGTTTTCTTTAATTCCTGATCAACTGCTGAGGCACTGAAACAATTACAGAAATTCAATACAACTGGGAATTTGTCGACGACGAATTCACAATTCCTTGAGGCATTTTCGGCATGAATGCATTCCAGCGAGGGGGAATCGTCGTCGTCTGTCGTGTGTGACTTTTGCAAGCAAAATTTCGTTTGTTTGTTTCGTTTACAAATTGTGTTGAAAATTGTTGTTGTTCTTGTTGTCAACAGAAATAAAAAATCAACGCGTTAATTATCATTAAACGCTTGTTTTCTCCCTCTCCCTCCTCCTTTTACTTTTTCTTTCTATTTTTTGTTTTTGGTCTGTTAAGCCAACAGAGCCAATACACTTGTACTGGCATTCATACTCATGCATTGCCTGGAATGCGTTAACATTGTAGCAACACTGGTCTACAGTATTGTGTGTTCTAAGTACTTGGGTGTCGTTTATGTGTGGTTTTAGTTTTAAATTACCAGCTCAGTTCAGTGCAGTCCAGTAATTGTGATGTCCACGTTTAGTTGGGTTAGTGCAATAGTAACAGCCGACAGCCAACAGTCGACAACCAAATGCTATTTGTACTAGTGGCCGGCAGACAGGCAGGCAGGCAGAGTCGTTAAGAGTCTGATTTTAATTAAAAGAAGGTTTTATTTGTTTCCACTTAAAAGTCGCTCATATTACCAATTGTCTGTCTGTCTGTCGCACTCGAATTTATTTGCTGCTTTGCTGCTGCATTAGAGGCCCATTTCTTGTAGTGGTTTGTTACACCCTAAGTGACAATTTTAGTTCTTCTTCGTTACTGGTTTTGTGTACATTTTGTTTGGTTCGGTATTTTATTAACAACTTTACGCTTCAGAAATTTCAACTTTTTCTTCATTCGTTTGGTTTTTTTTTTTTTTTTTTCTTTTCGAAACTGACATTGAAATGTTTCTGTTCCATGCCATGCCATACCGACAACAACAACAAAACATTATGCATTTTACGTTTTTCATTCGTTTGGTTAGAGGTTTTGTGCGTCTTCTTTACGAAAGTAATGAAATCGTTTACTCATGGGTTTCGGAAGCTGTGGTTTCAATGTCATTTCCTTTGGCATGTAACATTAGTACACGTAAGTAAGTAAGTTATCAACAAAGCACAACTACCACTAGCATTACAGCAATGAGTACAAGAGTATGAGTACTTAAATGAATGCAATCTCATGTGTTGCCTTTTCTACTCGTTGTTGTTGTTGTTGTTGCATAGTTTTTAGTTTAAAAAGTAAAGGTTTCGATAAGCATTTATGCATATGAAGCACACAGCAGTTGTGTTTAGAAAAATAGTTGAACAAGAAAAACGAAGAACACACCTGCATTAATAAAACTGGGGAGGCTTTAAAAGTTTTGATGGACTTAAGATCTTAAGTGCTATTGTTGGGATTATTGAGAAAACAGATGTCGTGTCCTGACCGATAGTTTTCTTCTGGACTGTGCCGTATAACTTTGACAAATTCACTGTAACGAGTTTGAGTAACAGTAGAGCATGAAACATTTTGGAGGTAACATACTCTCTTAGGGCGGTAGGCTGGCTTGAGGATGCGAGCAGTTGCGATGTCAATTGTAATACAACTGGAAGTCAGTGCTTCCATTATGCTTATCTTAAAGAAAAATTAATATGTAAAGAAAGATAAAAGAGGTAGAGATTGATTAAAGGGAACAGCGAAACAGAACAAATTAATCAGTCGCGCATGAAGAATGTACACCCTTTAGCAAGCTTATGGTGTTTTCTTTTCTACAAAGAAAATGTCACCCTCTTACAAGGTGCATTAAAAAAATTTTGATGTAATGTCATTTTTTATTTGAGAAGAACATAACACAAATATTAAAAAAGGGTATGCCCTGTGTTTACCACTTATTAAGAAAATTAATGAGGAAATGCCAATTTGTTCAAAGGTGTTGCCAGATCGCTAATTTTTCGACTTAATTTTTTGCACGTTTTTTTTATAACAAAAAAAAAATATATTTTAACACTGTTCTAACACTGAATGCAATTTTTTATATTGCTGTCCATGTAGCTTTAACCCTCTCATGCCCGAATTAAAATGCGCGTAGCTAAAATTTTTTTGAGTAGACATATAAGATAGAGTTGACCTCAATATCAACTGACAAAAATTTCAATGTCCTAGGTGTCCTGGTTCAAGAGCTACAGGATGTTGCGTATATGCAACATTAGGCAATGGTGTTATAAATTTCAATACAAGTTGATTTTTTTTCAAATGCCGTTTATTTCAATTTATGTATGGAAGGATACAAAACAATATTTTTTAGGATTGGAGCACAAGTGCACATTGCATCTGCTGCATTTGCAGCTTGGAAACCCATAGCCTACATCAGCCCCTTGTTCCCCATTCCAGCCAATGATTATAACTATCAAATCGTAGGGATTTTGCAGGCTGTGCAACATATGCTCTTTTATAGGGGATTGATTCAGAACCCGTAGAAGGAGCTGGTGATGACGGGATCGATGGAGAAGATGATGAAGTTCCTGAATTCATTGTCAAAAGGAGTGATGAAGTCTCTGTTTTGCGACAACTATAGTTTGACTTGTACAATTCAAGCATCATGTCCGCAAGATCAACTCCTCCCATGTGCTTGTTATAGCATTCTATTAAACCTGGACGAGGTATAGTTATAAACATCTTGTCTTTGCGGCACCATCTCTTGCATTCACTCATAGGGTTCTTAACTGCATAGTTTGAAACTAGTTGTACACTCTTATTATCATCTTCTTATTCATTTTCCTCATCAGCCGAATCATCCCAATCAAAGTTGGCAAATTTTTCAATTTCAGACTGAGTCAGACTATAAATAAGTTTTTATTTTTCGAAACTTACCATAATAGACCAATGTTGCATATACGCAACACTACATTTAAAAAATTATTACAGATAAACTAAATAATATTTTCATGCCGGGTTTTTTTTAAATTACTCACCTACCTCTCATTATTTAGTTCTGAACTTGGTTTTAGGATGACTTAATTATATTAATGTTTTTTAACACTTTTTAAAACAAGGTTTTTTTGCAAAATGAATTTGTCAACTTTGCTCTCGGGAAAATAGCTACTAAATGAACACTTGTACAGTTGACTACCAACTAATTAGCTGTAAGCTTAAACAACACTTGAGGTTATATTTTTGCGAAAGAATCAAAAAAAAATATTTAAAATAGCGGAAGTTAGACGCTCATAAACACAATGTTGCATATACGCAACATCGGGCATGAGAGGGTTAATAATGTAATATTTCCTTAAGATTACTCCACAAAACAATGAAAAAATTAACTTCAAATTGGATAACAATACCAGGCGACTTTTTTTAAATTTCATCTGGTAGCCCTATAAATAAACAAAAGTCATCTGCTTTACAGGGCATTATCAGCACTCTCGATTTATACAGGGCATAAAATGCAATGCCCTCCACCATTGGCAAGTGCGAATTATTTAGAATAAAACATACCACCCTTTTAGAGGGCGAAACATTTTTAAGAAACAAACGCAAAATTGCATTTTGCGTTAATAAAATGCACATTTTTTGGTAGAAAAGAAAACACCATTAATCCTAATATATATTATAAATCTTTCTGTAAGTCTGTTTTTTTGTTTGTTTGTTGGTTTGTTTGTTAGCCAATCACGCCTGAACGCCTGGACCGATTTTCTTGAAATTTGGGATACAGATCGAGCTTTTGTCGATGTAGGTTATAGGCTATAAATCTTTTCAAAAGGGGAGAAAAAATGGGACAAAGGGAGAAAAAATGGGCAAAAATTAGTACTTTTATGCATAAATGCTGTATTTTATCTGTTTTAAAGGTATTTTTTTACGATTTAGCCTGGATAAATTTCCCAAATAGATACTGGAGGTGTTCCGTTTCTAAAGTTGAACCAAAAGGGATCCAAAAAGGGGGAAAGGGGCGAAAAACGGGCAAATTGAGTGCATAGCCAATCACGCCTGAATGCCTGGACCAATTTTTTTGAAATTTGGGATATTGATCGAGCTTTTGTCGGTGCAGGTTATAGGCAATAAATCTTTCCAAAATTTTGACCCAAAGGGGAAAAAAATGGGACAAAGGGAGAAAAAATGGGCAAAAATTAGTACTGGACCAAAAGGGGTCCAAAAAGGGGGAAAGGGTCGAAAAACGGGCAAATTGAGTGCATTTATATTTAGGACTTAGAGTATTCAAAAAACTGAGTTGTTTGTTAAACCGGTTTCCGAATAATTTGAAAAATTGCATTTTTTAAGAAACCGGTTTCGAAACCGATAAACCGGTTTTTTATTTATTGTTATTTTGAATGCAAAAATGACCCAATAATAATTTTTTTTTTTTAAATTTAAAGAAAAATTTATACAATAGGGTGTCCCATGGCCACCTTTTTTGTAGAAATACCTCCCAAACGATGCCTGTCTTAAATTTAAAAACATTTTTCATTTTTTAAACTAATCCAAACTACTTAACTCGCGCAACGCCGGGTACAATCTGCTAGTGTCATTATAAATCATTGAAGAGCCTGAATGGTTCAAATCGTAAAGGAATACTCATTTCGCTATCAATGACTGGAATTGCGGAAGACTTGTTTTATAAACTCTAACACGCCCTAAACTCTACATACCCTTGAATAATCTGGCTGGCTGGCATCTACTCCAGATCCCTAACATTACAGTATTCCATAAGAAACACTGTCAACAGTCTAATGATGTACTTATTCAGCTTATCGGAGTCGTCGTCTCTACCATTGTCGATAAACCGCCAAAGGCCTCGGGACACATACATACCGATTTATCCTCCCAGCTTAACTGATCTCTCTCTCTCACCCATCTTCTGATGAGTTCATGGGGAGTAGCAGATTGAAAGATTTAATCGTAACGCCACAGCAGCCACGGAGTAGAGTTCAGTTATGTCTTTCCCACGTATACCACTACATATGTCTCAGAACCCAACAGAGATTGGCTTGATGCGTTCCAAATGCTCTGTGCAATGCAAAAATATTGTAATATCGGTTGATGATATTGAGCAGCAGCTTGACGAGACTTTTGGGATATCCTCGATAGGTTTATTCGAGTACAATCGATTATAAGGTCGTTGTATTATGTCATCTCTTTACACCAATAATGACTGCTTTTTTTTATAGCTTTACGAGCTAAAGGTTGGGAATCTTCGAAAGACATTGGTAGCCCGGCCTACCAATGTGCACGATTCGCCGCAAGACTTACTCTCGGCTTGCTAAACGCATACGTAATAAACCCAACCTAGTTCGTCACACTTTCAATCATTTGCCCCCCCCCCCCCCCCCGGGACCACAATCAAGTATTACTTGGGGGGGGGGGGGGGTAGTGAAGATTCAGCGAGTGCTGGCTTCAAATTCTGCTGACCTTGCTCTCTCAGCCAATCTTTGCTGCGTCAATACCTTCCTTGCGAAAACACATACTGCGTTCCAATTGTCACATGAGGTTAACATCAGGTTAACTATATTATCGGGCGTTACCTGGAATCCTATTGTCCTCTCCAGGCAATTTCGTTGAACAACATATCGCGGGCAAGTAAAGAAAACATGCTCCGCCGTCTCCCTTTCATTACGGCATTCTGGGCATGCCTCGTCCACGTCATGACCATACTTATAGAGATATGCCCTATATAACATCCATGGCCTGTAAGCAACTGTGTCAGGTGGAAGTTCATCTGACCGTGTCTCCTTTTGGTCCATATGCCTATGCTCGGTATGAGTCTGTGGGTCCATCTTCCCTTGGTGGAATTGAACCAGTCCTGCTGCCATCTATACATAGCATCATCAGCTAATTGAACAGGGTTCGAAAACTCTATTCCCCTCCTTGTGTCATGTTTCCTCCTCTCTACGTCCACTACTACAGGGTGGGCCAAAAGTCACGAAGGGGTTTAATCGTTTAATCGTTCTTGGGAATCTCGTGGCTTTAGTTCTTGCACTAACTGCAGCTTGTATGGAAAAAGATGTAAATTTCCCTTTAATATTCTGCGTAAAGACCGCCGAGACATTTGCAGCTCAGCAGAGCGCCTTCGAGTTGATGTTTCAGGATTCTCCTCAACACTCTCCAGAACGCGTTGAATATTTGCTTCATTAATTACAGAATGTGGTCTTCCGCTTCGTGGAAGATCCCTTAGTGAGCTTTGTTCCTGAAAACGTGTCACTAATTGATTCGGATGGTGAATTCCGCACATTAAAATGACGACGATAGGCTCGTTGAGTTTGAATTATTGATCGATGATGTTCAAAATAAAGTTCTATGATTTTGGTTCGCTGGATAACATTGTAACCTTCCAAAATTAATCTCCCAGATTTATTTTACAAGTCCTAAAAAGAAAAATAAAAAAAAAAATTAAACTAGAAAAGTTATTAATTTTTCAAATCCCTTCGCGACTTTTGCCCCACCCTGTAGCTTCAGGGGCATCATACCCGCAATCAACAACGCTGCATCAGTAGACACCGTGCGGAAGGTAGAAATCACCCTGAGAGCTGATCTCCTGTAGGCCGCTTCTATTCCTGCTCTATAGGTTCTCTTCTCCATAGCCCCGGCCCATATAGGGGCTGCATATATAGCGATCGCTGTCACTATCCTAGGTTAGGCATTATTCGGGCAAGTGTACATGTCGTCGCGGCACATTTTCCACCGATGTACGCCAGGTGTTCCTTAAACGTGAGCCTGTTGTCAATTATTACTCCCAGATATCTAATCGCCTGCTTTGATGTTATGCGCTGATCACCAACCGTTATGGTAATAAATTCCATCTTCTTCCTACTGCTTACAAGAAGTACATCCGTTTTGTGATCAGCTAGTTTGAGCCCTATTTCCGTGATCCAGCTCCTGACTATGCCAACCGCAGTGTTACATGTTCCCACCAATTCATCCAAATGTTTTACCCTTATCACCAGGGCAATATCGTCCGCAAAACCAATAATGTCTGTGTAACTACATTTGCGTACACAACTGTTTTAAATTTATTGAATAGTTTGCTGCTCTCTCTCTATCTCTCTCTATCTTTCCGTATGCCAATATTATTTACATGAGTTTGAGTCCTTCCCTTTTGGGGTTATGGTGGTGTGGTGTTGTGTTGTGTTGTGTAATTTAATGCAACAGGAATTGTAATGATTTCTTCTGCCAACCTCTACTGCTTTTAATGGGTTTTCAATTTGTGCAAACAGTCGTGTAAATTGTGTTAAAAAAAAATAAATACAACAACAACCGAAAAAAGGAAAATCAAATTCATAATCAAGACCGAAATAAAAATACAATAAATAGGGCACTCATTCACTTACTCACTCACTTACTTACTTACTTATTAAGGGTGGTCGCTTTAGTTTTCTTGTGTTTTTTTTCTGTCTGTTTTAAATGGGAATGCGAATGTCATGACTGATAACCCATAAAGTTGTTATAATTACTCTCTCTAAGTACAATACATGTATGTACGTACGTGAACCAACCAACAAAAATGTAAAATAAAAAGAGGGACTTTTGCTTGTATTGGTGCTGCTGCTGTTTGATGGCTTTTTCAGTTAAGTGTGTGTGATGATATGGTTGTGCATCCTTATTAAATAATGATAATGTTGCTATTGTTGTTGTTGTTGCTGTTGTTGTTGTCATCATTTATTCTCACCCGTGAGATAATGGCCCAATTGAATAACCGCAAATGAATAATTTCTTTTCTTTCTTTCGTTTCATTTCTTTCCTCTTCTCTTCGGTTTTTTGAGATACTTGAGGTGCTCATCATTTTAATGTGATATTAGCACAGCCACAGCAAAGGCCACAACAGGCGTTCTATCCTTTTTATGAGTTTCTGAAGTGTCCTTATTTTAGAAACAAAAAAAAAAAAAAAAAGGTTTCAATTGTAATATCATGTGCTGACAGTGTAAAGGATTTGATTTTTAATTCTTTTTTACACAATATGCAGTGGTGTTGTGCTAATTTTTTTTACCGGAACGCGTAATATATAATTATATAGACAGGGCCGATCCTGGGTAGGCGGCCGCTCTATGCGGTCTCATGTCCCAAATTTAACGACGGTGGTGATTTTCCATGATAATCCTGGCGGCGGCTTTTTTTTTTAGGTCTCATGTCCCAAATTTAACGACGGGGGGAGGGAGATTTCCCCCAATTCAAATTCTTAAGTAGTAATTAGTTCGGGTTTGGATTCACGTATTTGTTTCGGTTCGGGTCGAGTTCCGGTTCAGCAGAAAAAAACGTTCCGGACTCCGGTTCACGGTTCGGAGAAACAAGCCGGTTCGTTCTGGTTTTTGGTCCGGTTCGGGCTCGCTTCAAACCCTTGTTTATAAAAATACATATAAAAATTCGTCAAAAATTAGGAAAAAAAATCAGCAATTCTTTTTAATTTTTTTTTTCAAAACGCCAGCCAATTCCCGTTATCAGAAATCATCTTTAGTTCCGGAACGTGTTCCTGTCCAAAAAGGAAGTACCGGAACGACGTTCCGGAGCGTTCCGGCTAGACAACACCACTGACAATATGTGTGTGTGTGTCAATGGCTAGCAGTGATATTTTAGAAGTTAATTAAACTGTGATGGAATTTAAAATATAAAAAAACATTGTTATGTAGAAATGTAACACCATTTGTACTGATCGATTCCAATTCTTTTAACCGATCGAGCTGTGAGCAGTCTTTCCCAATGCAACGTACACTATAATTATCCCTCAACTCTACATTCCCTCTAATAACACTATGCGACAAAATAAAAAAAATTAAATACACCCGGCTAATGACTTAGTGTAGATTGTGAGTTTTGTTGAGTAGATCTCAAAAATACCTTTTTTATATTTCTCGAAACCTCCAAACTTTTTTTATTTGACAAAAACTGTTTTTTTAGACTTTACGCGCAAATTTCTGTATTACTCAAACATTTCTGTGCCGATTTCCAAAATTTAAATCTTGTTGGAAAGGGGAGAGATGGACCTTTAAAATGGTATACATATATCTATTATTTGACTTAATATGCTATGAGTTTTGATGAGGTAAACTTGGAAAATTCGAATTTTTTTCATATTTTTTCAAGTTTGTCCGTTCATAGTAGCAAACTTTACTTAAAAACTATGAAATAAGTGATTACATTCTAAAAGTATATTATCTTGTGAAGAGATTGGCATTTCGTTTGATCAAATCGGACAAAAATTACCGGAGTTATTATATAAATAGTATAACAGTCGTGTTATATTTTTTATATATGTCATCTCATCAAAAGAACTTTTAGTTCAAAAAATTTCAGAATTTTTGATGGATCTTGATTGTTTATCACAAAATGTGTCAATTTCACGTTTGAGCGACCACCAGAAGTTGGCCAATGTTTGCGCAAAGAGAAATAATAATATTTGAAAAAAACACAAATATTAGCCGACTTCTGGAAGTCGTGCAAACGTGAAATTGACACATTTTGTAATAAACAATCAAGATCCATCAAAAATTCTGAAAATGTAATGTTTGAACTAAAAGTTCATTTGATGAGATGACATATATTAAAAATATCACTCGACTGTTAGACTCTTTAAATAATAACTACGGTAATTTTTGTCCGATTTGATCAAATGATGACTCAATCTCTTCACAAGAGAATAGACTTTAAGAATATTATCACTTATCCTATATTTTTTTATTAAAGTTTGCTACTATAAATGGACAAACTTGAAAAAATATGAAAAAAATTCGAATTTTCCAAGTTTACCTCATCAAAACTCATAGCATATTAAGTCGAATAATAGATATATGTATACCGTTTTAAAGGTCCATCTCTCTCCTTTCCAACAAGATTTAAATTTTTGAAATCGGGTCTGAAATGTTTGAGTAATCCAAAAATTTGCGCGTAAAGTCTAAAAAAACAGTTTTTGTCAAATAAAAAAAGTTTGGAGGGTTCGAGAAATATAAAAAAGGTATTTTTGAGTTATCCTCAACTAACTGAACAACATGGACTATGTAGTTACTCGGGTGTATTTTCACTGTCGCACCGTGTAATCTGTCTGAAATTTATTCCAGATCCATAACGTTACAATGTCCATTAAGGAACACATACATAACGATTTATCTTCCCAGCTTAACTGATCTCTCTCCCTTACCCATCTTCTGATCAGTTCATGGAGGTAGCAGATTGAAGGAGTTAGATCCACCACCACAGCAGCCACACGGTGGAGTCCAGTTATGATATTCCCAGGTAGACCGCTATGACCCGTAACCCAACAGAGTTTAGCTTGATGCGGTCCAAATGCTCTGTGCAAGGCAATAAGATTGTAATATTATCGGTTGATGATATTGAGCAGCAGCTCAATCCTGCCTTTGAACGTCAATCCTGCCTTTGAAGCCATTTCCGAAATGGTTCAGCTAATCGACTGTAATTGTGTTGATTAATTTTGCTCTGTCCAGCAGCAAACTCTTTTGAGTATTCGTCCTGTTATAAATCATATGAAACTTTCTGGAGGTTAATGGCTACTGTTTCTACTTACATCAAATTGTATGCATGCCGGCGGCGCTTCCTTAAGCTTTCTCGTCATGGGGAGTATACGGCGGAAGGTCTGTATTTTACAAAAGTATCGAATTGCTTGTGACAAACTTAGGCGAATTAAGCTAGCTATAGGGTCTGGCACTAATGGTGTTTTCTTTTTTACCAAAAAATGTGCATTGTGCATGTGCAAAATGCAATTTTGTGTTTGTTTCTTAAAAATGTTTCGCCCTCAAAAAGGGTGGTATGTTTTATTCTAAATAATTCGCACTTGCCAATGGTGGAGGGCATTGCATTTTATGCCCTGTATAAATCGAGAGTGCTGATAATGCCCTGTAAAGCAGAGAACTTTTATTTATTTATAGGGCTACCAGATGAAATTTAAAAAAAGCCGCATGGTATCTTTATCCAATTTTGAAGTTAATTTTTTCATTGTTTTGTGGAGTAACCTTAAGGAAACATTACATTATTAAAGATACATGGTCAGTAACAATAAAAAATTTGCATTCAGTGTTAGGACAGTGTTACAAAATATTTTTTGGTTATAAAAAACAGCGCTCAAAAAATGAAGTCGAAAATTTAGCTATCTGGCAACACCTTTCTCATATTTACATATTTTATTGAAAACAAATCAAAAAATACAACATATTTTTAGATCTAAAACCTTAACGTTAATAAATATAAAACATTTAATACGTACAAGACACTTTTTTAAATTAATTTTAAATATTATTATTTACATTGAACTTCTTTTGAACAAATTGCCATTTCCTCATTCATTTTCTTAATAAGTGGTAAACACAGGGCATACCCTTTTTTAATATTTGCGTTATGTTCTTCTCAAATAAAAAATTACATTATAACAGGGTTGGTCAGCAATTTTTTTAATGCACCTTGTAAGAGGGTGACATTTTCTTTGTAGAAAAGAAAACACCATAAATAAGATCAAAACGAAGTATATTGTTACGAAAATGAGCAATCTAGATACTGGTGTTTTGCTATTACATCGCATAACATTAAAATTATAAACAAAAGTTACAAAAACAAAACGATGCAGTAAACAAACCTGTTTACAAATTATCATACTGCTTAGTATCGGGTCCGCCATCTAACGTTTTTTTTTCTTTCAACTAGTGCTTATTTCGTGAATGGTAACACTTAGCTCATGTCTGATTTGACAGATAATTAGTTTTATCCTTCCGCTGAACGAATATGGTTGTGTATACGCTTGAACAACGCTGGGAAATATTGCGACATTACTTTGAAAATCATGATAATGTTGCAGAATGTGTGCGAAAAAAAACATCTTTTCAGATGAAGCTCATTTTGATCTTGGCGGGTATGTAAACAAGCAAAATTGTCGCATTTGGGGCACAGAAAACCCGCACGCATACATTGAAAAGCCGACGCGCCCAAAACGAGTCACTGTTTGGTGCGGATTTTAGTCCAGAGACATAATTGGGCCATTTTTCTTCGAAAATGAGCAAGGAGTGGCCGTTACAGTCAATGGCGATCGTTATCGGGCCATGTTGAACGATTTTTTTTGTTCACAAAAATTGAAGAGGAGGATATTGGCAACATTTGGTTTCAACAGGACGGCGCTACGTGCCACACAGCCGATGTTTTGCGGCCTGTTTTTGAAGATCGCATTATCAGCCACAGAACTGATGTCGTTTGGCCACCTCGGAGCTGCGATTTGACACCGTTGGACTATTATTTGTGGGGTGCCGTCAAAGATAAGTGTTACGCCGACAAGCCAGAAACAATTGACGCTTTAAAGGACAATATTCGTGAAGCCATTGGTGAAATACAGCTGCTCACAATCGATAATGTGCTTAAAAATTGGACCGATCGTGTAGGCTACTGCATGGCCAGCCGAGGCAGCCGTTTGAATGAAATTATTTTCCATTATTAACCGGAAGGATTGTACTTTCAAATAAAAAAAGAAATTTCGACGTCTCCATTCTATAACGTTCTGAGTACAATTAATGTTCTTGCATTTTTAAAATTCTACGTTCTCTAACTTAAATAGTGTCAAAATTTGGTTAAGATCCGCTGATCCGTTCCGAAGTTATAGGGAAAAATCTACTTAGAATACACATATAGTCTTATGTAGCGTGAAAACTTTGAGAGCTCATAACTCAAAACACACTTTTTCGACTTAGAATGTTATAGAACGGAGGCGTCGATTTGAGAAAATATTCAGTAGTTTTTTTAAAGCATTTTCAAAAAAACAAAAGTTATTTGGCGGACCCTTTATAACAACAAACACCACCATAAAAAAAAAAAATGATAAACAAGTAAACAAAAATATACCAACAAACAGTACAATAATAAATGTAAACAAAATACACGAACAACAATAATGAATGATGTTTACATTTATAGAGATTTCGATAAGGCAAAGTCACGAACTTTCGCCTTCAAGAACATTCGTCAGACTGTTTACTGTGCCATATAAAAGGCAAGGCAAAACAGGCGACAATTATACTTTCAACTTTGTCAAGCAATATTTAGCTGCTATTACTTAAGAAAAATATGTCAGTTCGGAGAGTTGAAGCATAGGTCTGCTAACAGGTGCTGCTATAGCTTCAATAGACATTTGAGTAGATTTCTCTCGTGCGACGAATTTAATTCTCTCCAAATAGATCATTTCTATGGCTTCGAAGCATGTATGCTGTTACGCAGTGATGCAGACGTTTGAGAAGCATTATCGAGAAAAGTTTCCCGATAAACCGGCGGTATGGTGTAGTAAAGGGTGATTTTTTAGCTATTATCTTTTTGGCAACACTGGTTTAAACAGCTCACGCACGTTTCGTGTTTTGTTTCACTGTCAAACATCTTCATTTTGGTCTATAATTTAACCATGAATCGTCTTACAAACGAACAACGCTTGCAAATCATTGAATTTTATTATCAAAATGCGTTGGCCGAAGATCCACTTCTTTATCGAAAAATTGTGTTCAGCGACGAAGCTCATTTTTGGCTCAATGGATACGTAAATAAGCAGAATTGTCGATTTTGGAGTGAAGATCAGCCAGAAGCATTGCAAAAGCTACCAATGTATGCAGAAAAAGTCACAGTTTGGTGCGGTTTATGGGCTGGTGGCATCATTGGACCGTACTTCTTCAAAGATGCTGCGAATCGTAACGTAACTGTGAATGGTGGAGCGCTACCGTGAGATAATATCCAACTTTTTTTTGCCCAAAATGCAAGAGCTTTACTTGCATGAAATGTGGTTTCAACAAGACGGTGCCACATGCCACACAGCACGCGTAACAATGGACTTATTGAGAGGCGAGTTCGGTGAACATTTTATTTCACGTTCGGGACCGGTCAATTGGCCGCCTAGATCGTGCGATTTAACGCCTTTAGACTATTTTTTGTGGGGCTATGTTAAAGCTCATGTCTATACAGACAAGCCCGCTTCAATTGACGCATTGGAAGACAACATTGAAGCATTTATTCGTGAGATACCGGCCGAAATGTTGGAAAGAGTATGCCAAAATTGGACTAAGCGGATGGACCATTTGAGGCGCAGTCGCGGTTAACATTTGCATGAAATAATCTTCAAACATTAAATTATATGGACCGTACCTATCGATTCAAATAGAGATTTCATGCATTTTTCTGAATTTTATGTGTTTTTTTTTGAAAATTTTTCCTATAGCTCTTAAAAAATCACCCTATAGTAAATTAAAGTAGTAAAGATTACACTTTTGCGATGAAACTAATGCTTTCCAATTCTCCATACTGCGGTTTAGTGGGAGTTGGTGATAGTTTCCACATCCGGCCTAACTTTTGGATGCAAGAGGATGGACATTTGATGCGAGGATCAATAAAATTCGGCGTAAAAGACTACCTTGTCTGTGCTAACAGGACCAAGTTGATTTGAGTGACCAACTTGGTGGAAGCCTAAGGCATGTCGATGTAGAATAAACCGTTTGTTAAGGACAATTAAGCGAGTATCTCACGTTATGTCACAGCATCGAGAATAGTTTATGATTTCTTTGATTGTTTTGTAATTATTTTACTCAACCTCGTTTGTTTTTACAACCGAATAAAAACTCTGTCTCTATATGACGTAACTATTAATGCGGAAAATCCAGAATTATGTTCAATTGTTCAATTAAATTTCCTGTTCTTTTTTCGTACTTAATTGAATAATAAAATCAAATTTAAAAATCCTTTTTTTTAAATCAAAAAAAGGTGAACATACTTATAAGCGTTTAATATAAAACCACATTTTATAACGAATCCCTGAAGTAATTTTCGTAAATTTTTATTGCATTTCACAAAAAGATTTATGCTATGCGAGGTGCAGTATATCGCTACATATTATGGAACAGCCAGCCAGCCAGCCAGCCAACCAGCCAACCATCCAATCAGCGTTAGCAGGATGACAAAAATTAACCTCTTAACAATGAAATGCAATTTTATGTCCTCTTATCTAGATTGTGGCAGGCAATGTGGCAAAAAATGTTGCGTCAGTCAGGCTGAAAATTATGAAATTTTAATGAAAAAATAAAAAAAAATAATAATTACGATAAAGGGGAGTGATAGTAGGGTCAGAGGTTTTTTTTTTTTTTGCGGGAAGGAGGGAAAATGCTTTATGCATTCATGAAGGTCGTCCACCATACATGGTATGTCGGACTCTCCCACTGGGTATACCGACTAAAAACCCGCCTTGTCTCCTCACCGTGATATCATTCCACCTCGGAACCACGGTTGCATTACTTTGAGGTGGACCCCTTTTGGCACCTGTGCCAGTTCCATCATTGTCAGCCTGCGTCCAGGCTCTGCTCTTCTGTTATTCTACTGCTTCTAGATCATATTTTTTCTCTCGCAGGACATAGTGCACAAATTGTTTAACTGCGTTCCAGTTTTCTCTGCTGTTTATCATTTTCAACACGACGTTTGTGGCACTAATAATGCCGATTTCAGCCTCGAGACCATGACGTCTTTCGGCCCAGCGTCTGCAGCCGAAGAAAGTGTGTTCGGCATTGTCTAACATTTTCTCTTCCTCGTAGATGCAGAATGGCGAGCGACATTTCCCCATGCGATGCAGGTACTCTCTGAAGTATCCATGATCCATGAGGGCAATAGATTTCCAACAGTCAATGAAAGGTTTTAATAGTTAACTCATGGGAAAATCTGTTTAGTTTAAAAAAAAATTCAAAAGAACATTTCATAATCAGAATGCTGTGAGGTGTAAAGTACACGTTTCAAAGCCTCAAGTCTGCCCTATTTAGGTTTAGGTTAAAGGAAGTGTACTTGCCAATTGAGACAAGTACAGTAACCGGAGGTCCAGTTTATCCATTGCACAACGTCCTAAAGGGGAGAGGATAATAGGGGAGATAGGGCAAAAGGAGAGGAAGTACACAGAAAGAAAAACGGCGTGCTAAAATCAACTTTTCTATTCTCAATTTAAGCCAAAAAAGTGCTTGAAAAATTAAGCCCGTTTTGGCTATTGTTTGCTTAAAACAAGCAAAAAACGGGATTGATGTGAAAAACTAAACCTTATATTACTAAAATCAACACTAAAAAGCTCAAATCTATCTAAAAAAGTGTAATTTTGAGTTATTTGTTATTTGAGTTATGGAATTGTGGGTTTTAAGTTCAAAAGTAAAAATTTTAATAATTCTCATTTAGTTCATGTGTATTTATACAATATATATCCAACAAAATGTCGTATTTTTCGCAAGTTGCATTTCTTTGGTAGATGACTTGGATTATTCCGGTCGATGACTTGCATTTTTTTGAGTAGATGACTTGCATTTTTTCAAATCAATCGATTTTAGGATTAAATCAAGTACGAGTTCGAGCTTAAATCAAGTTCAAAATTCTTGAAACAAGCTCGTTTTTGGATAAATTTAGGTTTAAATCATGTTCATTGTGCTCGAATAAAGTACGATTTGCCTCAATTCGATCCCATTTATAAGTTAATCTAGCCTAAATCAACTTTATAATTCTTGAAACAAGTGCGCTTAAGTATTACTTCAACTTCTGATTCTCTTGAATCAAGTACGAATTCGATCTTAAATCAAGAAAAAATATGCTTAAACCAAATACATGATGAGATCACTTTGATCCCAAAAAGGCTTAAATCGCGCTAAAATCAACACTTTTGTACTTGGCTGATTCGGGCTTGATTCAACTCTTTTGTACTTGATTCAAGCCAAACCGTACTTACCGTACTATTGTGACCGATATGGATTGATTCAAGCCCGGATGGCTTGATTCTTTTTTTCAGTGTAGAAAAGGGAGAATAAGGAAACAGAGGAATTACACAGACTAACAAAGGTCGCCGTAGTCTAGTAGGTAGTGTGTTGGCTTATTAGACTGAAGGCCCAAGTTCAAACCCCAGGTCAGATATCAAAACGAAAATATGAAAATATTTATTCGGCGAATTTCTCTCAGCAGATTTCTGGCAAAAATTCTGAGCGTTAAAATAAAAATTGCCAGGAAAAGCTTCTCAAAAATCTGTCGTTCGTAGTCGATTTGAAAACTGTATGTCCCGACACTTATGTATAAAATTAACGCACACAACATCATAAGTGGTGTGAAAAGCTAGGTCGTAATCCTAACGGAAAGGTTGTAATGACCAATTATGTAACAAAGCACGCAAGAGAGCGCGACTACCCTATGAAAGCCCTAGCACTTTTCAACGAGCTGAACGAGCCTTTATGTCGACTCTCGACACAGAATTCAAACCAGAGATCAACAATGAATCGTATTTTCGCTACTCATAGGTACTTATGAAATTTTTAGTATGAGTGAGTCAAGAGTATTAAAATTCAACTACTCTGATTCATTCGTACTCGCTACAACATTGATTTATAAGTATAGGTTGCAATGAGTATGAGTACAACGTTGACATTAAACTCACAACATTCGATTCATTGTTTGATTCATACGCCTACTCATTCAGATTCATAAATTTAGAAAAATACTTATAATACTTACGAATGATTCGAGTCACTCGAATCATTTATCAAAATTTACAGTAGTAGTTATTGTTGCATTTACAAAAGAAGAAAAAAGAAAAGACAAAGACAGCAAGCAAAGCACACACACAACCTTCTAGCGAGTATTAGGGTGTTCGTACTCGAATCATACTTATTTTGTGCTTCGTGTATGGAGAGTCGAAATCAACAACATCGTGTGTATTGTTAATGAGTACGATGAGTATTTCTATCTTTGAATATGAGTAGTATGAGTATGATATTAAAATAAGTATGAATGCGTATACATAAGTAGCTGAAATTATAAGTATGACTCGAATCTACTCATCGTTTTGAATACTCGTTGCTGATGTCTAATTCAAACTATCAACGAAGCCACTGCCAAGGGTCTTCAACCTCAACCTACTAAGGGCTGTACAGTTATAGAGGAGGTGTTCGATAGTCTCCAACTCCTTCTCATCGCAGCATGCCCTGCAATAGTCTGGCTGGAATCTGTTCCAGATCCTTGTTAGCGATCTAATCTCGCAGTGCCAGTTAATAAACCCAATAACTAACCTTAAGCTAGCCTTATCCAAGCCCAGCAGCCAACCTGTTCCTACACTGTCTACAGCAGGCCATAGACACCTTGAAACATAACAATCCGATCCATTCCCCCAACGCCTCTCTGCTCTTCCCCCCTGACCCATCCATTGATAAGGCCGTAGAGGTGACAGATTGGGGGATCAGGACATTGCCCTCTGAAAGTGAACCTAGCCTAAAGAGAGCATCTGGCCTACTTAGCCAAAATCAGTTTCTTTAGAGATTAGAAATCATTCGGCTGGATGGTGCCCGGCTACTCTGACGCCATTAAGCAGAACGTTTTTAAGTATTTCTGTGGCTTTTGTGTAACTACATTGAATGGCTCAGAGGCAAATGGTGTTAAATTTACTTCTGTTGCACTCTATAGTCCACCACAGCGACTTTGATCATCCGAGAACATTTTCTTTTTCTTGCAGTGTGCCTGGCACATCCTCATTTTATTTTGCGATAGTTTTAGGTCATCACATCCAAAGTTTTTAGTTTACTGTGACATTTGCAACTGAAATGAATGTCCAGAGGGTCTTTAGTCTAGGTCTAGTTCTACAGGCAGGTTTTCCAGTGCGGGGTAGTCGTGCTTTTGTTGTGCAGCCCTTGCGCTGACCAACTTCTTCCTTTTCCCTGATTGTGGTGGAACTTGGTCAGTACAGGGACTGCGTTCACTAGTGGCATCACAACGGGCCGCTATGCGTGCTCAAGTGAGCTTTGTGACATCAGAGCTACCACTCCGACCTAACCTAACCTAACCTATCTACAGGCAGTTTATCTCTTTGAAGATCTGGACATGATTTCATGATGAAAATCTGATTTCTTAACGTTTTCTTTACGTTTTTAAGTTATACTTGGATTAACTGGAGCCTTGAATTGATTGAATTTGTTTGAAGGATTGAGTCCAAGCATGTGTTTAAAGTTTTTTTTAAAAGAATTTCTCAAAAACCAGCAGAAAATTAAGGACGAAGAAGAAAAAAATCTCAATTAATCTTTATCTTGTGCTGCTAAGCTGCTGTGCCATACTCAATTTGATTTCCTCAATTGATATTTAAGCAGCTTTAATCATCAATCGAACAGTATAGAAAGAGAGAGAGAGGGAGAGAGAGAGAGAGAGAGAGAGAGATAGAGACTCCTTTTGATAATATCCTTAAGTCTCCTGTAGCCTCCTCTCTTATGATTTGTAATACAAATTAACTTGAAAAGGAGTATTAAAGCCAGGCATTGTATCACTCTATGTGTGTGTGTGTGTATGTGTATGTGTAATACTTTAAATCCTTTGATTTGATTTGATTGAATTCAATACTTTACTGTTGACAATCAAAGCAAAGAAAGGACTCACTCAGTTCAATAGTTTATAAAAGAGGGCCTATTTAGTCGAAGCATTAATTCATTCAATTGGGATACCTTTAAAGGTCGTTACAACTGCAATTTAAGCACAATAACACAGGCCAACTGAACTCAATGGGTGTGTGTGTGTGTGAGAGTGTATGTGTGGCAGCTGATTGAAGAAAAGAAAAGAAAAGAGAGAAGAGAAAAAAAAGTTCCTTTAAGTTGGCTTAGGCCCTTTGTGTTGCCATTGCTTGCTTGCTTGCTTGGCTTGCTTTTTGTCATTGTCGTGTGTCTTTTCCGAAAGCGATAAATGTCAACGCTGTTGTGTTGTGTTGTTTTGTGTTGTGTTGTTTGTTACTCTTGTGTTGCAACATAATAATGTTGAGACACAGCACTCAACTTATTATTCTTATGTGAACTTCAGTTTCAAACGCATCATCATATAAATTGGCGCTCATGCAATCGGGGTTATTCTGTCATTCATTCATTCATTCATTCACACATTCATCTTTATTTTGATGTGTGTGGCTCAATGAAGTTGTCAGAAATCCTTCTTTTCTTTCTCAAACTCTTTAGAACGCTTCTGTGTGTGGCTCAATGAAGTTGTCAGAAATCCTTCTTTTCTTTCTCAAACTCTTTAGAACGCTTCTGGTGTATTGAAATAAATCTCAAGATGTTCGTTTGTTGCTGCTACCGCTGCTTTGTGTATTCGTGTGTAGGCTTCTCGGCAACAAAGTTTCCTTTCTTTGCCTTTCAATTCAACGCGGTGCGATTCAATACAATCGCCTATGTATTGAATAAAAATCCTATTTTTTTCTTACTCGCTTGTAAATCACCTCAACATTTAACGCTAAAAGCCGTCTTTTCATTGCTAACAAATCCTGGAGATTAATTTATAGATTTCGCTCTCCTTTCTCAAGGATCATACAACACACACCACGCACACAATGAAAGCGACACTAACCGTAATACGGCTGCAATAGGGAAATAAAATATTTAAAGGGGGGATCACATTCACAACAGAAGTCATGTTACAAGACTTCTTATCTATCGAGTGTAAGCGTAATTAAATCGTTTCGTTTTTTTTTTTGTTTTAAGGAAGAAAAGCAAAGAAGATTTTAAAGAAAATTTCGATTTAAAATAGAAAAATGATTGATTTGAGTACATCAGTTTGCCAACTACAGCCTTAAATGCTTAGAAGCCGTTATTATTCATGTTTTTATTCGGACACTTCTATCTAGTTGTAGACTGAACCAAAAATTTCTGTAAATACTGTAAAAAGGGGTGTAGAATTGAAGAAATTTCGTTATATATCAGCTAACAAAAATGTGTATTCATATCTACGTGTTCTTCTTCTTATTGAAGAAATTTCTTCATTTATTCATAGTAAAGAAATTTCTTTAGTATGAATAAAATGCTTTCGTTATTTTGAGGGATGTAGATATGACAAAATTTAGTTGAATTTAATAAAAAACTTTATTCTTATTGAAGAAATTTTATTTGAATTTGCTAATAATTTTTATTCATATTAAAGAATTTTTAATTAATTTTATTAATATTTTTCGTTAATATTTATTTATATTGACGAATTGATTTTAAAATTAACTAATGAATTTCGTTAATTTTAAAATTTTTTAAATAATTATTACTCACCATTTTGTAACTTGTAGGCAAAAATAAAAATAAATTTAAAACCTTTCTTTCAATTTCATTTATTAATAAATAAATACATACTCTTATTATATAATATATATATATTATATGTATTAATATATATACATATGTATACAATATTATTATTGTTAAGTACATATTAAAAGATAAATATTATAAAGTTTAAAAAAGTTTTATTATTATTATATATACATACATATGTACTTTTAGGAAAAACAAACTTAAGTTTGAAATCTTAAAAATATGTAATGAAAAACGTAAGTTTACAATTAAAACAAATTATTTGAAACTTGAAATTAATGTATTAATTTGTGGGCTGTTTAAGTCTGCATTTGTGGTAATATTAAATATTTTTCTAAGAACATTGTCTTTCTCAAAGCATTTTTTGAACTGAAACTTAATAGGCAACAAAATTCCTTTAGTGTTAACGTCGTCTTAAACAGCATCACCAAGATGTATTACAGGTCTTATAGTTTGTCAACAGAAAATTGAACACAGTCTTCCAAAAAATCATTCCTTTTTAAACATTTATTCATTAAGTAATCAATCTTGCACAAGTAAAATGGATCGGAGGTACGAGTATAATTAATAATATCGTTTAAATAAGATTTTGCTTCATAACTGGAAATATGAGAACGGAAACTTTTTAAATGAGTAGCAATAGGAGATATTATTATACCATATTGAAAAAAATATTTTTGTTTTACTTCATATTTTGTTAAATTTTAATAAATAATCTCACTCACACTTTTTTTTTTTTAACTAAAAACGCAATTTTTAATATATACACTTTTTTAACTAAAAACACAACCTTTTAATACACACACTTCCGTAGCAGTTAAATTAAACTAAAATTCTGACAATATTTCTGCCAACGCCTATTTTGTTTCTTACATTCTGAGAATAATTTTTCAGCGCCTACTTTGTTTTTTTTTTTTAATTTCAAAACAAAAAGAGTTGAATTAACGAACTTTCTTCAATTTTATTATAATAAAGGAGTTAAATTGATGAAATTTCTTTAATTTCACAGTACCATAATAAATTAAACAAATTTTCTTCAATTCTACTAAGTTATATTTAAATTAACAAAAAAATAATTATTCAATATGACTAAAAATTAACTAAAGTTTTTTGTTATTTTTATTATAGTAGATTTTTTTAATTTTGGGTAAATTTTAGTTAATTTAACAAAACATTTATTGTTTTTAACAACATTTTATTCAAATCAACAGGTTGTACTTAATTAAATTTTAAGTAAAAATCTTATTTCGTTAATTTAAATAAAAATCTATATTTTTAATGAAATGTATGTAGATTTAAAGAAAATTTATGTAGACTTGAATAAAAAATCTATAGATTTGAATATATTTTTCGTTGAAAGTTTACTAAATTTTTTAGTTAAAATTACCTACGATATTTTTTTCAGTGTAGAACTTGGTCAATTCTTAAGAGGGAGATAGAGATAGAGAGAAAAAGAAAGAGAAAGAGTCTCTTAAATTCCAAAATCATAATCAAATATTGAAAAATTCGAGTTAAACAATGATTGATTTAGAATTACGCTGTACAAAACGCTTATTTGGAGCAAAATATCTTTAGCTGAATTTGATAAAGGCATACTTTAGATACACAAGCCTCTTTAGCAGGACTTGGAGTTTGAGTCCCACTTTTACTTAGATTGTAAAACTCTTAATCACTGACGCTTTTATAGCATGGTGGTTGAAGCACAGAAGCTAAGTTGTAATCCTGACTAAAGGATTGTAATGACCAATTAAGTAAGTATGTCTACGTAGGAGAATGATAGGTTCCTGAAACTATACACTTAAGCTGAGCTTAAAATCCTTCATTTGATCACACTATTATCTCCAAAATGGTATGTGAATGCCATCACTTTCTTAAAACGTAAGGGAATTTTAATACTAATACATTTGGTTGGGTCCCTAGCCATGAGGTGGCTATGAGGTACCTCGTATAACGAAACAAAAGCAAATGTGCACGTATTAATCCCGAGCTATTCCTTAGACTTGAAGAAAGTCACAGGAACAAAATAGATCACGATAGTTCTGCAGTCCAACGTTAAGAAATGTAGTTTCATGTCCTTAATAAAGAAATCTTAGAGAAACAGCTGCCGCTAATTACGTTCGCTTTATCTTTTTCAACACGATACTTTATGGGCCATTCAAGCAAGAAAATTTAACATTCCGAGAGGAATTTCTGTTGATTTTATGAAAGTAACACACAGAATTGAGTACACGTTTGGTTTGATTGTCGTACCGACAGAGACTTTACCACCTTAAGGGCTACTATTACAACTTGCCGTTAACAAAAGGGAGGATTTCAACGGGCAGATAAATTGGTTTTCATTATTATGAGTACCCAATAGGATAGAAATGATCGTTAAGCTAAAGGGAAGATCATCCTACCTATTTAATATTTAAAGGTCACTTTATGTTTGAACTTGACATATCATATACTATTTTCTATATGCCAACTTCAAATTTAAACAAAATGAATTTAAAAATTTAAAAAAAAAAACGTAGTCCGCTGTTGCCACTGCGTTAAAAAAAAAACTTGTTTAATTGAGCAGTTTTATCGACTTTGCTCCGGCACTGCCATGTTTTAATTTTATTTTATTTGTAAGTTGTAATAACGAAAATCGGTTGAAGGTATCTTTACACTTGCCTTTAGCTAAAGGTACCTTTAACTAAACCCAAGTTTAACGCCAAGTTGTAATAATGGCCCTAAGAACATTATTGGGTATCCATTTAGTTTGTGGAACACAAAACCTCGAAAATTATTTGAAAAAATGATTACTGATGATTTATGTTATCAAGTTTCTACCTTGCTATCTCCTTATCAGCACGGTTTCAGAAAGAAGTGTTCTACAACAACAAACCTGCTTCATCTTTCAACAGTTGTTTATCGAGGATTTGTTCATCAACAACAAACAGACGTTATCTACACGGATTTCAGCAAGGCTTTTGATAAAGTCAATCATGTACTTTTGAGGAGGAAACTTTATTTAATGGGTTTTACTGATCTTAGTTTAAAATGGATTTACTCATATTTAACCAACAGAAAACAAACCGTACTTTTCAAAAACTGCAGCTCCAGAAGTATTGAAGTCCTTTCTGGTGTACCACAGGGTAGTCATCTTGGACCGCTTTTTTTTTTTTTTTTTTTTTTTATGAAACCAGCACTCAGGGGATGGCCCCTACTCATGCAGTGCATTGTGCAGGTTTTTTTTTTTTAGGAAAGGTGGAAAGGTGGAAGATGCGAACGGCAAGGAAACGAGTTGCTGCTAGGTGACATCTTGGACCGCTTCTGTTTTCATTGTTTATTAACGACTTACCTGATATTATTTACTATTCCAACATCCTAATGTACGCTGATGACGTAAAAATTTTCCTAAGTTATCGCCAAATTTCCGATCAAAAACTTCTTCAAATAGACCTAAATTCGTTTCATTTATGGTGTAATTTAAATTTAATGCAGCTTAATCTCAAAAAAATGTAAATACATGAGATTTGTAAGAAAGAATCCGATTCCTGCAAACTATGCATTTGATGGATATGAGCTTGAGCTTGTAGATAACTTCCTGGATCTAGGAGTTCTACTTGATCCGAAACTAAATTTTATTCCGCACATAGCTATGACAGTAAATAAAGCTAGGAGTGTACTTGGTTTTATAAAACGGTGGGCAAAAGAATTTAACGATCCTTATGTTACTAAGTCGCTCTACACATCTCTTGTAAGGCCTATACTCGAGTATGGATCCATAATATGGGATCCTCTATATAAAAAATATTCCGACGTCATCGAATCTGTACAAAAGCAATTTCTGTTGTTTTGTCTCCGAGGACTGAATTTTAATCCCACAAGTTTACCATCTTATTCTGCCAGACTTGCATTAATCAAACTTCCCACAACTTAAAAGCCGCAGAACTATGTTAAATATCTCGTTCATATTCAATATAATTACTGGTGATATTGGCACCAGTTTTTTAATTCATAACATCTCACTTAATGTTCCTCAACGTCCGTCACGTCATTTTTCCCCATTATCAATTCAATTTTTTAGATCCAACTATGCTGGTGCTGATCCAATAAGGAGAATGTGTTCTGAATTTAATAAATTGTATATGATAATTGATTTTTCATTATCAAATAATGTTATAAAAAATAATGTAATTAAATTCTTAGTTTTTTTTTAGTATTTTAATATTGTAATGTAACTTAATTGCCTGCAAGGTGCATTTCCATAAGCAAAATAAATAAATAAATAAATAAATATTTCTCGAATTCCTTAAAGGTTTTGGATTGAGATGATAATTTGCTGAAAATGTATTCAAAGATCCTTGAAAAAATCTTGCAAAAATGAAAGCATTTGAAGAATATTTCAATTATTTCGACAGGTTAAATCGCTGGCTTAATATTAAATTATTAAATTTTTAATATTTTTTTTTTCAAATGTTTAAATATTGAAAATTAAACAAAAACCGTGTCAATCAGGTCCCAGGCACACATGTTCCAACCAAACAATGGACACAAAAAAAAAAAGAAAAAAGAAACTTACAGACACCAGCCTGATTTTATTTAATTTAAAACCCCATGATAAACAAATGAATGTGAATGAATGAACGACTGACTGAAGGAATGAATGAATGAATGAATGAGTGACTGGCATATTGACTAGTCACCGCCTTGCTGGACAACAAACAACGTTGAAAAGTAAAGTGTAGTGGAAGGACGTTTATAATAATAACAACAACAACAGCAACAGCAACAACAACAACAACAATAATAATAATAACAAATAAATATTAGAGTATGAGTATGAGTAGGGAAAAAAAAAATCATCATCATTCCTGACCAGCAAATATTCACAAACCGTCATTGTCATTCACAACGTCAATATTTGTGGCACAGGCGATAGAGGAGAACTACAAAAACAAAAATAGGAAAAAAAAAACTGTGTAGTCCGCCATACAAATAAACCCAAAGCAGACTGTTTTATAAACATTAACACAGGCACAGATACAGACATACATATTTAAATATAGATTCTATCAATAATACGTACACTCATACACATACACACACATACATACAGTAGTAAAATGTCAGCAATAACAATAATAACAACATTTCATCAGACAAGCGCCATTTTTAATAACGATGTTGGCATTATTTTTCTCTTCAACGATTTTGTTGAAGTAATAAATTATAACTGCATAAACGACATACTGAGAAAGAGAGAGAGTGAGCTGACACAAACACATACACTTACTCGAACACAATATATATAGTATACATACATACATACATACATAATCATGCAGCAGTATATAAAAGCATTCATTGTACATACAATACATAGTATATTTAGTAAATACATATACTAACCGTATGTTAATACATACATACATACATACACCGTCAAACACTCGCACACATACAAACATCCATCAGCCAGCAGTAAAGCAATATTTTTGGCTTTAATGAATTTGCACTTTAAGGACATGAGGACGATGAGTATAAAATCTATGAAAACAAAACAAAAACAACAACAACAAAAATTCTCATTAAACCGTTGGCTTAGCGTACTCGCATGAGAAAGGTCGGGAATGAGTTGATAGAGCAGATAGAGGAGAGAAATATAGAGAGGACATATGTATGTATGTACAGTTTATGTTTGTTTGTACTGTTTAAGTATGTTTTTATTGTTGCTTTGAATGTGTGTGTGTGTGTGTATTAGTGTTTGTGTTTTTATGTCCAATATTAATACGTTCATAATTAATGGGTACGCGTGCAATATATTTATTCATGCACAAACACTTTGTTTTATAGTTATAGGCGCAGTATTAAGCAATTAATTTCACAGTGATAAAGTAACAGTTTGTTAGGCATTATGATTACGGTGACCATTATTTCCAAGAGAAAAAAGCGGACAAATATATAAAATTGAAAAACAAAAAAAAAATCATTTATTATAATTAATATTTTATATAAATACTTTTAAAATACAGACATAAATAGGTACAAATAATATACACAAACTTACAATTTATACATATACATACATATGGATATATGTACTTATGTGTATAAATTTACTTCTGGTATTTCTCTACAGAATGTATTTTTTTAAAGTATTGAGCCTGTTAGATAAAAATGTTTCAAATTCTGAAATTGCATTTTATGGTCAGAAGAGATTCTAAAGTTTCTAGTCCCAATTGGGATTTTCGTGAAGACCAAATATTGTTAGATATAGAAAAAACTCTTTCTGCTGCTGCGTTAGACGCTGGCAAAGCAAATGAAAAATCTACTAATTTCAGGATGTTTTTTATAAGGAATATTTTTCGTTTCGAAAAATTTTAAATTTTCAACCCACTTTTCATCGGGATTTAATGCTGATTGTTTCCATTTTCTATTTGTTCAGCATTTGCATAGTTTTTTACATATGTGAATTTATTAAAAATTTCGTTGTTATTTATATTTAAAATATTTCTGATTTCTGTTAGCTTTATTAACGACTTTTGAACTGAAGACCAAGTTGGAATTGCATCTAACAATATCCAAGCAAGTCCCTTATTTTCGTTAAAAGAAACGAATAACTAATACAGGTTCTGTAAAGGTTTTTAACTTTTTCCTTAAACAATTTTGTACGTTAAGTCGTAAAAATACTTCACTGTGATGTTCTATTAACTTTGATAAAAATTCTTTGAATATTATAGTCGCTTCAGACATTGAAATATGTTAACTTTCTAAACTCAGTATATATTTATGGAAGACATTACCTTGACTGTGTACAAGTAATAACCAAGACATAGGAAAAGGATCATTAAAAGAATTAAACAACACTGTTGGGCATTTTTCTAGTTTAACCGTAGATCGAGCTTTTTATCAAAAATGATACATTTCAATTTTTGAGACTATATAACTTTAATTCAGAAAAAGTTAGACACCTGATATTTTTGGAATTCGTTAGTATTGTTATTGTCATTATTTTAAAACAAAAAAAAAAAGAAAATCGTGAAGAAAATCGAAAACTTCATAATTCTGTCTTTGTATCATTTTTGATACATACGACTTTCCTAGCGATTCTTTGGTGTTGTGTAAGTAATTTTTTTAGGTTTTCAAAGATTTTGTGAAGTTTTATCGTAAATAATACATTATTTATGGTATTTAAGAAGGAATTGAAGGAAAGTGAAAAGGTTGAATTTTCTGTTCATGATATATCCTTGATATAGACGGTAGTAGTCGTAGTCTAATATGTAGCGTGTTAGCTTATTAGATGTCAGACCAAGGTTCAAACCTCTGGTCAGTTATGTCCCATTTACAACGAAAGGTTGTAATGACCGATTATATATGTATTTATGTAATATTCCTGCTGCTGGAGACTCTAAAGAAGAAGAAAACAGAAGCTCGTCTTATGAACTGACGAAAGTATTGGGAGCAACAAACGTTACAATCAGATATTTATCGCCAAATATAGTACTACTTTAGTAGTTTGGGAAGAGAAAATACTTATAATTTTCACGCAGATTGCTAGCAGCTGTTTCTTGAAATGTTGTAGAGTCTTTCTTACTGCTCTTCTCACATTTATCTCGCGTGATAGACAAACATTATAAAAAAGTATTTCGTCCTATGTTTTATTTCATTGATATTACGGAAGGATAATATTTCGGTCAACTACGAACGTATGTGATAACAGAATCATTCGGTTTGATAATGTGCTACTCGGAAATAATGTTAAATTTACACCTATTACGCCTTTTCGAAAAATGAGCTGAAAGTCTTTCACTTTTTAAAAATCCCAATAATTTTGTCGCTCTAGATTAGTAACTAATTGAATTTTATGGTCGATATAAATTACGCGGTCCACCGAAACAGAATTGGCAGCTTTACATTCAAGTACATGCTACGTGCGTAGCAACTACTTACAGCCGTATTTGTGGAAACCCGCATCCGGGAAAATAGAGAGGAACCCAACACAGAGCCTTGTTATTGATATAATCGACGTTCTATTGCTACGGGAAACTTTTTTACCTCACATAACGCTGAAAACAAATTCTTCTAACGAAATATAACAATGGTTTGTACCATTAGGTTTTAGCCAGCCCTCAATTGAGTGTGTTACTGATGCGAGTGACAATAAACTGCCCTATCTAAACAATTGGAAACTTATAAATTGCCGCAAAGCAAGGATGCTAGATGCCAAATTATTGCCATTTAGATAAAAATAAAACCAAGCTGCCATGAAGTGTTTGATTTTTACGTAAAAAGCCATACTGCAACGTACTTCATGTCAAAAATTTTGGCGTAAATTTCATAAAAGTGATAATAAAATATAATAATATAAAATAGTTTTATTAAAATGAATTAAAATAAATCAAAATAATAAAATTTTTTAACAAAATCTATCAATAATCGTTAAAATATTATGTACTACAAGTATGTATCAAAAGTGATACATAAGCTAGAATTATGAAGTTTTTTTAAGGCTCGATCTACGGTTAAGAAAGATCTCTATCGTTTTTATCGAATTAGTGGAAAAAGTGGACAATAGCGGACATTTTGGAAAATAAATACTTTTTAGAAGTTACGTGTGGTAAAATAGTGGACAAATAGCGGACGCAAAAAAAAAAATAGCGGACAGGAGGTTAAAATAGCGGACTGTCCGCTATAATAGTGGACGGATGGTCACCGTAATTATGATGCGAATGTGTCATGGCCTTTTTCTATACATTTATGCCTAATTTCGGTATTAATTCATAAGGTGACCGTATAATTATTAAACGCACTGTAACATTACTTTTTAAACAAATATTCATACAATGGACAACATGGGGAAAATTTATTTTGCAGGATGTGACAGCATCTGTCACTATGACCGCAATTCCATATGTTTATGGTTTTATAGGCAGACAGTAAAACGTGTATGTGTATGCGTGTGTAACAGAGAGTGTGTGTGTGTGTTTTAAAGTAAAAGAGTATAAAATAGTGACCAGCAACTATGGCAATACCTACCAAATGCAAACAGCCAATGCATAGCCAGTCAGCGTTATTTTAATCTTGATCTGCTTATAATTATGCTTACGCTTATACTGCTTACACTGCTTATAGTGCTTATGCTTACGTCTACAATCTCATAGAAAATACAAAATTTTTTTGCATTTCAAAATACAGTCATCCCTCGATTTATGTCGCAGTTGATTCCAAAAATAAAGCCAACATAAATCGAATGACGACGCAAATTGAAGTTAGAGGGAACAAAAAATTTGACGACGTAAAACGAAACAACGTTAATCGAGGCGATGTAAATCGAAGGATTACTGTAAACGTGTGCAAAGGATCACAATTTAATTGCAAAATTAAAAACAGAAAAATTAAATTAAAATTCACATTAAACCAAGCAAATAAATAAAAGAAAAATTACAGATAATAGGAAAATTAATGGGAAAAAATTAATTTCTGCTAGATTTATTAACAAAATTTTTAATTGGAAAAAAAGAATTTTTTTAAAAGGAAATCAAGATTCTCACGCAAAATTTTAAAAAGAAAACCTACACGCACACACATACAGTTAAAACGATTCTTGGAATGTCAAGGCTAACAACTGGTTTTTATTTTATTTTATTTTGTTTTTTTTTTTGTGTCTCCCCCCTCTATTTTAGTGTTCATGCTCAGCAAGAGTTGTTGATCGACGAGGTGTGATTTCAAGAAAATCCCATAATTTCACACTTGTAAACAATGAGAGAGCTGCAGGCTACTTTTCTTTTTTATTGCACTCTTAAATTTAAGATCTCTTTTCGTTTTACTTATGCTTTCTGTCTCTCTCACTTCTGTTACTTTTGCTGTGTACATTGGTTTTTGTATGAAAAACAAACAAACAATAGTTTCGTCGTGTCAAATTGTCACAAACAGAAAATTTTCCGATTAATAATCGAATAACGTTGCTGTTAACCTTCGGATGGGAGAGAGAGAGAGAGAGAGCGCAAAAAACAACAACTATCATCAACTGTTTGCTGTGATAGTTGTTTTCATGTGTATTTTTTTTTTTTTTTTGTTTGTCTTGTTGCAAGTACCTAAAGGGACACTCTTTTTAAAACACCCGCAGTTTCAGTGCACGTTTACCGTTACACAAAATGAAAACGAAGAAGAAATATTTACAGACACAGTGGCGAAAATGAAAGAAGAAAAAAAATATACAGTGGACGTCCAGTAGTACGAACGCTCTTTATTACGAATTTCCAATAATACGTACTATTGACTACTCTATAGTACGAATAGATGGGCATTTTTTCTATTCGATAGTACGAATGGTGGTTTGTTATAAGAATTTTTGTTTTATTTACGTATGAATGAAGTTTTTATTATGTTTTTACTTCATTCTTTCGCGGTCATCCACGTTTAGCAAAGTTATTGTGAAGTTTTTTTTTTATTTTTAAAAGTGTTTTGTGTTTTTAACTGTCAAAATGTTGCAAGTAAAACGATGTAAAAAAAAAAAATTTCTTTGCAAGATAAATTAAAAATTATAGCAGACCACGAAAATGAAACATCGTTGTTTAAAATTTCAAATAAATATGGATTATCCAAATCCACTATATGTACAATCATTAAACAAAAAACGCAATTGCTGGACAATTCCATGAGTTCGTTAAATATACAGTATTGGCCATAACTAAAGCATCCCCTCAGTACATTTAGGATTGAACCATTGTCCGTTTGGCCTGCCTCTGGATGCCTTATGCCATCTGAATCCTTTAATTTAAACTTAAATTCGTCAGAAAACAGCACATTCATCCATTTTTGGACACTCCAGTTGAGATGGGTCTTGGCGAATTCAAGTTGATCGTCGACTGAATAATCCGGCCTCTACCGCCCTTCTGGGAATCGTTCTTACGGTTATTTTTAAATCTAAGCGGTTTCGTATGTGACTAGAAGATGCTGTAGGATCATTTTGGATTGTCCTTTTAATTAAGGAGTCTTCATGTCGCAAGGTTTCACGTGACCTTCCTCCAGAATGAGTAGGAGATGTGCGACCAGTCTGTAAAAACTTTTAAATT
Organism: Sarcophaga caerulescens; assembly: GCA_927399465.1. NCBI lineage: Eukaryota > Metazoa > Arthropoda > Insecta > Diptera > Sarcophagidae > Sarcophaga > Sarcophaga caerulescens. The sequence continues at coordinate 108,969,106 of OV656866.1, forward strand.
AGCCTAGAAATAATTGATCTGTTGATTGAATATTTTGCACTCAATTGATGCCTTGATAAGCCAGCTCTCCAATCCAATCATTAACTTAAAAATCAATCCACAAAATTGCAAAACCCAAGAAGATTTAGTTGAAGCCGAAAAAATAGCCTGGGAAGCAATATCTCCTGAAATAATTAATAATTTAATGTCCCCTATGCCTAAAAGATGTGCGTGTGTCATTCAGAATAAAGGATTTGCAACGAAATATTGATTTTAATAGTTTTTTGTGCACCTTAATTGGGGGGTGCTTTAGTTTTGTCCGCTTATATTTGCGACTTAAAATGTTTTTTGAATTCTAACTTTTTTTTTAAATTCTGAATTCCTTAAGTTTGTGTTTTTCAATAATAAGGATATAAATAAATAAAAAAAAAAATAAAAATAAAATTTTAATAGCTTTGTTTTCTTAAAAAAATTTGGGCAATTCACACGACTTTGTATCGTGTATGTTGTATTGAATACATTTGGTTGATTGTGAACGCTCAATGCTATGCTGTATTGTGTATTTCGTATTCAAAATGTATTTTTTTGGCATTCAAACAATTTGATAGCACGAAACCAATACAACTTTTGAAAAACATATGAAAAAAATGTGTATAAGTGTATCGGATTTTTACATGAAAATTATCAACAACAAGTATACACTGTTGTATTATCGTCCAACAATACACTCAATACAACGATACAACGGCTTGTGTGAATTGACCAATTATCATTTAAAAGAAAATGTACTGAGGGGGTGCTTTAGTTTTGGCCAATACTGTAGGTATCGACTTACAAGTGGTGAATTAAAAAAAATGGAGGATGCAGTTTACGAGTGGTTTTTAGCACAAAGAAAATTCCGTATCACAGTCGGTGGAGAACAATTAAAATACAATGGTCAGTTTTGTGCCAGTGATGGTTGGCTAACAAAATTTTAAAAGCGTTATGTAATAATTAAGGAGTCTTCATATCACATGTTAAAACAGTCTGGTGAGAAATTATCTTCTTCTTTTATGTGAATTATTTGAATTGGAACATAAAAATGCGTTGTTCAATAATACGAATTTTTCGGTACTACGAAAGGGCCTGACAATATATAATTCGTACTAGCGAACGCCCACTGTACATGCTTTTGGCTGCTTCGGGGTCAACTGTTATATGGCAGAGAGAGAGAAGCAAAGAGAGAGAGTGTGTTAGAGGACTTGTTGTTTGTATTGCATGCGTTATAAGCAGTCGTCGGCACAAAGAGAACATATGAACATATACAGCCGAAGAAAATCCTCCCCTGAGGGACATTGGTGCCGACGTCTGGTTATAAGAAATATTTTTTTTTAATTTTTGTTATTTTAGTTGTTGTTATTGTTGTTGCTATATTCACTCATATCAATTTGTTCGCTTAACATTAACTGTTTAGTACATTTGCTTGTAAGTGTCATTTTAAGGTACCTTGTATTAAAAAAAAAAAAACACACACACTTACACCATAACACGACATACAGCCAAAGAAATCACTGAGTTCTACAGTTAAATTCTTAAAAAAAATCACAATTTTTCTTTAAAATTTTCTTAAAAATTTAAAATTTTTTTCGTAATTTTTTTGTGAAAATTTTTAATTTAAAAATCTTGCAAAATACATTGTCCATACTCGACTTTTGTTGCTCATCGCATACATAAATTGTATTTGTATCCCTCTATGCACAGGTGCTTTATTTGCTAGAAAAAAAAAAAAAAAAACCGAATAAGAAAAAAAGGAAGAACATTTTTTTTGTATTGAAATGAAACGTAACAGATTCAGGTGTTCAAAACTGAAAACGAAATGAAGCAACAAAATTGACTACCACTGACTGGGTACCATAACGATCTACTGCTGTGAGAAAAACATTAGTCACAAGGCCAAAGGAAGGACAAGACTTAAAATGACAACGTTGTCGTTGTTGTTGTTGCTGTTCGTTTATAATGAACGTGTGTACCACCACCTATACAATGAGAGAAACAAAAAAAAAAAAAAAAAAACAAAATTTTATACTGACAACAGCATTAAAACAGCAACAACAACAATTACAACAACAGGAACAAGAACACCGGCAACTTAATGTCTGTGACAGTTTTAGGTTGGCAACTACACATATACACACATGCACACACACATAAATTCACTTGCATTCAACAACGTGCACCTACAAATTTATTTTGAACACACTGCGATATAGTCAAGCATATATACGGATTTTTTTTTGTACATCGTTGTCACTATAACAGAGAGTCTCAAACGTTAGAATAAAAAGTAACAATTTCCGTTTTCTTCCGATATTCTTGTTAGCAAAAATAAGCCGCCTGCATAGGCCGAAACTGCTGCTACACAGTTGAATCCTAAATGGTTCGTGATTAATAGTTCAAAGTGCTTGCATAACTCAAGGATTTTCCCTACTTTGCCGTTATTTGCGAGAAGCAGTTCCCCAAAGTGTTGTGTAACTTTTACCAAAAATATGTGAATTGTCCGAAATTGAGTTTTACACTTCCATTCTAAGGGGTGATTTTTTAAGAGCTATAGAAAAAGTAAAAAAAAACACATAAAATTCAGAAAAATGCATGAAATCTTTATTTGAATCGATAGTACGGTCCATATAATTTAATGTTTGAAGATTATTTCATGCAAATGTTGACCGCGACTGCGCCTCAAATGGGCCATCCGCTTAGTCCAATTTTGACATACTCTTTCCAACATTTCGGCCGGTATCTCATGAGCTTTAACATAGCCCCACAAAAAATAGTCTAAAGGCGTTAAATCGCACGATCTAGGCGGCCAATTGACCGGTCCCGAACGTGAAGTAAAATGTTCACCGAACTCGCCTCTCAATAAGTCCATTGTTACGCGTGCTGTGTGGCATGTGGCACCGTCAAGCTCTTGCACTTTGGGCAAAAAAAAGTTGGATATCATCTCACGGTAGCGCTCACCATTCACAGTTACGTTACGATTCACAGCATCTTTGAAGAAGTACAGTCCAATGATGTCAAATTCAATGATTTGCAAGCGTTGTTCGTTTGCAAGACGATTCATGGTTAAATTATAGACCAAACTGAAGATGTTTGACAGTGAAACAAAACACGAAACGTGCGTGAGCTGTTTAAACCAGTGTTGCCAAAAAGATAATAGCTAAAAAATCACCCTTTATTATTGGTCATTACAATTCTCTAGCAGTCCTACGGCCTAATTTTTCACTTACAAATCAAATTTGGCTCATAAGCTTCAGTTACTTCGTTAGTAGTCTGACAAATTCTTTATTGCTGTAGAAGCCTTGACATCTTTTAACGATAGGAAAGAATAATTTGGAACTTCATGTTGTTGGATTTAATTCATTTCAATAATAAAAACCTGTTTTAAATATACAAAATTGGTCATTACAACCCTTCAGTCAGCCTCTCACACCACTAATGTTGTGTGTGTTAATTTTATAAAGGGTCCCCCCAATAACTTTTTTATTTTTTTGAAAATGCTTAAAAAAAAAACTACTGAATATTTTCTCCCAAATTTCTTTTTTTATTTGAAAGTACAATCCTTTCGGTTAATAATGGAAAATAAATGATTATGCGTTTATGCTTCGCTAAGTGGGCCTGGCAGGATATTGGCAATATTTGATTTCAACAGGACGTCGCTACGTGCCACACAGCCGAGGCTACACTCGATGTTTTGCGCCCTGTTTTTGAAGATCGCATTATCAGCCGCAGAGCTGATGTCGTTTAGCCACCTCGTAGCTGCGATTTGACACCGTTGGACTATTATTTGTGGGGTGCCGTTAAAGATAAGTGTTACGCCGACAAGCCAGAGACAATTGACGCTTTAAAGGACAACAATATTCGTGAAGCCATTGCTGAAATACAGCTACACACAATCGATACTGTGCTTAAAAATTGGACCGATCGTATAGGCTACTGCATGGCCAGCCGAGGCAGCCATTTGAATGAAATTATTTTCCATTATTAACCGGAAGGATTGTACTTTCAAATGAAAAAAGAAATTTGAGAAAATATTCAGTAGTTTCCCTGCAGGAAATGTCAATAGTGAAACTGTACTGACTTACTATTGACACAGTCACCAGTACTACTGACTTATTATATGACAGGCAATGCTTTTTACTATAGACATTTAATAAGTGCGTGTCATTGAAAATCTACTACTGACGTTAGTACTATTGACTAGGTACTTCTTATGGGACCATATATAGACATTGGAACCAGTGAATCAATAGTACAATTTAGCAGTTCTAGTCTACACTTTTGATACTTTTCTGTAGTACTCGTAAAAGTCGACAATAAAATTTAAATTTTTGTAAATATTTGATATTTTATTAAATATAAAAACTAAAAAGGTACAATTAATTAAGTCTCTCTTATTTATATAGAAACATCAAAATAACTTTTTTGTTTTAATAAAATTAAGTAAAATTATTAATCTTCTTTGGGAGAGTCGTCTTCTTCACGATTTTCATTATTTTTGGTTTTGCTGCGACCCATTTGTTTCAAATATTTTTTCTTTTGGCGCTGAAATGCTGCTCTAAGTGTTTTGTCTGAATTTTCATTGAAAGTTGATATTACATCTGGATATTAAAAAAACGAAACAAATTGTTAAAATATTACAAATATTTATGAGAACACAAACAAGCATTTATTACCTATTAGGGCTTTAAAAACATTTGAGTATTCGCGCAACCTCTTTTTGCCAAAAGAGCTATCAACATTAAAATTCATGATAATATTTTGGCCAAATATTTCATGAAGGTTTCGTTCTGCCCCCAGGGAGTAGTTTCATTTATCGAATCTATTGAATATAAACAAAAAATGCAATTTTATTCGTTAAAGTAGTTCCACAATAAAAGTAAATACTTACGTGTGGGTCTGAATGAGTTTTCAAAAAAGAATCAAATTCTCTCAGTTTTTCTTCAGAGTTAATAGGGAAAAATTCCATAAGATTTGAAACAATTTAATTTTGTTTAACAATTGTGAGCAATATACCAATTTTTTACCTTCTCGCGTAAACTATATTTTGGAAAATCTATTTGAGACGACAAAGAACATTCAGGCTCCACAAAATTTTCACAATTTACACTTATAATTGTCTCATTTTCACTACTTCTATTTTTATATAACATTGATTGTTTTTTTATTAAACGTTTATAATTTCTTGACAATTTGACAATTGACAATTTTTTTTCACATCAAAGGCAAATTAAATAATTGTTGACGCTTCGATCACAACGTCACCATAAAGTCACCAATATAGTCGACAAAACTGGTGACTTGGAGACACTTGTCGACATGTTTCCTTCAGGGTTTTTTTTTAAAGCATTTTCAAAGTTATTTGGCGGACCCTTTACATGATTGGCGTCAACTACAGTTTAAAGTCGACTTCGAACGATAGATTTTTGGGAAACTTTTCATCGAAATTTTTATTTTAACGCTCAGAATTTTTTTTCGTTTTGTTGTCTGACCTGGGGTTTGAACCGTGGCCTCACGTCTAATTGGTCAACACATTACTTACTCGACTACGGTGACTTTAAATGCCAAAGTTTGGGAATCTCTTTTCTACTAAATACACATAAAAATGTATAGTAACAGCAACGAGGCATAGTGATAAGGCACTTTTTTTCATGGTAATTTAACCATATAAGGCCAACACACACACATACAAGTATATATGCATACACAGACATACAGATATGGCCATACTTCTTATCATCGAAGTGCTTTGCATGTCTGAATGCATTCAATGGTTATTTAAATCTGAGCATGTATGTATGTGTGTGTGTGTGTGTGTGTGAGAGTATTTCGGAATATGAAGAACAAGAAACAGAATAATGCTAAGCATTAAGGCTGCCAACATTGCATTGCATTACATATCCTGGAGCAATGCATCCACTAACTACTCTATGAAGATACAGCAACAGCAGCAGCAGCAACAGCAATGGCAAGAAAAAAATGTATAGAGGGAGAGGGGGGAGGGGTAATACAGAAAGTAAAAAAGGACATTAAGCAACAAGGAAAAATATTAAAGTCATTGCATTTACACACACACGCACACACACACTCATGCTGTCTCTAATGGACAAAAAAAATTTTTTAATAATTTTTTTTAGAAAATAAATGAAGAGAACAAGGACTTTAACAGAGAGAGCGAGCGAGCGAGAGAGAAATTAAATAAAATATTTAAAAAACACACAGGATTACAGTCTTAAAGGACGAAATGAATGAAAAAAAATAAAGTTTTTTGATTTAAAAATTGTTTCGCTAATTGAAAATTCTCATCATATTCAACTAAGCCATCTGAAATCTTATCTACGAGCCACTTAACAAAGATTTGGGAAATCAAGAGACTGGTTTTACAGCCAACCCATCATGCTTTGGCAATATTACTATGTCGGTTAGCACTAGAAAGACGGACAGGGGTCATTTGACCCATTTACAAATCTAACTGCTAATATTTCTCTTATGAATTATATCACAGATTTCTTACTTCGTGACTTTTAATAGTACTCCATAAAATTTAATTTTAAAGTAATTTTTTTTTTTATTTAGGTATTCCAAATTTCAGTCATTAAAGCAACTACCTAAAAAGACGGAGAGGGGTCACCTGACCCTTAACTTATGTGACTGCCGCTATTTATTTTATTAATTGCTTTTCCCAATTCTTATTTCATGAAATAATTGCAACAAAGAAAACATGTATACCAAATTTTTGTTTATCAAAATGGAGTTATTTTTTGTTGGTTTCCTCTAGTAGCCAACATCACTCAGTTTCAGAACAACACGGCCTATGTCAAATTCCATCAATTGTAGAAAATGAACACGACAGGCGGTCAGCAGGAGGAATTCTTTGGAAGACTTTTCCTCAAAACAGTTCCAGCAGCCTGGCGACTGCTGACTGATGACACAATTTTGCGTCACATTCAAAAGTGTACGAAGGCTGAGGCACATAGACAACTTGGCGATACAAACTGGATTATACCTTTACAAGGTACGCTAGGATGAAAAAATATATCTGTAAAAGATTTATGGAACACAAAATAGGGAGTTGATTTTTTTCACAAACTATGTCTAGAGACCGATTCAAAGAAATATTGAAATATATTCGTTTTGACGTGCGAGAAGAAAGATCTACTAGACTAAAAACATATAAGTTCGCCCTAATTTCGGATATTTGGAGCCGTTTTATTGAAAATTGCAAATCTTGTTATAGACCAGGTGAAAAAATCGCTGTCGACGAACAACTCTTTCCTACAAAAGCTAGTTGCACAATACATGGCGGATAAACCCGACAAATTTGTTATAAAATTTTGGCTTTGCGTAGATGTCAAATCAAAAATTTTCCCCGGACAGTCAATAAAGCAAGACGGGATGTTCGACCATATGTGAAAAAATCGAATTTGCATGCCCATGAAGTTCTAAAAACCGAAAATTATAAGTGCCTTCTGACAGTTTACCAAGCAAAGAGACACAAAAATGTTTTATTGCTGAGTATTTTGCACGATGTGGTTGAAATAGATGAAGGTAATAGCAAACCCAATACCGTGATTCAACTAAATTTGATGTTCCGCAATCGGAATATGCCAGAAACCCCTATGGGGAACCTATAATAAATCAAAAAATTTTGTATACGCTGGATGCGTTTAAAAGAAAGATTTAAAAAAAATCGTAACATTATTGAGCTGTTTCACGATTTCGATATAAAAACTTAAGTCAAATGACCCCTACCCGTCTTTTAAGGTATATTAATTCTCCCGTCTTTCTAGTGTTAGAGTACAACACAATTCAGTATAGAGACAACACATCTGAAGTGTGTTGGAGATCATGGTGGTAACACGGAATATTTTCAATACACTGTTCAACAGCTAAAGTTGGGGTTTAGTACAACGGCAAATTAACAGAATGATTCGGCTTCGTCTTTGTCGTAAGGCGGGCATGTCTTTTTTCACAGAGAACAGAAATTCTGTGGTACTTTTTTATTTAATTGCCCCCCCTAACAGCTCGTTTATCGGAATTAGGAATTGCTTTAACATATCCTTCTAGGCGACTCTTGTTCTTGCGCACATTCATTTTGATCCTTCCAACCCGGACAAGGTCGTCCTCTACTCCGATTTTCTCTAATTGCCGCATCTAATACCCGTCTCATGTCCGAGCCAGCACAGCTGCTGCATGTTAATGCGATGTACAACCTCCATGGCGCTGAGGAGCTCATACAGCTCATACAGAAATAAGATGTCCGCCTTTGACTCGTCTTAGATTTCCTTCATTTAATCCCCTTCTTCCACTATAATGTAACGTAGTTTGGGCTGCTAGATGTTACAGCGATTACAAGATTTATTAAACATTTAGGTGGTTTTCAGGTTGAGTCCAAGGGAATCAAGATCGATTCAACAAGACTTGTCGTTTAGTTCCAGTGCATTGTTTCATGTTCTATCATAACAAGCTAATGTGCGTATTTAAATTTTTTAATTTAACAAAACTGCCATCTTATCTTACAAAATTACAACAACAAATCAATAGTGAAGTTCTAGAAGTTGCCATAAAATGCGAATGAAGCATAATACGGATGAACAGTAACGACGAAGGACGCTATGTGCATAATACACTATGAAGTGCTAAAATTGTGAAGTTTGATCTTTAACGAACTAAGATTACTGTCAGGCAAACGAAATATTGGCATACCTTTTGTTGAAACCTTAAACCACCAGAATTGAGTATAAATTTTAAGGATTATAATGGGAAATCGAAAGAGAAAACCTTAACAAAATCGATTATTATATGCTGCCACTGTTTTATTATTATTCTGAGAATTTCTGTAGAGCTTTCAGAATTTTTAATGTGTTGTTCGTTGGTTTTTGTTCTCTTAATTTTTAAAAAATTTCTATTAAACCGCATAGCCTTTAAAAACCCTTTTTAACATCGTCTACCTCTATTCGAGAGGACCTTGAGAATTCGTATATAATTTTTTAAAACAAACTTAAATAATATTTGTTAACATTTTTTTTATGAGGAAAATATTTATTTTTTTAATTTTAAATATGTTTTGTTTTATTGCTGTTGCTGTTGTAAATATATGTATGTATTTCAAAGTCCTTACAACCTTTACTTTACAACTTTCATCGTGTAGTAAAACAACTGAAAACTAATAACCAGGTAATAACAGCCCTATTACCAATGGTTGGAAAATGAAAAGAATAGGCTACACGACGTACCCCATTCAAGTGGGAGAAGTGTTGGAAAAACTGTTTTGAAAAATGATTGTTGCTTACAAGTCGCCATAGATATTTCCGTATCTTATGGAACTGATGTGTGGTAGCCGTGCTCTAGTAGGTAGTGTATTGGCTTTTTAGATGTAAGGTCTCGGTTCAAACCACAGGTCAGACATCAAAACGAAAATATAAAAAAAATATTTCTTCGAGGACTTCCTCTCAGCAGATTTCTGGCAAAAACTCTGAGCGTTAAAATAAAAATAAAATAAAAATTGCCATGAAGTCGCCGTGGTCTAGTAGGTAGTGTGTTGGCTTATTAGACTTGAAGGCCCGAGTTCGAATCCCAGGTCAGACAGAAAAATATTTCTTCAGCGACTTCCTCTCAGCAGATTTCTGGCAAAAACTCTGAGAGTAAATAAAATTGCCATGAAAAGCTTCTCAATAAATTTGTCGTTCGGAGTCGACTTTAAACTGTAGGTCCCGCCACTCATGTATAAAATTAACACACACAACATGAGTAGTGTGAGAAGCTAGGACTGAAGGGTGCGGGTTTCTTGGGGACGATTGCTGTAGACTGTCTAATGGTGAAGGTATAGCACTGGCCATTTTATAGTCACCTAGCAGCAACTCGTTTCCTTGCCGTTCGCAACTTGAGATGTCCACAAACACTACTCCCTCTCTTTCCACCTTCCTATAACCCATTTTCCTAAAACCTGCACAATGTACTGCATAAGTAGGGGCCATCCCCTGAGTGCTGGTTTCACAAAAACAAAAAAAAAATAAAAATAAAAATGTAAAGTTTCCACGCACACAACATAAGTGGTCTGAGAAACTAGGTCGTAATCCTGACTAAATGATTGTAATGACCAATTGTATGTATGTACATATGTGTAACTGAAGGGATATTCTGGATAACTTATTAGAGCACTCGGTACCTACCAGAGATCAGCAATGAGTATTCAAAAAGATGAGTAGAATCAAACCATACTCATAACTTCTGATACTTATAAACGCATGCATACTTATTTTAATATCATGGAACCTCCTCTACTCATATTCAAAGTTTGAAGTACTCATCATACTTCTTCATACTTAACAACACGTGTGATGTTCATGTTGTTTCGGCTCTCCATTACTCAATATATATATATACGAAGCACAAAATAAGTATGAATCGCGTACGAACACTAAAATACTCACCAAAAGGTTGTGTGTTTGCTCTGCTTGCTGCTCTGTCTCTGTTTTTTGCTTATGTGTCGTTTTTCTGTAAATTTTGATGAATGATTCGAGTCACTCGAATCATTTATAAGTATCATAAGTAGTATTTTTCTAAAGTTATGAATCTAAATGAGTAGGCTGGCTTATGAATCAAACATATTTCAAATGGTATGAGTTTGTAGTAGTCGCCGTAGTCTAGTAGGTAGTGTGTTGGCTTGTTAGACGTAAAGCCAGGATTCGAGCCCCAGGCCAGACATCAAAACAAAATACAAAAAGTATTTCTTTGGCGATTTCTTCTCAGCAGATTTCTGGCAAAAACTCTGAGCGTTAAAATAAAAATTGCCATGAAAAGTTTCTCAAAAAAAATCTGTCGTTCGGAGTCGACTTTAAACTGTAGGTCCCGCCACTTATGTATAAAATTAACACACACAACATAAGTGGTGTGAGAAACTAGGTCAATAATCCTGACTAAAGGGTTGTAATGAACAATTATGTATGTATGTATGAGTTTGATGTCAAGGTTGTACGCATACTCATTGCAACCTGTACTTATAAATCAACGCGAATGCATCAGAATACATAGTTAAATTTCAATATTGTTGGCTCACTTACATATATTCAAAATTTCATGATCTCTGGTACCTACCATGTCATCTTGAGTAGATCTTGAGGCACAAACGATTTCAAGTCGTAAGTTAGTGGAATTCAAGAGAAATCAATGCATCAAGAAGTCTCCAAAAGTACCTTATTTTTCTAAAAAAAAAGAAGAAGCACAACACGTTTTAAAATAAAATAGAAAAACAACAGCAGAAACAGAAAAAAATGCGATATTTTTCCCAATACATCCACTTAATTCGCTTACGCTTCATTGATTCCGCATATCCCTTGTAAAGCAAGAAACGGAAAAATAGAAGCTTCATGCAGAGTATGAGCCAAGGAATGCATAAATGGATGGACGTCGTCTATGTATTCGCCTGCCAAGCGAAAAAAGCCCAAGGCAAAGTAACCAGTCAGTCAGCCAGTCAGGCTTATGATACTGAACACAAGGCAGGCAGGCAGG